>JADWQK010000539.1:600000-1031698 GCA_017933935.1 Sesamia nonagrioides
TTTGTTATTGTGTAATTTCAGATACATTTTTTTGTTAATGAATAAATGACTATGACTATCGATACCTAACAATACCTTCACGGATCGGACAGGGTTTTCTTTACATATTGTATAGGGTGGCAGTTGGACTGGTAAAGCGGACCCCAGACTCCAAAGCTGGAAAGGCTTCGGATGCGACTGGGATTAACGCTAGGATGATGATGATTATATAGGGTGAAAATACACAGATATAGGACTTACCTGTGAGCATGCTCTCGTTAAGCACAGCTGCTCCTGACAGTAGCGCCGCATCGAAGTGCAGCGTGCAGCCTCTCGCGGGCAGGAGTATGATGTCCCCCGGGGATATATACCGACTGTCTACTCGCCGGCCGTCCCATAGCTCTACCGTGTCGTGAGCTTCGACTGTGGCACGAAGATTGGATTGGTTCTGAAGGAAAATGCAGTTATCAGTTGTGCGATTGACTGCTACGCTGTATGTAGATTCTATTTTATATCCGAACAAATATTTGTATTGCTTACGGGTAGTTATTTGAGGTCTGGCTGTATGTGTATGTGAGTTCAAATATTTTTAAACTCACCCACGATACAGTGGTTTTCTGAGGATACCTGCGCCCACTCTCCAAAATGCAACCTATGGGTTACCGAAAGGTTGGCTACCCTACGCCTATGCTCCAGGCTTTTGTGTATACAGTAAGGGTCAAAAGTGGAGTACCACTTTTGACACTTATTGTTTGTTAGTGCAATAAAGTTCAAAAGTGGTAATGCACTTATGACCCTTACCTGTACATCACTACATAATATAAAACAAAATCGCTTTCTCTATTCTTATATCGCTATGTATGCTTAAATCTTTACAACTACGCAACGGATTTGATGTGTTTTTTTTAATAGATAGAATGATTGAAGAGGAAGGTTTATTTATGTAAAATAACATCCATTAAATAGTGGAAAAATACTGTTGGATTTGAGGTTTCCAATGTGATGTCGTAAATAACAACATTCTTTTTCCGCAAACGCAGGCTAAAGCCTGCGAGATTTATCAAAATAAGTACTTAAGTATTGTGACATTGAAAAGGTCTACAGAAAAACCCGCAATTGTATATGTCGATCTCTTATGGATATCCCACAATAACGTTTTTTGTCATTTACTTTTTGCGAAAAATAATGGCTAATTTTCGAAGCGATTTTTACCAATAGAGCATTAATCCTTTTGCAATTAAATACCTTAAATACATTGATGATTTAATATAGATATGTAAGGCCCTTTACAGCATATGATTTAAATATATACTTTCGAAGACATTACAGATTTAAAAATTGCGGAACGTAGGCTTTGCGGTGGTACCGACCGGCCGGGACGGCGGGCTGCTATGTTTTTATATGCAATGTTCACAGTTTTTCTGTAGTAAATTTAGTATCAGCGCCCATGCGAAGCCGGTGCGGGTCGCTAGTCTATACTAATACATAAAGCTAAAGAGTTCGTTTGTTTGTTCGAACGCGCGAATCTCAGGAACTACTGGTCCGATTTGAAAAATTCGTTTTGCGTTGGATAGCCCATTAATACAGGAAGGCTTTAGGCTAACATAGGCTAGGCTATAACACCACGCTGCGACTAATAAGAGCGGAGCAAATAAAAAATAAACATATCGAAACCTACGCGGGTGAAACCGCGAGGCGCAGCTAGTAAATAAATAAAGCCACAATTAAAATGTATTTCTTACCTTCTTGGTCTGTATAACTGAAGTAGCTACACCGAAAGTAGACATGAGAACCACGGCGATACAGTAGTAGTAATAAGGCTCTGCCAGCCACACGGCAATGGTGAACAGTTGGAACACGTAGAACGGGTTGAAGACTTCTAGCAGAATGAGGGTCATGATAGACTGGACTGGCACTTTTATCTCGTTCAAACCGTAGATGTTTAGCCTGAGAATTGAAAGCGTTTGTTAAATTTAATTACACTATTTAAAGCTCAAGGGATAATGACGTCATGATTATTTATCTTTACCGTTTAACGTTAATTTTTTTTATAACTATTAACTAGTGTTTGACCACATTCCCGCCTGATGGTAAGCAGTGATGCAATCGTTGATGGTAAAGCGCGCTATTTTATTAAGCCTATTCACTCAAAAAAAAAAACGAGTGACTAGGAAGGAAGACGGTAGTTGAGCGAGGTGATGCAATGTGAAACCCAATAACACGACCAATGATGTTGCGCCAGAGGGAGATTGATCTGGAGACCTCCGCGACCAACCTCCCGACACAACGTTTGGCGCATCGTACCCAGCACACATCGCAACACAACTGCTCAGACCCGTCCTCCGTACGGCTACACCAGACATCATGCCGGAACACGACGAATCGCTTGGCGACAAGACTTTGTCTGGTTGGTGGTAACTTCTGCTGGCAGCCGATGTTATGGCCTACCACCGAGTAGACGAGTAGAAATAATCATGACTTCGCGCGTCGTTTAACGTTTGATGCACACATAATATATCTTCAATCTTTCTAAGAAAGAGTGCAGGTGCATTACTGTTAGTCTCGTAAAATGTAACCGCATTTAGATAGAAAGATTGTACCGTAGCTATACTTGCCCGAATTCAAGGATTGTAATAGTTGCAAACCTGTGGAATACTGACAATAAATCTGGTAGTAGTGTCCGCATGTTTTTTATTACTATTGGAGAAGTCCTCCTCAACACATAAATTCTTTACTTAAAAATACTGGACACTCATTTCGGATTTTGCATAAACAATAAATATATACGAGTATATAGTTTTATAGCAATGTGGACTTTTATTTTTGGGCTCGAGGTGGAAATCTTCATGGACTTCCTCCATCATGGAAGTGACAGAGGTATACGGACGGAGAGGTGAAAAACCATCGCGGTGTTTCACCTCCACCCATAGGTAGGAGCCAGAAGCTTGAGGTGTCACACAAGCGTTTACCATATCCAAGATTAGGCAGGGTTTCTCAGCGGGTCCCATCTCTCCGTGCGAATATTTGCGCAATGCTTGCACCGACTCTCGAGTGGCAAGCCTATCTGTTCGGACGGCGGGCGCCCATAGTCGTAGCTCGACGCCCGGTAAGGTACAGGCCCGGGTCGACGGCGCGTTGTGTTTTACGTGCGTCTCAAAGAGATGTCAGCACATCGTGACGGGGTCCACGAAGACCGATGCCTCCTGGGCCAGGATTGCGAGTTAGCTAAAAAAGAACCCGTGGCCCTGGCGTACAGGCAAATGAAGGAACACGGGTGGGTATTAGTCAGTAAATCTGACACGCCCTTCTGCTCCGCCCAGAGCGGGAAACGTCATTTGAAAATTTTAAAAGTGGACCTACCATCGTCAAAATTTATGGAAGAATTTTATTTTTTTCAAATATAATCTAGGAAAACTTTCGACGCAGAGCTGAGAGAATCATATCCTCAGTCCATGGTAACCAGATAGCGTGTTGGTATGCCTGCCACCCTGCGTACATCACCCTAACTGTGTAACTTGTTGAAATCCACTAATGATTTATATGTTCGAAAAATATGTCTGTTAAATGACGTAAATACCGCAATGAACGTTGCTGAAATGTCAAATTGTAACCCTTTGCTACTACTACTGTGTTGCGTAATTTAATTTCTCTGCTGTACAGTCAAGGGTCAAAAGTGTATTAGCACTTTTGAACTTTATTACAATAACAATAAGGGTCAAAAGTGGTACTCCACTTTTGACCCTTACTGTACCAGTTTAATGAAATAAAGATAAAAAATACTGTTATAGAAGGTTTCGTCTGTAAGTGGTATTTTTTAAATTGAAAAGATATCATAAATGCCTTTCATGAAGGGTTTTAGTGAAAATATACTCACATCCTAACCCTGCGCTCGCTAGAGGGTGGAGTGGCTCCCATAGCTTGTAGCTTTGCACAAGAGGCCCCCGACTCGATGCCGACGAGCCTGGACCATTGGGCGCGACTGCCGTCCCAGATGAGGGACTGCTTCTTGTGACGGAAGTACCTGTAGTTCTGAACATCTGGTGGGAACAAATTTAAATTAGTTAATATTGTAGATTACAATTTTAGGTTAACACAAAAACCTTGGGTATTTTATCTGTATTTCTATACCCATACCTATAGGTATATGCTGTGGATGGCGGGATCATTTTGAAAAGAGTTGCTCATTTGACTTACATAGTAGTGGGGCAAACGCTGTGATGTTATTTTGTAATGGCGGCACGTAGCCAGAGTCGTTTTGGAAAGTGGGGATTATCGAACGGTCACTTCGTATTGAGACGCGGACCAGGGCACTTCTCTGGGGCAAAACTGTCGGTTTGCCTAATTAAATTGTTAATGTCAAGATTGGAGGGTATATTTACACTTTGAATTAAAGCATAATTCAAACTTCACCTACGAAATGGACCACCTTCTCCACCACACCAAGATGGTGACGACCCTACCGCTCCACTGTCACTGATGTCGTCATATATACAACATTATTTTCTGTTTATGCGAAACCCGAAACACGTGTCCAGTATTTTTAAGTAAAGGATCTATGTACAAAATTTCAAAAAGATATCATGAAAAGCCATCAAGTTATGAGTTTGGTATTCTAGTTGCTTATCCCAACAAAAATATGGTCAAAGGTCCGTACGGGCGGGCAGGTGCGAGCGTTGACCTCTGGCGTCAGCTGGGATCTATCGTAACCGCTCGGTAACCACTCTGCGGTCTCACTCTAAATGTATTTGGAAAAAAATATAACTCATTGGAATCGATTCAGTTGCTTATTCTGAACAAACTATATTCAGGTTTCGCAAAAACAAAAAATAACGTTGTATCAACAATATGTAAAGAAAACCCTGTCCGATCCGTGAAGGTATTGTTAGGTATCGATAACTGATTCTAATAATGCCCACAAAGACAGGGTAAACTTTAAAAAAAAATGCCCCTAAGAAATTAATATTATTTCGCAAAAAGAGGTAACTTAATACATGTGCGGTCAGCAACCTTTTCCGCGGGCGGCGGGGGGCAGGGCACGCGGCAGCTGCGACGTGTTCACGTCGCTATTCGCTTATAATAATACCGGTATTGTCACTTTTTTAAAAATTACCAAATTTCGGGGAAATTAGAACTAATTCCCGGGAAAAAAGGATTATTTCAAAATTCACTAGTATTGTTAATATGATGATTATGTAAAATTTTATATTATATTTGGTCAAGTGTTTACCTAACCTTTATTATATTATCCTTATGGGTCGGACAGGGTTTTCTTTACATATTGTATATGTATGTATGTAGTTATGATATACTAGCTGTGACTCGTGTTTTGTCCGCCTCACTCGGTTCTTAAGGAAGTCACTAACATCACACTACAACCTTTCTCAGCGATATTTATTTCAAATTTGAGTGGCAGTTCCAGAGATTAGTGGTTTTGAACAAACAAAGTCTTCAACATTAGTATTAGATATAGTATACACTCCATTTGGAATAACATAAGGCAGGTGTAGTAAATAGTTCGCGCCGAGGAAGGGCGGATAACGCCCTCTTCGAGCCCCCATGGGTCCAGGGGCGAGGGACATGGGGAAGTCCCCGCCCCCTTTTCGTTGGACTCCGATACGGAGGCGCGCGAAAGTCGGCGCGCGCCTCAGAGGCGATGCACGGGGTAGTCTAACAGGAGGCGAGCCCCGGACAGACCGGGCCGGCACGAGTGTGTGGGGCCGCGGCAGAATCAAGGACTTCCGTGGCTCTGTGCGCCCGTGACTGGAAAGACACCGGGGTGGTTTTTAGTCAGTAGGAGTACTGACAGACCCCGTCACCCAACCTAGGGCGGCGGACATCCATTGAGGATTTTCCACCCAGGAACGAAAAAAAAAGTGTAGTAAATAGTTGGTGGAAGAGGCCTATGTCCAGCAGTGGACGAGTTGAGGCTGATGATGATGATGATGATGTTCACCCATTACTCTAAGACGTCGATTTGCAAAATCTTTTTTTGTTTGAAAGGATATATTTTCCAGGTGGTCCCATAGTCTGTAATCCTAGATACATAGATCTGATAATGGAAGACCAGAGATATCAAGGGGAACTTTCAAATCGTAGAGGAGAGAATTTATAAGTATTTTCATTAAATATTTCAAAGCACTACAATTTAATAAAGGTCCGGAGTAGATCTGATGATGGAGCAGGGAAACAGTCGAAGGAACTCCTCAACGACTCACAGCAGCTACCTTGTGATTATGCTTGATTAATTTGTATTGATAAGAACTTTAAACTTAGATAATTACTACACTATTTCTAAATTTAAACGTCGATTAAAAGAGCATTACCTTTCCTCTATATTGTGACAATTTGTTAATTATTTATACATATTTATATATTTTAGTATTATGTATTTATTTACTATTTATTTTTAGTTTACATATTTAGGTATATTTAATATTATTACTTTAATAGTTTATTTACTCCTTGTTATTACACACTATTGTCTACATTTCTGTTTTACTTCTCCTTTTCTTAAGAAATTTCTTCCAGCAGACCTGCTGCTGGAAGAAATTTCTTAAGAAATAAGCAGCACCTTTGTACTCAGATCTTAATTTAGTCGTATCTCTTTGTATTTTATTGTGTGTACATAAATAATAAAATAAATAAATAATTTGTATTTATAAGAACTTTACACCTAGATAAATAATTTGTATTGATAAGAACTTTACACCGAGATAATTTGTATTGATAAGAACTTTACACCTAGATGGGTTGTGACTGTTATAAGGGCTCTGATGACTAAGACTATGGCCAGTTCCGGGAACTCCTCAACGGTTTACAGTAGCTAATTTGTGCTTGGACTTGATTCATTTATATTGATGAGAACTTTACACCCATGTGGGTTAAAATGAATGTCTGCAGTAGATCTGATGATGAATACCCTAGACAGGCGAGGGAACTCCTCGACGATTCACAGCAGCTACCTTGCGTTTGTGCTTGATTAATTTGTATTGGTAAGAACTTTGCAACTGGATGGGTTGTAACTGTTATAAGGCCTCTGATGACGAAGACAAAGGCCAGTTCCAGGAACTCCTCAACGGTTTACAGTAGCTACTTTGTGTTTGGACTTAATTCATTTATATTGATGAGAACTTTACACCTATGTGGGTTAAAATGAATATCTGCAGTAGATCTGATGATGAAAACCCTAGACAGGCGAGGGAACTCCTCAACGATTCACAACAGCCACCTTGCGTTTGTGCTTGATTAATTTGTATCGATAAGAACTTTACACCTAGATGGGTTGTGACTGTCATTAAGGCTCTAATGATGAAAACAAAGCCCAGTTCAGGGAACTCTTCAACGGTTTACAGCAGTTACTTTGTGTTTAGACTTATTTCATTTATATCCATGAGAACTTTGGACCTATATGGGTTAAACTGATGGTCTGCAATTCCTCAAAAATTTACAGCATTGAAGTTTAACATAGGACAACCACTACCTACTCGTCATGCTAATGCAACCATCAATTAAAATTAAGAGACTTAGAGAGAGAGAATTTGTTCATACTTTCTTTTTGGTCTCATAGGAATTTTATAGAAATCGGTTCAGTGGTTTCGTTTTTAAACCAAAATTACGGGTAAACATTAAAGTAAAAAAAAATTACTTCGTTTGCTTACAGGCCTTTTACCAACTATATTAGCGTCAGCGTCCAGTCTGACCGGATTAACAGAGAAGAAAAAAGTAAAATAAAAACTTTTTTACAAAAAAAAAACAACCGACTTCCAAAAAAACGCTACAAAGTGAAAAATAACTAATTTCCGAAGTCGGTGTCAAAATAGTTATGTATGCCACTGTCAAGGAATGATAGCTATCGTAACATGAGTGATAGTTTGTGCCACGAAGCGAAGCTGGATAGCACAATGGTTCAGCACGAGTAATACAATAGCTGTTTGCGACAGTGGAATACAAAACCTTTTCTACGACCTTGAAATAAATAAATGCAAAAAACCGTCAATTTTGTATTGTTGTTATAAGCCCACAAAAGAAAGGCAAAAGCAATACCTCCATACAGCCTAATTACATGCGATGTTTAGTCGTGACGCACATACGCGCTTTTTGACATAATCATATGTTGATTAAAATTAAACGTTTCATTACAGTTTACCCGTGTGGAAATGGTCATTGTAACACGATTTGGCAGGAACGAGTATTATTGAGATATGACTTATGGTTATGTATTAAGCAAATTACCAAATGGTCATAGAAAAACGAATATACAAAACGGAATAGAATTTAAAATCGGTTTCAACGGAGTGTAAAAAAGGTTTGCTTAAATGTTAAATGTTTTCTGCTGTCATCAGAATGCAGAGGGGACGAGGAACAGGGTATAAAGTTCAATCATCTGCCGTAGAAAGGATTCTCCGATCAGACAGGCGTTGTGTCGCTTGGGCAGCTGCCCCGTGATTGCAGCTGATTCGTGTCAGGTCGTTGTATACATGCTAGTTGAACAGTAGACTCTGCTTATGAGATGCAGGATTTTGCGTAGTTCACATGTGGCAAAGATACCGCCGCTAGGTCACTCAAAGGGCAATGTAGAGGGCTATGCTTGGGGTTACATTGCCTGATCAAATCAGAAATGAAGAGATCCGCAGAAGAACGAGAGTAACCGACATAGCCCGAAGTACACTTAAGTGGCAGTGGGCCGGGCACATTGCTCATAGGACCGATGCCCGATGGGGCCGACGGGTTCTCGAATGGCAAGCACGCACCGGAATACGTAGCGTAGGTAGTCCCCCGACAAGGTGGACCGACGAGGTGGTGCATGTCGCGGGAAACCGCTGGATGTGGGAGGCGCAGGACCGGTCGTCGGATGCCTTTGTCTAGCAGTCGACGTCTTTCGGCTGAAATGATGATGATGGTGATGATGTAAATACCGCTAGATATTGACAGTATTGAGAATGAGTATTAACAGACAAGCATGAAAGAAGAAGACAGGCTACGCCAACTCCGAATAAATTGGGATAGAGAAAAATCGCGCAGCGATAGACGGCTTTGGAAAAATCTAGATTTTATTGTTTGGCTGGTTGGAACCTTGTAAGTCCGTTTTGATTCAGTGCTCAATGCTACCAAAATATGCAGATGGTTTTTAAAGTTCAGAAATTCAGAGATACAACGTCATTTTATGTTTATGAGAAACCTTTTTTTTATATATATTATAAAGTAGCGCTTGACCACAATCCTGCCTGATGGTAAGCAGTGACGCAATCGGTGATGGTAAAGCGCACTAGTTTATTAAGAGCCTATTCACTCTAGCCTTGAAGACACTCAAATTGTAGTCCGACGGAAACACCGCCGCTGGCAAATTGTTCCAGTCCTTCGATGTACGCGGTATAAAGGAGGAAGCGAAACGCTTCGTCCGGATCGTAGTGGTGTTAACAACGTAAGGGTGGAAACCAGCCGTACGGCGGGTCGTCCGATGGTGGAACGGAGATGGGGGAATTAAATCATGCAATTCCTTCGCAGACTCCCCAAAATGCATCCTATAGAACACCGAAAGGCTGGCTACTCTACGCCTGTGCTCTAGGCTTTGGAGACCCTCTCGAGTTAGATCAGGGTCGCCAATCGGCCTCTTCGCACGCCTCTCCATCGAATCCATAGTGGCCAGGTGACACTTAGCAGCACCAGCCCAAATGTGGTTGCAGTACTCCACACAGCCACATTATACAACCTGAATATAGTTTGTTCAGAATAAGTAACTTACTTAACTTAACTTAAGTGTTATATTTTTTCCCAAATACATTTAGAAATTGTTGCCGTGTTAACCATACCTACTGCAACAATTTATAAATCCGAGCGCGGTACGAAGCTTACGGTAGATCATTGCCCGCACAACAGCTGACGCCAGAGGTCAATGCAGCGCTCGCCCGCCCGAGCCCGCCCGAGCGGAGCGTGCACCATATTATTCTTTTTTTTTTTTAATCACAGGGCATTATGAGCTATGCTATTTGGAGAACCCGGATTTCCTTCCAGGATTGTACTACTACGGGAGGGGATCTCCTAACTTTATTTATTTTATTCCTTTTCGGCTAGCCCGATCTTTATCTTTGTTTATTTTTAACATACATAATATACTAACATCTTATATACTAGTACTACATGACAGTTATTTATTCTTTTCTTACTTCTATTTATTATTTCCTTAATAATGATCTATTTATTTACATTTAGGTTTTTGCTTTTGTTACATTCTTTGCATCTACCCTACTTACTACAATCTTACTTACTATTACTTATTTCTACACACTTACTGTCTACTTAATTATTTATCTAATAACAACACTTTGCTAACTTTTATATATTTTCAAATATATAGTTTAACAAACTTATACAATATGTAAAGAAAACCCTGTCCGATCCGTGAAGGTGTTGTTAGGTATCGATAACTGATTCTACTAAAGCCTACAAAGCCGGGCTAAGCTTAGAAAAAACCCTAAAAAAATAAATATTATTTCGCAAAAAGAGGTAACATAAAACATGTGCTGTAGATCATACAGGCGCGGGCAAAGAGGGGCAGGGCACGCGGCACGCGGTCGCATCGCTATTCGCTCAGAATTATACCGTCAAAAATAATGTTGTCACTTTTTAAAAATTACCATATTTTGGGGAAGTTGGAATTAATTCGCGGGGAAACAAGATTATTTCAAAATTCACTAGTATTGTTACTATGATGATTATGTAAAATTTTATATTTTATTTGGTCATATGTTTACCTAACCTTTACTATCCTTACGGGTCGGACAGGGTTTTCTTAACATATTGTATATCTACTTATTTCTATTATTTACTAATTTACATATAGTTGTGCAGTAATCTATAAATTGGTTTTGGCCATTCTTATTTGTAAGTAAATCACACAAATTTTGCCTACTTATTCTTAACCTTAGACTCTGTTCCAGGCTGAACCATATTATTGTTGGGACAGCCAAGTAGGATAGGAGCTCATAACTTTATGGTTATTCATTATGTCTTTTTGAAATTCTGTACATAGATTCTTTATTTAAAAATACTGGACACGTGTTTCCGGTTTCCCGTAAATAAAAAATAATGTTGTATATTCATACCCACTTTTTCTTTTTTTTAATAATTATAAACTAGTGCTGCAGTGATGCAATCGTCGATGGTAAAGCGCGCTAGCTTATTCACTCAAAAAACTAAGTACATAAGAAGAAAGACGGCAGTTGAGCGAGGTAATGTAATGTTAAACCCAACAACAACACGGCCAACGATGTTGCGCCAGAGGGAGATTGATCTGGAGACCCTCCACGACCAAACTCCCGACACAACAACATTTGGCGCATCGTATCCGGCACACGTCGCAACACAACTGGTCAGACCCGTCCTCTGTACGGCTTCACCAGACATCATGCCGGAACACGACGAATCGCTTGGCGGCAAGACTTTGTCTGGTGGGTGGTAACTTCGGCCGACAGCCGATGTTATGGCCTACCACCGAGAAACTAACTAAAACAGATAGCTGCTAATAGAAACAGAACGTGCTAACAGTTTGCTTACGATAAAAACGTAGGTATTCAACTATTTCCACACAGACGTATACGTAGTACTTTATGAAGTCCTGCTATTGATAACAGTCGTGGGTAGGGACTTCCCAGTTGCGGTCAGTTAAGTAACGACGCGATGACATTTCCTGTACTAGAAACAGCATCAATACTTTAATTTAATAGTTATAGTATTAAAATCTTCGGGGATTCTACCTAAGTAATAACATCACGTTTATTGATGAAGTCAAGCTACGTTTGCTGGCCATTTGTTCGTGGTATCCGTACAAACCAAGACCTTCTGTGTATCGGAACTCAAGTCTTTGTCAGTCGTTATACAACGTGTAACATAAAGGGTATATACATAACAAACGCATGGCATCTTTACATGATATCAAACGATATTGGAAGGGTTTTTTAATTCTATCTCTTTATGTTAGGAAGTTATGAGGAAAAACACCGCCTGTGATAGGCTACTCGTAGTATCATACTAGTCGCACAGAGATATTTTAGACATTTATCGGATTTTGGCAAGTAACGTAACGGGTAACGAGTAGTTATTAACATATGTAGTGTGCTGCCACGTTTGTTATCATTTTATTTTAAGAAACACACGAAACCGAAAATTTGGTACCAATTTTTTGAGTATTTTATTTTGAGTTGAAACCCTTCCGATATCGTTTGATATCATCTAAAGATGCCATGGCCTTGGTATGTATATACCCTTTTTGTTACACGTTGTAGATTGACAGAAACCCGAACGCCTAAGAGTTTTCGGCGGGAAAGCTAAGGTGAGTGTCACGCTCATATTTCATTGGACTTTTGAATTATTTATAGTGTCGTTTACTAAATAAAAGCGCGTGATTTATGTAGTAAAGAGTGCAGTCAGTAAATGTATACTAATATATAAAGCTGGAGAGTTTGTTTGTTTGTTTGAACGCGCTAATCTCAGGAAGTACTGGTCCGATTTGAAAAATTATTTTTGCGGTGGATAGCCCATTAATCCAGGAAGGCTTTAAGCTATGGAATATCACGCTTTGACCAATAGGAGCGGAGGATATAAAAAAACATACCGAAACCTACGCGGGTGAAACCACAGGGCGCAACAAGTAATTCATAAAGAACATTGAAATATCGCAGCATAGTGGCCACATCATGACTTTGCCTCGTCGTTGCATGGTTTACGCGGTCGTCTTTTTCGACTGTCATTGGCGATATCCGCCATTATTGTGAAGTAAAATTTTCGAAGGATTTCTATAATTTGTTACACGTGTTATTGGCAAAATTGTGGTGTGTCTTCCACAGGGACTGATCAAGAGTTGAAGTTGAACAATCAGTTTTGCCAAAAAATAGCGTATTATAACCCAGCAACTGCGTTTTCATTAGGCAGAAGATTCATTTTTAACTTTTTGAAACATCAATGCGTTCTTCCGTTACATACGCTGTCTGGGTTCGTTCTGGATTTAAAGATAGTGGTAGTAAGAAAATACTCACTGAGTGAAGTTCCGTCGTCCAAATGTATGGGTGTATGTATCGCGTCAGCACTTTCTATTGGCTCCTTCTCCTTATTTCCGTCTTCGTCGAATCCTTCGTTTAGTAGTCCGCTGAAATTGCAAGGATTACAAATCATCACGACTATTTAAAAGATTTCAATCTATAATAAAGTAAACAAATACGTAAATTTTCCCGGCCGGTGCACCATAAACAAACACTTTTTTTTAATTGTAAACTCGTGCTTAACTGCAATCCCGCCTAATGGAAAGCTGTGATGCAATCGTTGATGATAAATCGCGCTAGTTTATGAAGAGCCAATTCACTCAAAAAAACTGAGTGAATAGGAAGGAAGAATGCAGTTGATGCAATGCGATGCAGTTTTCCGGCATGATGTCTGGCGAAGCCGTACGGAGGTCGGGTCTGAGCAGTTGTGTTGCGATGTGTGCCGGGTACGATGCGCCAAATGTTGTTGTGTTGGGAGTTTGGTCGTGGAGGGTCTCCAGATCGATCTCCCTGTGGCGCAGCATCGTTGGTCGTGTTGTTGGGTTTAACATTGCATTACCTCGCTCAATGCCGTCTTCCTTCCTATTCACTCAGTTTTTTTTTTTTTTAGTAAATATGCGTAATAAGCTAGCGCGCTTTACCATTAACGATTGCATCTCCGCTTATTAAAAAAAATATAAATAACTAATCTTACCTCGTGTCTGCTATATTTTTGTGTAGTATTTGGTGAATGTAGTAACTTTTGCATTTCTTCTGATATGTTTCCTGTAAACAGACAAATTATAATTATTAGCCCGCCTTTGCTTTCATATGCTATGCTTTCAGGTAAAATTAGGTAATAAGACTGTTTTTTGGACATTTTGGCCAATCAAATTTTAAAATAGACTCAATATTTGATCTCCTTAGCGGAGAAGGGTCCTTAAAAATGATGACAAATGTAGCTTTGCCTTCGCGGTGAGTCTTCAGTATCTGCCTGGAGTCAAGACAGAACTTGCCAGATTTCACTACCAAGGCTGAGTGGGAGTTAATAGACTTGTCTTTTCTCGGCCGCTCTCTCTATGGTTGTTGTTGTAACAACGAATATTTCTCGTGAAAACGGGTTACAAAAAATAAATATGTTAAATATTAATAATTATGGACGTCCACCGTGGCGCAGCGGTCAACATGCCTGCCTGCGACGTGGAGGCCCCGGGTTCGATCCCCGGCCAGGTCATGATGGAAAACGACCTTTTCCTGATTGGCCTGGGTCTTGGATGTTTATCTATCATCATCATCATCTCAGCCACATGAAGTCCACTGCTCGACATAGGCCTCCCCCAAGGACTTCCAAAAAGAGCGGTTGGACGCGGCCTGCATCCAGCGCTTCCCTGCGATTTTGGTCAGGTCATCCGACCACCTAGTCGGTGGGCGTCCGACGCTGCGCTTGCCGGTACGTGGTCGCCATTCAAGAGTCTTTCTCTTTATCTATATATGTATCTATACTAATATATAAAGCTGAAGAGTTTGTTTGTATGTTTGTTTGTTTGTTCGCGCTAGTCTCGGGAACTACTGGTCCGATTTGAAAAATTCTTTTTGCGTTGGATAGCCCATTAATCCAGGAAGGCTTTAGGCTATATGACATCACGCTGCGACCAATAGGAGCGGAGCATAACTAAACCACGCGAACGAAGTCGCTACCGGCCGTTAGTTTATTAATAATACTTACAACAAGGAGAACTCTGTCAGCAACATGGAAGGAACTTCTGACGCAGGTGAGATACAGCAGCCAGGTCGGCACCCAGTGGAACACCAGGAAGGGGAGGCCGGCGAACAGGCACGAGATGGTGTACGTCACCAGCTGCCGCCAGCGACTCTTGCGGTAGCCGTATACTACCTGCGGATAAATGAGAGTTGGTACAATGAATTTCTTCTTGTAGAGACTGGTATTTATGCAATAAAATAGATACTTTTAGTGTAGCAGTACCTACCAACGCCTCAAAAATAAACAACGCGCCATACTGACGTCACACGAATTCTACATCTCGTAATCAGAGTTTACCGTGCAACTAGCATACATACAACTTGCCAATTTCAACGATGGGGCAAGTGGCCCACCAGACAACGCCGGTCTGGTCGGAAGATCCTCCCTTTTCTATGGAGGATGAGTGAACTTTAGTCCCTGTTCCTCATGCCTCCACAATAGATACTATCTATTGTGGAAATTAGATAGACTGGTATTAGCAATAGATATAATATATATCTAAGACATACAACGTGTAACAAAAAGGGTATATACATACCAAGGGCATGGCATCTTTAGATGATATCAAACGATATGGGAAGGGTTTCAATTCAAATAAA
Organism: Sesamia nonagrioides; assembly: GCA_017933935.1. Lineage (NCBI taxonomy): Eukaryota > Metazoa > Arthropoda > Insecta > Lepidoptera > Noctuidae > Sesamia > Sesamia nonagrioides. Next base: position 615,354 of record JADWQK010000539.1, read on the forward strand.
ATACTCAAAAAATTGGTACCAAATTTTCGGTTTCGTGTGTTTCTTAAAATCAAATCATAACAAACGTGGCAGTACACCACATACGTTAATAACTACTCGTTACACGACACGTTACTTGCCAAAATCCGATAAATGTCTTCAATATCTCTGTGCGACTAGTATGATAGTAGCCTCTCACAGGCGGTGTTTTTCCTCATAACTTCCTAACATAAAGAGATAGGATTTAAAAAACCCTTCCAATATCGTTTGATATCATGTAAAGATGCCATGCCTTTGTTATGTATATACCCTTTATGTTACACGTTGTATATCTACCAACCCGCACTGGGCCAGCATGGTACTTAGATTACGGCCCACTCCCTCTCATAGTGAGGAGGCCTGTGTCCCAACAGTGGGAACTTTATAGGCTGATTATGAAGAACTTTTATTACAGTTTTTTTTTAATTGTGTTTTGTCACGCTAATAGCTGATAGAGCCATAGAAAATTAAATCGTACTTCAAAGCAAAAAACGAAACTAGGTATGTACCAACAAATAAGCAGTCTAGATTTTGATGAAAATATGTAATAGTAGGTAACTCCATCAACGGCCTGTTTGTTTACGTTATGTTAGTCTCGCTGAGGCAGCCTCCGTGGCATAGCGGTAGCGGACGCGGCCGCTCCGCAAGGAGGCGCGTGTTCGATCCCCGCACAGTGCAAGTATTTGTATGCATGAATATGAATATTTGCACTGGTCTGGTCGTGCCTCGGAAAGCACGTTACGCCGTTGGTCCCGGTTGCCATACGAACATCTAGTGGCAGTCGTTACGGGTTGTTGGAGCCCTCAAAAGTCCAACAATTGGTCTAACTGCAATGCTTCGATGTCGCCTTCGGGTTGTGGAGGTCAAACGGCAGTCGCTTCACGGAAAATGTCGAAGTTTACCCATATCAACAGTTGGACTGGTAAAGCGAACCCCAGACTCTAAAGCTGAAAAGGCTTCGGATGCGACTGGGATTAACGCTGTGATGATGATGATGAGTCACGCTGAGGCGGCAGGTAAGTACTTACGGAATAGAATGCGATATTAAGAGAGGACTCTAGTGGTGCTTTCTCCATACAAACGTATTCCGCTGTTTTCTTCGTGGATAACGCATTAAGAGCAATTATTTTTTTGTCTATAATATTACACCGTGATTATATGTGCCCCTATCATTGGATTTTTTCCGAAACTTAATTAATAAAAGAAATATGATACTACAAAATCCCGAAAATTAACCCCATGTTCGAAGCGATGTTCAGAATCAGACGACTATTACACAAATGTGATAAGTTTTTGACAAAAAAGAAAATAATAGATAGAGGTATAGGTATCCTTTTACTCTAAATTTTCGTATAAAAATTTATGAGATCAGTCGTGTTTTGAAAAAGAAAACAGCGGAATACGAAATGTCTTTTGGTCATCGTTTTTGTAGGTAAAATCAGCCTGAGCTGCATCTAGGGTTGCCAGACCGCCGGGAAATCCGGGATTGTCCCGGAATCTTGCCTCTTGTCCCGGAATGACCTCTTGTCCCGGAATGAGCGGTAATTGTCCCGGATTTTAAAAAGTTATTAATCTTGTATAGAACATATTAAGAAAGATAATAGTAAGAATTTACGCGTGTTCGATTTGGAATGACCTTTTTTTTTTTTAACCGTTCTTCCTCCGACTCTCCCGGATTTCATTTGGAATGAGCTTTTTTTTTTTTTTAGCCGTCTCTGTCGACGGCTGTTCCGGATTTTGTAACTTCCTATCTGGCAACCCTAGCTGCATCTGTCCTTTTCGCACGTCACCGAGAGCAATAGTTTCTTCAAATACCTATTTTCCAAATTCCTCGGCACTAGAGTCCTCTCTTAATGACTCATCGTCTCGCATTCGCATGTAAACAAAGAAATGCATAGCGGTAGCTACGCTGACGATTTTCTTAATAATTTTTAATTGAATACTCTAGTTGACATATTTGAAAACTTGCATTATTAATTATCTTAATGAACAAGAACATACTATTAAAAGAAATTATCTGAACCATTAAACAAAATCTGCATTATCTAATCATTTAAGTAATTGCTGCATTTAATTACTAAAATACATATAACAAATATACAATAATTAACTACTTAATTAAAATGTTACATACAAATGGATGCATTACTACATACGCTGATAACATAATACAATAGGTTTCACTCAGACAAACTTATTACAGGGCTGACTAACTACATTTAAAAAAAAACTAGACCAGATAAACCAGTATTTTTAACTAATTTTGCATACATAACTTGCATATTGAGGGTTTCAAGCAAGTAGACCGTAGTTTCGACTGAAACTATGGGTCTATGGTTAAAGGGAAGCCCAAACTGTTAACGAAACACGGCTCGGTTTGACGGATGTCCCTACAACGTATGACGTAACACACTCAGTAGTAGGGTTGTAACAAAGCTTCGCCTCCGCTTCCGTTACTGCGGAAGTTCCGCAAGATCATATCTTCGCATCCACCTCCGCCTCCGCACAATGTTTGCGGAGTTATAACGGAGGTTTATATACGTATTTATAAAATAAATAACGCGCAAGCTGCGACGCTCTACAACCGTCCGGCCGCGTTTGAGCGCGAAATTGTCAAGAATCAACTAGTGCGAGGCGGGAATGAATTAGAATTTATTTATTTGTAAGAATATTGTAGTTACAAGTTGTTATATACAATTCACGTCTAAAATATTCTGCTGTCTTTCAGCGTACAAACATTTTTAAGCAGTAAAAATAAATTAGAAATTAAATAATTAATGAATCATGTATTAAAAAGTCAAATAAATGAAGAAAAACATAATTATACAAACTACTATTGTCCAAATACCCATATCATATACATTATTACTGTCACTAATAATAATTTTAAAAAGTATAATTTAAAAATTCATTAACAGAATAAAAACACATGTCTAAAAGCCAAGCAAACATTTTACATTTAAATTTATCAATTGGTAACATTCTGAACACAATTTGTTTCTCCTTAATTTTGATTACAAGAAGGTAATATTTTTTTTACCAAGTATTCTACTATTAATGTACGTAATTAAAATAAAAATTTTGTTTTAATCAACCAAAAATTTCAATTTTTGCTATATGTACTTTCACCTCCGCCTCCGTTAACCTCCGCATCCGCGGAGGTGAGACTCGTCCCCTCCGCATCCGCCTCCGCCTCCGCTAACAAGCCTCCGTTACAACCCTACTCAGTAGCAATCGGTTTCATTTTGACAGTTCAACAACAATCATTGCGCTATTTGTGCTGTTGAGCAGAAACATTTTTCGAACATATGGAGCGATGGATTTGCAATATGCTTCAAAATTATTCCAATTGATACTAATAGCGTGTTACGCAATTAGGGTGCTGGGGGTAATCGCGCTAAATAAAACAGTAAAAGTTCAACTCTTGGTCGTATCTAATCCAGTTAAAGTTATGGTATAGTTTCGATCATATTTCGTATCGCGCTAAAAGTTTAACTTCGATCGAATTGAATCAATGTATGAGTGAATCATTTCGTCAGATATAATAATTAAAACTAAGGTCCGTATTACAGAACGTCACTCAAAACTCAAGCTCTACTTAAATCTCGATTCAAGCCATTTGATTGGTTGAAACTAGTTTTAAGTAATGTTTAAACAGAGATCAATGCTTGAGTTTCCTTCTGGACAATGGACCTAAATAAATTATAAGTAAATCTAATCGTTTAGACTTAAGTTTTATAAATAGCACAGAAAAAGTTAGATTTGTTTCAACTTTTTCATTTGATAGCGGTTACGTTCCAATTGTGATCCAGTTATGGTCAAACCATCTGTCAAAAGGTTAGCGCGATACGAAACATTACCAAAGTTATGGTTTGGTTGCGATCCAATTCTGTTTTGGTTGAATTATTTTAGCGCGATTGCACCCCTGATCCCATATTGATAATATTGTTTGGAACCGCTATAAAGTTGGAATCGTACGATTTAGAAATCGATTTTTTGAAGGAATAACTGACTGGAGTTGACTAAAAAAATTAGTTACAAAAGTCCGTCAGTCAGATTTAAAAAAAGAACTGGACACATTGATAAAATATTAAACAGATATGATATACTCTAACAAACTGACCAAAAAAAATGTGCCGTGAGTGAGATGGGGCGCAATCTAAAGCATAGAGAAGAAAAAGATGGCTAGTGTTTGTCGTTTGCGCTGTTAGTGTTTGTCGTTTGTTTTTACGAGTGTATCGAGAGTGACTAAAGCGAGATACAGGACTTACTTCCTTTTGTACGCTTCATTTTTAGTGCGCTAGTGACATATCTACCTTAGTTTAATATTTTATCAATGACTGGACACATATTTTTTTTCTTTTTTAAACAAAAAATGAAGACGATACAGTGAAAACTCGTATGACGTCACTCCTCGCTACACTTTTCAGCGAGGAGTGACGGCACCAGCCCCCACTCCTGATCTTTGAAGAGTTTTATATTTGTCATTTTTATTGATTTGATAAAATCAAAATATACGTATCTAATCCATACTAATATTATAAATGCGAAAGTAACTCTGTCTGTCTGTTACGCTTTCTCGCTTAAACCTCTCGACCAATTTTGATGAAATTTGGCACAGACAATCTTTAGACCCTGAGAAAGGACATAGGCTACCTTTTATTGAAAAAAAAACGATATTCCCGAGGGAAATCTAAAAAGCGCGATATAACTGAATTCCACGCGGGCGAAGCCGCGGCCGGAAAGCCAGTATTTTTACCCGACTACGACAAAGCAAAAGGAGAGTTATGATTTTGACAGGCTATGTATGTATGTATGTATGTATGTATGTATGTTCATCTGTTCCCTCGTAACTTCTAAACTACTTATCAGAATTCGACAAATGACATATCATTAGAAGCGTCTTAATTGTCCGCTGGTTATAGGCTATATGGGGTTTCACAAAATCTAATGTGGCGCCCTCTAGCGGACAAAACATACAGAGTAAAAAAATTAAGTTAAGAGGGGGTATAAAGGTAAATTGTTGATTTTAGATTTGATTTTTACAGTCCATAATATCTAAGCTACAAATTATTTGGTTTTTCAAATATAGATATTACATTATATTTGAGAGAGACTGGTCTGAGTGAAAACATGAAATTATAATATTTTCTCGATAGAAAAAAATCACAAAGTTGCATCTAGTTTTCAACTAAATTCAATTTATTTTCAAAATTATGCCTATTATTGAGTCAATATTTTAATGCACAATATAAAATTATATTACCGAGGGACTGTATTAGGGATTTCATAAAATATTGTATATTTTACGAGTAATTATAAAAAAACTGGTTTGCCGCTTACTACGTTCTTATTCCGCGCAGAACACTCTCGTTCTGTTTCGCCTGGTACATGCGTTACAAGCATGTTTTGTTTCATTGATCAGTTGCGATCGCTCCGTTGAGACGAGAGGACTGTGCTTCTGTGCTCCGTACCCGTGAAAATACTTTGACGAAATTATGGCAAACAAAAAAAATCAAAAAACCACTCTAAAAGAGAAAATAAGAAATTAAAACGTCAACTCATGGCTAATTGTCAAAGGTTTGTTTATTAATTTTAATTTATAATGTATGTGTAGGTTTTAATACGCACTGGAGTAATGTTGGCCAAATAGTATATGCAAAATAAATCGATACCCTGACCATTCGCTTGTTGAGGGGAGTTTACTTTGCGGTTTGTTTGGTTTATATGTGCTCAACTACAAAAAAAATATATTTTATACTAAGTATTTGTATGAATTCGAATTATTTTTGATGTATAAATATGAACGAATAGACATAAACGGAGCCATAGTACGCTATATAGATAAAAAGGAAAAAAGTAGAAGATTTTCATAAAAATACTACTAAATTAATTTGAATAAAAATACTTACAAGTATATGAAATTAATTATTAGAAACGTTTTTAGTGAGATAACCCCTATATTAAGGTAGCCATGACACTTTTTTATGACGTTTGATTGCAGGCGACTTTGACAGTTCTATTTTCCCGTTGTGTTCGTGTCGAGTGTTGATTTGAGTTTATTGTGTTTATTTAATGGGCCGTATGTTCGGAATTCATATTTTGTTTTTTTCGCAGTCATATGGTAGATAATATAAATACAATAGCCTTAGATACACGACACGTCAATCAAATGTCACTGTCGAAATCTTATTTCGCTTATTGCTGACCACCATATTTATTAGTAGTAGTGTTGCACTCCTTGACCGAGTTAAATTGAATCTGTATAAAAACTAAGCCAAAATATAGGAAATTAACATTAATAACAGTTAACTATATTGACCGAGTTAAATTGAATCTGTATAAAAACTAAGCCAAAATATAGGAAATTAACATTAATAATAGTTAACTATAGCGTAACTATACCTAGCATTAAGTGTACAATGTGCTGACCCAGGCTCCATACATTTCTGAAACATCTCCATTAAAATTCCCAATTTAAAAAACTATCGAGTTATAATAATCTCACTTTCATAGGTAAAAATGCAAAATGTGCTTTATCTTAAAAGTTATAAAGTTCAAGGCATGTATCATCTGGCTACTTGTTACGAAAATCTTAGCGGAATATAAAAATAGAATTTTACACTTATTCCTTATCAAAACGGGCTTATAATAAGTCGGAAACTGTAGTTATCATATAAAAGGTGAATACATACCAGTGTTACATGTTAGTTCTTCAAAATACGATCTTTATAAGGTTTGTTTTCATTTCATTTTTTAACAGATCTACCTTTACGCCTTTTGAACGAACTTGATCCGAATTGTGATGAACTTTTGAACCAAAATGGTACGTAATTATGCTATTTTAATATTTTTTGTTATGGGTAAAATATTATAAATATAGTTGGTAAGTTATATGTAAATATGCCATTTCTCAAAAGCACCTTATGGAAAAGAATGTTACCCAAGCAAACTAAGTAAAGACTTACATCAGTCATAGTTACATTATACATAACACCAGTACATCTAGATTATATTCTAAATTGAAACTTTTTTGTAATATATATAAAGCTACTTACTTTTATTATAAACACAAAACCTTCAACTTAGATATTAATACAGCAGCAGTTTCTGGTATCACAAACGCTGGCATTGGTTTGAAACAATTTCAAGGACTGTGTACAGCAATGAATGTTTAATAAACATCATAATCAAATTTCTGAAGAATGGGGAAAACGGCTAACGGAACTATCATAGCCGCGGCTGCAGTGAAAGAAGGCAGGATAAAAGATGGCATAGCGGTAATCGATGTAATTGCTGATGATTGCTGGTCTAAGCAGTCTTACAATATTAATTATGCGGCACTATCTGGAGCAGCAGCTATAATCGGAAGACAGTTCGTAGAAGTTTTATTTTTAGAAGTAAAAATCAAATAATGTTGTATCTGTAGTCATGCACAAAATAAAGGTAGAGCAGCAAAAGAACATGTATGTGTATATAGATCAATAAATAACAATAAATCATAAAAAAGTAAAAAATAACGAACGTGTAATAAATATTGAAAGTAACTAGCGCGCTTTACCATCAACGATCGCACCACTGCTTACCATCAGGCAGGCTTGCGGTCAAGCGCTGCTATAAAAAAAAATATTTTACAGTATAAAAATAAATGATTATTAACTTTTCGTTTTATTTATGCACCACAGTCTACTACTAAATTTCCATAGTGATTTTTTTATGTTTGAAGTAGGTACATACACATTCTTCACCTCATCCATCAAGCAAATAACAGGATTTCCAGTAAAAAAAAAAAAAAAACAGAAACAAATTAATAACAACTAAATAGTCATCATCATCATCATCCCAGCGTTAATCCCAGTCGCATCCGAAGCCTTTTTCAGCTTTGGAGTCTGGGGTCCACTTTACCAGTCCAACTGCTGATATGGCTAAACTTTGACATTTTCCGTGAAGCAACTGCCGTCTGACCTCCACAACCCGAAGGCGACATCAAAGCATTGCAGTTAGACGAATTGTTGGACTTTTGAGGGCTCCAACAACCCGTAACGACTGCCACTAGATGTTCGTATGGCAACCGGGACTAACGGCTTAACGTGCTTTCCGAGGCATGACCAGACCAGTGCAAATATTCATATTCATGCATACAAATACTTGCACTGTGCGGGATCGAACCCGCGCGATCTTGCACAGCGGCCGCGTCCGCTACCGCTACGCCACGGAGGCTGTCAAAATTAATTGTTCAAAATAACAACTAAATAGTAAAACGTTTAATTATACCATTACTTCCCTTTCGCTTTATTTGTCACTAACTGCTGTCTGCGACTTCTTACGCCATGACTTTTTGAATAAAACCATGACATATTTTATTAAAAATTTATATCCGCTATTTCGGATTTCAAATTGTATGTTATGTTCGTAATCAGCACCCTAAAAACCTCGGCCATTGGGTTGTATCTTGTATCCTAAAAATAATTTAATGTCCATCAGATAGATTTATATAAAATATTGAACACGTATTTTTTATTTTTTCTTTCATTCTAATACTTAGGAAGACATGTTGATTTGAAATGTCGCATGTCATCACGCCGTGGTAAATTTTTTACCACGTAATTAGCCCCCACTCCGTAACTTTAATACGCTATATCTCAGTAGTTTTTGGTAATATCGACAAAATAAAAAATAAGGGTCTTAATTTTCTTTATTATCTATAAGAGGGACTAAATGTTTTTTTTGATTTTCATACCTTGGATACATCCCTATTACATATTTTCTAAAATCTATACCCTCGATCTTGAATATTTTTTAATGTCATCTATAATTTTTATCATAACTATAGAAGACTAGCAAAAAATACTATTTTAATGAATGCTTTGAGTTGCGCTTAGCCAAGTCTTACCGAAAAAATAAAATTAACAGTATGATTACATTACATACCTTTTCGTTATAATTTAAAAAATATTTTGTTTGTTGTTTAGTTCAAAGTACAGACGGATAATCCGACTCGCACTTTGCCAATTTTTATCTGACCTTTTTGCGTTTACTGTGTACTCGTAAATCAAAACATGGCGTGGGTAACGTTTTCGATGCGTTGGACGAGTGCGGGGCGTGTGAGGCGCGCGGGTGAAATCCGATTTTTTTCTAGCTTTATACGCCCTCTTAAGGTAAATATGCCGTGTTTGGTATCATTTGAAAGCGCTTTACTTGTACATTTTAAATATACTATATATTACTAGCATTTGCTTGTGACTTTACCTGTATTCATGGGCTGATTGCATATAATTCACATTTTTCCGTTCATAGCTTCTTTACTACTTATCAGGATAAGACCACTGCAGTACAATTAGAAAAGCCTTGATATTCCGTTGGGTATGAGCTATAAAGCTTGTCACCAAATTTAGTATTGTACCCTCTAGCGGACAAAAAGTTCTATGTTAATATAAAATTAAAATAAATATACCCTGTTTGGTATCACTTGAAAGAGCTTCACGAGTACTTTATGCTTGTACATAATTACAAGAATGCTTTAATGATTTTAAATATGAGCGATAATTAGTTCAACAATTTAAATTTTCTTAATATTATGCGCCTCAATTACACTATAACACCAAAATAGTACAAATAATAAAAAGTAAACAAACTAAAACCCAACTACGACAAAAAACGACGCTGAAAAAGTATAAAACAAGATTTTCAGAATACTGAACTGAACAAAGTTGCTAATGTGTAAAGAGATAAATTTTCATGTTTGGAAAGGCGTAGTCACACGTTACATATACCTACCTACCGTAGGACCTTGACAACGTGTGACTACGCCTTTCCAAACGCCTGAAGGCATGCAATTTTATGCATGCCTTCAGGTGGATTATGGAGATGCCAAACTATTTTATCTATCGATGTGAATCATGTCAATTACCCATTATCGCAATAAATGAGTTTGAGTTTGAAACTGGAGGGAAGTCGCCTTTTTCTGTGAGACTGTGATGGTCCAGAAGGAAGCTGAATCTTCTCCGAGCGGGATCGGCTCTCTCACGATCCCGCTCGGAGAAGAACGCGTAGAGGACGCAATCGTTCTGACGCCTAACAAGCTAAAACCCTGCCTGCATCATCTAAGACAGGCGGGAACTGGAGGTCGCGGGCGATTAGAGTGGGGACTCTGTCGGCCCACTGAGCGACCTCAGGGAAGGCGGCGCACAGTGGTCATATGTATGTTGTCATACATAGTTAGGTTCGGGAAGACCCCTTTACAGTCTCCCCAGAGATGTGCCCTAACAGGTGTTGCACGGAAGACGCGCCGGATTGGTCTTTTGGAAGGTAACGGTGCCCCTTCTATGTGCAGATGGTGACACCGGGGTGGGTTCAGTGAGGTAAGAATCCCACACTCCCTGATCCTATCCCCGAGGACCAGGGGCCTTTAGAAGATTTCCCCCCATAAAAAAAGGTATCGTTAGCTGGGAATTGTACGGACGCCAGGACGTCAAGCTACTACAATCGGTCTTATTTCTTTATTAGATTTTCAACCATCAAAGCTCAAGATTAGGCTTGCGACCGGGAATCCCGGTTCTGAAAAGAACCGGTTCTTAAGAGAAGCGCCACGGTTCTCCCGGTTCTTCCAAATTACCAAAATTTGGCGCGATTTTATTTTATAAATAAAACAAACAGTTACTCCATAAATTCCCTATTCATACAAAATACAACGTTCCAAACCGTTCAAACAGGGAAACCCGGTGTACGACCACCCTTAATAGCGGCAGTACATGCGCCTATATGGAAAGTTAACAGAACCTAAACTAAGACCTATAAGCCCTACAGTCCCTACGACCCTAAGTCCTATAAGCCCTACAGCCCTGACCTACCATATCGTTAGTAATAAATAAATATATAAATAAGTGCGGGATGTCTGCACCAAGAGACCTAAGGTAACAGACGGATATTAGGTAGGATTTCCCGGTAAGGGTGAAGGGTAAACTCACTGCCAGTCCAGCAGACTCACAGGACAGATCAGAGATGGCTAAGAGTGTCTTGGCCACAGTGAGGGGTAATGAGACCAGAATAAATTCTAATCTGATTTATTTACACAATATTACAGCTTATATACTACTTTTTCTCAACACACACAAATGTACAAACGTCTTGGTATTCTATACGTGAAATCTGCAATTTCAACAATATTTGAAGTAGGCCGCGCGTCCGCTGCCGAAATGCTGAATCACTGTTCAAAGGTAGCATTGAACATCCTGGCGACTCTCAGGGACAGGACTGAAGTTGGTACAGCTCGACGGTCTCGTAGGGGCCGGCTTGGCCTTGTCCCGCTTGTTGTGGCTGCGCGAGCACGCTGCGTGGTATGCCGTATTGCTGCCGTGTACTCGTACGTTGTTGGTGTGTTGTGTTGGTGACGCTGGTTGTCTGCTGTGCAGGCGGTGCAGTATCCCTCCTTGCTGCACGACAATCTCGAAGTCGGTTTATTACCTTTGGAGTAAAATAATATAAGATGCATGCCAAAACTATAATTATTATTGAGGCACAGATGCTAGTTTTATACGAGTGAGATACTATTTGTTTCCATATCGTGTTATCGAATTGATTTTTTAGGTTCATCTCTGATGTAATTAGATGATCGAAAATGCCCTTTGAACTGTCTAGTACTTGTTCTTTAGCTATGTCTTTTATGTTTGTTGGTACAATCTGACTATATAAGGAGAAGTTTGTTTCTCTAGAATACGATGCTAGTACTGTTATAGTTGTTGTTCTTTTTGCAGCAAGCACGTTATTAGTCGTTTTTATAATACAATTTTCGGAGATTTGTAGAACGCCCACGTCATAAATTGTAATTTCCTTTCTTTGGCCGTCACAAATAATCGATACTGTAATCGGTTTTGTTGAAATAGGTAAATAGCCAGGTATTTGGCATGTACAGTTGCTTTCATACAATATCTGTCGAAACATTGTAGGTTTATTATGTACATTTAGTCTGGTTGTGATTATCAGCTTTAAAAGTTGATCAACTATGCAATTTTCATTAAATTGCATGTTCTTGACAGCTACAGGAAAGCACACGAACTCTGTATACCTGCAACGCAAGCAGTCTCTAAATTCGTCTTCACATAATTCGAAGTAATGCTCGTTATTATAATCGAACCCTATGAATGTTTGTTGAATCATTAAACACTCGAATGATCCGTCTGTTTTCCTCTCTGGGATTGGTGTAACGTATAGGGGGGTATATTTTGTTACACCGTGTGATGCGTAGTTATCTTGTTCATCCATAGCAAGTTGTTGTAACGCACTTACCGTCAGAAAGGGGGCACTCGTTGTACCATAAGTGATTGTTGTAAGTTTGTATTCAGTAACACTATCTGTAGGTGAAAACCTCCACAATATTCTTTGATATGGAAAGTCTAAATCACAGATTTTTATAAAACGGTACATTTTAATGATGTCTGCAACAAAGGCCTCCTTATGCATCCAACATCGTAAAAGTATAGTAGATAAGTCTTGTTGTAATCGTGGGCCTTTAAACACATTGTCATTAAGGCTCATTTTCGTGCTACTTTTGCTACTTGCATCAAATACTACACGTAATTTCGTAGTAAGTGAATCTTCTTTAATTACTGCCTGATGAGGTATGTAGTATTGTCCTAAGTTGTAGTTTCTTTTGTCCACTTGTCTCATGTGGCCCATATGTAAGTATTCGTTCATAAATCCATTGTATTGTTGTCGTAGGTTATCATTTTTTAAGAACTGTCGTTCTAGTTGTAAGAGTCGTGCAGCGGCTCTTTTACGAGAGTCGCCGTTTAAGTTTAAATTTAAGTTTGAGTCCTTAAAAGGGAGTCGTACTGTGTAAGTACCGTCTGGGTTTCTTATTGTTGTTTCTTTATAATAGTTTTCACAGATTTGGTCATCCTGTGAAAGTTTGTACTTTTGTGGAATTTCTTCTAATTCCCAAAATTTTGTAAGTTGTCGTTCCTCTTCTGTGCGAGCTACCAAACTTAGTACTTTGACCTCATTTTTTGTATTACTTGGGTAAAATCCAAATAAAATCCACCCGAACTCTGTATTTTGAGCAATTATGCCGTCACGAAGTCTTTCGAAACCCTGTAGTATAATTTTACTGTATTCTTGGGCACCTAATATTACGTCTATTGGTCCCTTTTTGTAGTACGTTGGATCTGCTATAAGTGTATTATTCAAGCTTTTTTCTTCTAACTGTTGTAAATCATTCTTCGGTAATGCACTGGTTAGTTTTGGTAATACAATAAGTGTTACCGGTAACTTGTAATCGCTAGGGTATCTCGGTTGCAAGGTTATATCAATTGTATAATTTGACGTTTTTGGTGTTTCATCTCCAATACCTTTTATTTCGGCTTGAATTTTTCGTCGTGGATAAGATAACATTTGTGCTACTTCTTCCGTGCAAAATGATGCTTCTGACCCTTGATCACACAACACTCTTAACAACTGTGGCATTCCATCGTAAGAGGTAGTTCTTACTAAGGCAGTAGCTAACAAGGTAGTATTTTTCTCATCAGAATTTGTTACTGATAAGCTTGTTGTTGAACTGTTTTTGAGTTTTTCCCCAACTTGACCTTTTGCAGTAATCTTGCTAGTGGCCGCATTAGTATTATTTTCTACCTGTGTCCTAGATTGATGCAACAGTGTGTTGTGTCCCTTACGTTGGCAAATTTCGCATTGTTTATATACCTTACTAACGCATAACTTTTGATCGTCGTGATTTAAGCAACGTTTGCACATTCGTTTTCCTACAACAGCGTTGTATCGGTCGTTGACGTTCAACGCTTTGAAACTAGGGCAATCATGAATAATATGTTCTTTGTTTTGACAATACCAACATCGTTTATATTTTTCCGAGTTTGATTTTAGTTTATTATTTGATTGGTGATTGTTAGTACATAGCGATGACCCATCAAAAGAACTGAGGCACTTGAACCGATTTTCCATGAATGTCATCATCTCGTCAAAAGACTGTATTTTATTTCTGTTTTGTAGTTGATCTTCGTATTTCAAATTTGTCTCTTCGTCCCATTTTCTACTGATTATTCTTATCAACAGGGGGCCCCATGACGATGTATTAATACATTGGTTTTTTAAAGCCTCAAGACATTCATTTACGGTGTCATGCATGTCCCTTAATTGTGCCGCGTTTGCTTTTTTCATTTTAGGTAAATCTAATAATTTGTCAATAAATTTTGTTGTAATTATGCGTTCGTCCTCATATCTCTGCGTAAGCAATTTCCAAGCGGTTTCATAATTCACCTCACTAATTGTTAAGTGACGTATTAATCTTGCTGCGTCACCTTTTACGTGTGTTTTGAGATATTGCATTTTTTCTGTTGAAGAAATTGATTTGTCTTCATGAATAATTTTTGTAAATAAATCTTGAAATGTATTCCATGAGTCGTAGTCCCCCGCGAAAACCGGAATATTTATTCGCGGTAGTTTCCCTGAAGTTTTTGATGAGATAAATTTTTCATCCGAGTTTCGGTAGATTTTTTCTTCCAATAACTCTATTACTATTTCTAAATCACTCTGAGTATTTTCGTAACAATTGTCCTTGAAGTAGCTGTTTTCTAATGTACTTTCGACCATAAGTAGTTCGATGTGAGTATCCTCGATTTCCGTCCACTGTTTTTGCAAAGTTTGCAATAGTGTCTGTAAGTGCCAAATCGGCTTGTTTTCGGTAAGTGATTCCTTAGCCTGAGATATTTTCTTTGATATCTGTGACATTCGGAATGATTGAATAAATAGTTTTGGGTTACTGACGACGTCCTGGTTTTCGTCATCTTCTTCATATCTGGGTTCGTAAATATTTTGTACGTGTTGCAATCTTTCTTCGCATTTTTGAAGGTATTCGATTCCTTCGTCGTAGTATTTCTTTAAAGTACTAAAGTAGTTAGTAGTTATGTATTTATGAGTTGATAACACCTCTTGTTCCTGTAGTCGTGAATGGTTTCCTTGAACTCGCTGGAAAATTTCATCTAATGTCCGTTTTCGGTCATTGATGTATTTTTGTGTCTTCCTTGTAGCTGAGTCCTTTTTTATGTTTGTTACTATCCTTCTGATCTCGTTGTAATCAGTTTCTTGGCTCTTTATTATTTCGTTGATTTCTGGTATCTCCATAGTTTGCTTCTTTCTTTTTCTCCAAGCAGCCCTAAGTACCCTAGTCTATTAGTTAAAACGTGCACTTGATGTATCTGCGCCCTCGTTATCTTGTAACTTCTCAGTCAACTGGTGAGACCCGCTTGTGGGAAGCCAGTGACCGATACGCAACGAAAGGCTTTCTGATAGAATACCCAAGTACAAAGTACTTCAATATACCAAGGAACTGGTGTTATGTTGAGTATTCCAGCCCTTAGCTCTATGAAGTGTCAGCCTATCTCCTATAATCCCTACGGGGGTAAGAGGACCGCGTGGTACAATGTTCAACGCTCGAAGGACCAAAATGTACGACCACCCTTAATAGCGGCAGTACATGCGCCTATATGGAAAGTTAACAGAACCTAAACTAAGACCTATAAGCCCTACAGTCCCTACGACCCTAAGTCCTATAAGCCCTACAGCCCTGACCTACCATATAGTTCGTAATAAATAAATATATAAATAAGTGCGGATGTCTGCACCAAGAGACCTAAGGTAACAGACGGATAGTAGGTAGGATTTCCAGGTAAGGGTGAAGGGTAAACTCACTGCCAGTCCAGCAGACTCACAGGACTGATCAGAGATGGCTAAGGGTGTCTTGGCCACAGTGAGGGGTAATGAGACCAGAATAAATTCTAATCTGATTTATTTTTACAATATTACAGCTTATATACTACTTTTTCCCAACACACACAAATACACAAACGTCTTGGTATTCCATACGTGAAATCTGCAATTTCAATAATTTTTGAAGTAGGTCGCGCGTGCGCTGCCGAAATGCTGAATCACTGTTCAAAGGTAGCATTGAACACCCGGTTCCGAAACTGTTTTTGTCCCGGGAATAAAAAATTAAGAATCGGATGCGGTTCTGCACGCCCTATTGAAGATTGATAGGGAATATTTGACAGTTTAGTGTAGCTTGCTATCATCTGTACAGACACATCAAGCTTTCAAATTTCTTCGCTAAAGCATTTTGACGAGACGGTTGGCGCAGTGGCTGAGCAATCTACGTTAAAAGTCGCAGGTTCGATACCCACACGGAATAAATATTTGTATTGCTTTTTGCTTATAGGTTCTGGCTCTGGTTGGGTATGCAAGTTCAAATGTTTGTAAACCCACCCACGATAAAGGAGTCATTTCTAATTTTCTAGTGTGCGACAATATTAAAAAAAGAAATCAAAATATTTTGAGGTAATAATTAGAGATTGAGAAACTTGAACAAAATGCCGGCGAAAGAATAATGTGGATAACTAATAATTGTGTAAATATTTTAGTTCTTATCTGGTGGTATTTTTAGAAATATTTATAAACAAGTCCTATAGTGGCATACATATTAACTACATGTACCAAAAACCATATCCATATTTTTCTTTCGTCAAATCAATTTTAATAAAGTACTAGCTTTCCGCCCGCGGCTTCGCTCGCGTGGAGTTCGGTTATATCGCGCTTTTTAGATTTCCCTCGGGAACATCAAACTTTTCCGGGATAAAAGGTAGCCTATGTTCTTTCTCAGGGTCTAAAGATTGTCTGTGCCAAATTTCATCAAAATCGGTTGAGAGGATCGGTTTAAGCGGGAAAGCGTAACAGACAGACAGACAGACAGACAGACAGACAGATAGACAGACAGACAGACAGAGTTACTTTCGCATTTATAATATTAGTATGGATTTCTTTCTTGCTTTAACCGAATGCATCAACGGGTGAGACTTTTTTTTTTAAAAGATGTACGGTGTATGGTACCAGGGTAGCACAAAAGTGTAGGAGAAGTCGAAACAATGAAGCTCATTCATCATTATTAATCTAATATTACATGGATGAAGTTTTATTTTGCCTACTTTGAGGAGGCGCAAGGTACCAGGGTAGCACAAAAATGTAGGAGAAGCCGAAACAATGAAGTTCATTCATTAATGATAAACGCACAGGATATTGTAATCGTTTGAACTCAAATGGCATATCAATTGGGATCATAGGGATACTCCGTAACATACAAACTTCTCCTTTTGATATACCAGTTGAAATCGTAGATTCAATTAAATTTCGCAATAAGTTTTTCAGTGTCAATCTGGTGCCATTACACAGTTTTGGTGGATAAAAAAAAAATACAAAGAAATTGGCATTGAATTTTATATATATAGAAGATGAGATGATGATCCACCGTTCATTGAATTCATTTGTGAAAACGTGATAAATGAAGAACCGCTCGGCGGATTTTATTCAAACTTCACACAAACCATCTGCTAATTAGTCACAACAAAGCCTAAAAATTTGGTTTGGATAGGTGAGTCCGTTCCTGAGTTATAAAATTACAAAGAAAGTGGCAGCTGACCCGGCGAACTTTGTTCCACCTTGAAGGCAATATCACATGATCCAAATTTTTACTTTTTAAATTAGGGTAACACAAAAGTGTAGGAGAAGTCGAAACAATGAAGCTCATTATTTCGGTTGAGCGTAATCACCACCCTTGCTCAATGCGGGTTGGCGATTTCAGACGTAAATTCCACGTTTCCTGATGTTTTCCTTCACCTTGCATAAATGCATCTAGCTCTGAGAAGAAACGCCGAAACAAACTCAGAGGTCATTGATGGGACATTATGATATTACTGGCCAAAAGGAAAATAAAATTAAAGTTTTATCAATAAAGTTCCGCCTTAAAGGCAATATGGCATGGTCTTATTTACTACTTTTTAAATTAGGATAATCTATATATATTAAAGAAAGTCGAGTTAATTACACTATTTATAACTCAAGAACGCCTGAACCCATTTGGCTGAAAATTGGTAGGGAGGTAGCTAAGAACTGGGAGAAGGACATAGGATATCCTTTTTACCCCGTTCCCGTCGTTCCTGTGTGAATGAATGAACTTCATTGTTTCGACTTCTCCTACACTTTTGTGCGACCCTGGTACCTTGTAACTCCTCAAAGTAGGCAAAATAAAACTTCATCCATGTAATATTAGATAGATAGATAATAATGATGATGAGCTTCATTGTTTCGACTTCTACACTTTTATGCGACCCTGGTACCTTGCAACTCCTCAAAGTAGGCAAAATAGAACTTCAGATTAATAATGTTGATGAATGAGGCTTCATTGTTTCGACTTCTCCTACACTTTTCTGCGATCCTGGTACCTTGCAACTCCGAGCTTCATTGTTTCGACTTCTCCTACACTTTTGTGCTACCCTGGTTAACAGATTAATTAACAACTGAAGTTAGCTAAAATTGAGTTTCTCGAAGCCGACCACTATTTATTTATATATGTATTTTGAGACTATGCAATTTTGTCGCGTTCGCGATTCACTCTCACTTTTGTTGAGTTTCAGAACGCGATATTAGATCCTCTAACGCGCACGCGAATTTGAACTTTATGCAGCGGTAATAAATTACAAATTGACTCTCCGTTTTATTTAGAGAACTTTTGTATGGGAAATAGAAAAATGCTGTTTTGAGGATTTTCCCGGCAGTTATTCGAATTTTTGTTACCTTTTAAACCTTCCCTAGACCTCCACGAATAATTCAAGACTAAGATAAGATAAATCCATTCAGCCGTTCTCGACTTTTAGCGAGACTAACGAACAGCAATTCATTTTTATATATATAGATTTATGATCCGGAATATCTGACGTCTAGTCATAATACATTATTCAAAAATAGAAAAAACAAGTTTAAAAAAGAATGCTCAAGGTTGATTGGAAAAAAAATATCAATTTCGGCAAGCTTGCATCTGTACAATCCATACTAATATTATAAATGCGAAAGTAACTCTGTATGTCTGTCTGTCTGTCTGTCTGTTACGCTTTCCCGCTTAAACCTCTCAACCGATTTTGATGAAATTTGGCATAGACAATCTTTAGACCCTGAGAAAGAGGGAAATCTAAAAAGCGCGATATAACCGAACTCCACGCGGGCGAAGCCGCGGGCGGAAAGCTAGTAAGAAATAATAACAAATATGTATAAATCAGTAAATATTCAAAGGGCTTTATAGGGTACATAGCACATGTCTACTTTTTTGAGTTTTTTCAAAATGATGGTTACACATCATACCTATGTATATCGGTAGTTCAATGTAAACCGAAAACATAAAACTATACTCTGTCACATTTACCTGAAATAGATATGTCAAACTCAAGATTAATATCTCAAAGTATGAAATTTGATAATATTTTGGTTTTTAAGAAGATTATAGGACATTCCCCTTTATTCATAAACATTGCTTAAAGTTCACTAGTTAACTTTAAGCAATGTTTATGAATAAAGGGGAATGAAAAAAAAATTAGTGACTGTTTAACCATACATTTTTGATGTTTGCATGTCACTTAACTTTAATCACTGTTTATGAATAAACCCCTTAAATAATATGGTATTAATTGGTTGATGAGAGTGGACTATTTATTAAATAACAATTCATTACTAAAATGACTATTTTTCTACATTACATTAGCTCTAACTAGTGAAGGATTTGCTTTTTGGACACTAGCATAACATCTCAAAACTGTATTACTATGAAATTTAATTCAGCTTACCACACATTTGCAGGTCTTTTCTTATTTTATTTTATGTAGGGATGTTTGTAAACAAATTAAAGTATCCTGTAACAAGTTCTTGAATTTAATTGTGACATTGTTTTAGCATACGGCTATAGCCTTTAGACCCTCAATCACAATTGCCTAGTCAAAACATAACGTAATACTGTTTATCCATACTAATATTATAAATTCAAAAGTAACTCTGTCTGTCTGTCTGTTATGCTTTCCCGCTTAAACCTCTGTCTGTCAATGGTCTGTCTGTCATTGGCGATATCCGCCATTATTGTGAAATATTTTTTTAAAGAATTTCTATAATTTTTTACACGTGTTGTTGGCAAAATTGTGGTACCTATCTATTCCACAGAGGCCATAGATCAAGACTTGAGTTGAGTTGAGTTGAGTGTACATCCATACTAATATTATAAATGCGAAAGTAACTCTGTCTGTCTGTCTGACTGCCTGTCTGTCTGTTACGCTTTCCCGCTTAAACCTCTCAACCGATTTTGATGAAATTTGTCACAGACAATCTTTAGATCTTAAGAAAGACCATAAGACTACCTTTTATCCCGGAAAAATTTGAGGTTCCCGAGGGAAATCTAAAAAGCGCGATATAACCGAACTCCAAGCAGGCGAAGCCGCGGGCGGAAAGCTAGTACTTTATAAGAACAAAAAACACAGTATGGCTATTCTCCATGCTTCATGTGGTGGTAACAAGTGATGAAACCTTTGACTTGTATTAAGACCATGTTATGTACAAATAAATGATAATTGACTTTGCTGTGGGCAATGAAGATTACAACAAGATCATTATCATTCATTTGCATACAATAATAATTATGTTAACATTGGTACAAAATTGCGTTAAATAATAATTAACAATCATCAACTTAACAAACACTTTTTTGTTTTCTATAAATTATGATAACAAAGTATTAAGTAATTGACAGAGAACTCATAAAAAATATAATAAAAACGAAAATACTGTGCAATACAATGGGGATATTGTAATGAAATAATTTATGGATTAATAATAAACCATAAGAGGTTGTTTGTATGTTGGAACACACTAACCTCTGGAACTAAAAGAAAAGAAAGAAAAGAAACCATTTACTTTATAACTACCAATTGGAATTGAATCTTTATAGCTTTGACAGCCCAATTCATGAGGATGGCTATAGTTTATTTAACGTCCTCCCAAGGGAGTACCCGGGGATATAAACGAGCACTTATATCTAACTTTTAAATAAACCACTCGGTAGACACTGACAAAATGTACTGTGTAATTACGAAAAAACCGCATGCAACTATAGCGCACAAAGATTACTCACTCTAAAAATATGACTTGCCCGAGACCCATACATCCTACCCTATTATTGCAGCCATTGACATTGAAAGAAAAAAAATATTAAAGGTCACACAAAATGTAAAAAATAGTTTACCTGTTCAAACTCAGGGTCAGCGTTTAGAATATGTTCATTGATGTCCAAATATAAGTCCCTGCTTCCTTCATACCCGATAAGGGGCTGGATTTCGTCCTCAGAATCCATCCTTTATGTTCTGTTGTCTTTATTTAGACAACACTTTTAATCAAGACATTTTATTTAATTCACTCACTGGCTGCTGCTATTTTAATGGTAAGACATTTTTATATCGATGCTGGTTCATCCTAAAATAATTGACGACATATAAATGCATAATATGTTACTGAATGATTATTTTCGCGCATTTGTAACATTCTGTTTCGTACTGATGTAATTAGATATGCACATCTGTTTCGTTAACAGCGATTATAAACATTGATAAGACAAGTGTTTAATACATATCTTTTAATAACAATGCTTGTAAAATTACCTCTTTTGTTAAATAGAAACAGTAATACTAAGGTCAGATCAAAAAACCAGTTTTTAATGGTTTCAAAATTAAATCTAGACCTAAATGTTACCCGTATACGGTTACAGTAGTTATCACATTTATGTTACGTATTACTGAGATTAAATTATATTCATTTTCGAGCCCTAATAGGAACACAATTACTATTAAACACAAAAACGAAACGAAACAGCTGTAATTTGACACTGACAAAGAATGTCACTAGTTTATGTATATTTTTTTTTATATTTTTACTGGCCTGGAATCTTTGTCCTTTAGGCCATGTCTTAATTCACTAGAAAATGTATTCTGTGAATGTCACGTATCACTCACTTGACTCACTGTCGGGCAAGGTTTAGAATTGAACGAATGAGTGATAAATATTGCCAGATACAAGCATGCTCTAAATCGAGAAATATTTCAATCGCCAGCGTGCCTTTACCGCATGGATTTTGTACTTCCTTCTTTTTTTGAGATTTTAATAAGTTCTAAGAAGAAGAAAGCTGTGATTTTTGATTTAAATCATTAAACCCGGATTTAAATTCAAAATCACCGCTAACCTATTTGAATATCTGATACTTACAGGCTACCCGAAACTGTCAAATATTCCCAATCAGGAAGAAAACTGACAAATCTCGCCACTGGAGGCGCTGATATCGTTTGGCCCAAATAAACTGTCAAAAGCCATTGTAATTTGTTCGAGTTTACGTTGTTTATAAAAATGTAAAAAATATGCCGCGTTGTATAGCAATTTGTTGCAATAATAATGGAAATCACTCTTCCCTAAAGATATGAATTTCAATTTAGAACAGAATATAAATAGATTTCAATAAAGATTATGTTGATATCTCTATAGCTTTCTGGAGGCGGTAAATCATTTTTTTCTCTTGAATTTCTTGTTCTTAAGGAACCTCGAAGTTAATTCCGGTCATACGATTCAAGTCCTTACCTAATAATTTTAGGTTAATAGGGTTGAAACTTTTAAAATATGGCAATAATAAATACTAATATTTACTTAAATATAACTAAAGAAACTTTAAACCTAATACAAAATTAATGTAACTTAAAACACTAACAAGTCTGCATTCAGTTTAAAGTCTGGGCATTGTTATTTGCCTGGTAATTAGATCAGCTTTTCGTCTTTTTACTGAAGCTCCTCTGGACTTTTAAAAGTTTTAACTCCTTTTCCCATTGCTCTACTTTACCTAAAAAAACTCGTCAGACACAAAAAAACCTCAACATAAAACATGATACGACTGACAGCTAATTGTTATGAGTCACACGCCATCAGCGACATCTGCAAATAGCTTTGCGTTTTCTTCCCCATTAATCTTGAGCCTTTATAATAAAGAAATTTGATAGATTGTAGAAGCTTGATGTGCTCTCGTCTGTATCTGATGATAATAAAAAAAGAGAAGCAATTTACCGTTTGACTGTCATCTGTTGTAAGGTACTGTTCCATGCTGAGCGTCATTTTGATTCAGTTTTGTGCTGTCTAGCAAACCTGAAACCAAAAAAGAGAAGTCAAGACACGATACCGTTTTGTTAAAATAACTTAATCCCCGACTGAAATGATGAAATTAAAAATAATAAATAACAGAATTAAATTAGCTAGCAAAATTCTGCGTACCTGCAGAGTCCTGCTAGTGCGGATATCTAAATACAATTAAAGAAAACTGCAGAACCATTACAATTATTTTATATTAAAAAGTTTATCTCTCAGAAAAATCCGTATTTTAGAGTAGCAGGCTGTAGCAGTACAAGCTCCACTTAAACGGAACGGCAGGATCAGGCATAGATTTTCACCGCATGGTAGAAAGAGATGGAGATATCCTCTCTTTCGCAGCGCCAGCTGTGTTCTCCATCCCTCTTACGAATTTTCGATCACGTCATGAGAGTTTATTATTTTTTACCCAAGCCAAAAGAAATGCACAAGGCCTCCAAAGAAGTTTTTATTTCAAAAGATAATATGTCTTTGGTTTAGGGTCATCGCCGCTGATAGTCTTGTTACTTGTAGTATAAGTACCGCATCACGTAATTGGGAGAAAACTGGGAGACAATCCCATTATCCCATGAGATGACACCATTGTCTACACTTATACTTTAAACTAATTAAATTAGCTAATACTCCACAATTATGATGGGTATATATACCCATATATTTTAAAAATTTAATTTGAACGTGTTTAATATTGTTTATGCTAAAGCCTAAACAATATTAAACACCTTCAAATTAATTATACAAAATTGACGATAAATAAATGTGAATTTTATAATACTAGCTGCGCCAAGCGGTTTCACCCGCATAGATTTCGATATACTCCGCTCCTATTGGTCACTGTTGATGTTAAATAGCTAAAGCCTTTCTGGATTAAAGGGCTACTCAACGCAAAAATTATTTTTAAAATCGGACCCGTAGTTCCTGAGATTAGCGCGTTCCAACAAACAAACTATTTAGCTTTATATATTAGTACCATATTAATAGGTCCATTATATTTGTCCGCCAAAACTCACTTTGTAAACTTTACTTCTTTAAAGGTAGTTGTAAAAACACAAATTACTTTTTGAAATAGCTCTTTGTAAAGAATGTATGAGTATAATAAAGCAGCAATACGATTTCTAAATAAATACAAGGGGTTACATGCGGTAGAGGTTAAAATTAAGTAATATAGAAATAGCGTAGCGTCAACTTTCTGGAAATATATGAAACATATTCTACAAAATATAATTTGAGAGATTTTTTAAAGTACATGCATCATAAATAAAAATACAGCTCAACCCGTCAACAATCCGTCTGTTTTTACATTTATTCCTAAATGGAATGAATCACTCGATCATCACTTTTTATTATCTGTGCTGAAGGTTCAACCACTTCAATCGCGTGAAGTTACTGCGGTGTGGTACCCGGGTACCACTATTTGAATGCATTCATTTATTCATTCAATTTTACGTCAGTGTTGTGCTTGTTCGTGCGAATAAGCGATTTTAAAATTCATTATAAACAAAATAATTTAACTAGAAGAAGAATTATTGCCGACAAAAAGAAGATAATTAGTCAGAATTTACGTTTTGTCATTTGTAAGTAGGTATGTATAAAGTAGCAACAAGAATTATACATACATAACCTCAAAATCGTGCTACAAGATGTTTGTTTTGTTAAATTTTATAGGCTTTCAGGTCCTAAATTTTCATACTGTTATGGTTGTCACATCGTTGGTAGACCATGATGATATCTGGTTGGAGTTATGCTAATACAAATGCTTTTATTTTCAGGATTTTTAGCAAGCATGATCATTCCAGTACGTTGTTTTACCTGTGGGAAGGTAATTGGCAACAAATGGGAGGCCTACCTAGGACTGTTGCAAGCAGAGTACACTGAGGGGTTAGTATTACGTTTATCACGTATTTTCAAGTAGTTTAGCATAGTTGGATGCAGTTAAATAGAAAGGACTCAAAACACAATACCTAACTTACATTGTGGTTTGACTTCCTTCTGTTTAACTGCCTCCAAGTTTTTCTTCCTTGTATATGCTTAGTAGTTTTCAATAACTTCACAGATTTACTAGTAGTGCTATATCTTATAATCATTCAGTACTGGTTAATGGGAAGGGCGTTATCTATACATTATAAGGCTCATTATAATGTAGGTACAGATAAAGCTCTTCCCAAGCTCCTCCCATTTGACCTTTATAAACTTGTACACAATAAACATATTACTGTTTGCCTGTATATTGTGTTTAAGATTAGTCAGAAATAATGTAGAATTCAAACTTGCTGTTCTTTAACGGCATACACTTAGTTTGAAAGTCAGACATCAGTATATTATTTGTTCTGATAAGACTATCTTCTATCTAGATAAACTATCTTAGCATTGTGTAGATTCAATTTCTTAGTATTGTATAATTGCATGGCAAACGTGTGAGCACAATGTACGTATGTGCTGTAAGGCATTTATTTGTTGGGTTAGTCTTTTTTATTGACTTAATTGTGCTCTGGCTGTTGAGAGTATGTCATGCTCACTCAAATGTCTCGCTGATGGTGGTGTGTGTGTTGGGTCATTGGGTTCCCTTGAATATGGTTGAGCTGAATGATGCTGATCCATACGTCATGTTCGTGAACGGACGCCGTCAGAGGGGACTGGTCATCTCTTAGCTGCCACGGCGTATTTTAATTTCTGAACTGATTTTTGTGTGTTTTCCATAATGGACGCTCTCGGCGCACAATATATTTCTGCATTGTTCTCACGTGGTTGATTTCAACATGAATGATGTAATCAAATATTTGTAACAATAGCTTAAAAATTTAAAAGAGTGTCCATGGAGTTTCTTGCCCGTTCTTCTCCATAGGTACCTACTCTTTGGAATGGGCGACTAGCTTCATCTTCGACTGACCGACGTTCTGACAATTCAAAAGTAACTGGTTTATTTGAAATAAATGATTTGATTTGATTTGACTTATCTTCACAGACTTGTTCTCAAATCATGAACACACTTAAATTAGTCTTTTGTCTCATGATACAAAATGTTAAAGAATATTTCTGCAGCAATTAAACTATTGCCAATTAGATGAGTAGGATGGTAAGGTTAAGGTGTTAAAGTTATAAGCTAGTGCTTGACTGCTATCTCGCCTAATAAATAGCTGAGTAAAGTGCACTACTTTTTTAAGAACCTATTCACTCTAGTCACTTCAAAGGACTAATAGTTTGTACAAATGTATGTATAGGTTGTGGTGGCCTAGTGGTTAAAACACCAGCCTCTTAAGTACGAGTGTGCGGGTTCAATTCCAGGTCAGCCAAGTACCAATGTAACTTTTCAAGTTGCATACAGTACTTTCTAAGTATATCTTGGACACCAATGACTGATTAAAAGGTGAAGGAAAACATCTTGAGGAAACCTGGACTTAAAGTCTGAAATCGCCAACCCGCATTGAGCAAGTGTGGTGATTACACTCAATCCTTCTCTGTATGAAAGGAGACTTGTGCCTGGGGGGATAATAAAAAGATTGATGATGATGAAGATTGCCCAAAAGCTACTTGATGGTAAAATACTGATATTTAGTTGAATCGAGTTAGACTGGAAGCTAGCATCAACATATTAAAATGTTAGGGAGATAATAATGATAACACAAATCGGGCTATTATTCATAAAAAATACAAAGTAAATTAATCCTCAAAACAAAAAAAAATTTCTATTCATACAGAAAACAATAAATACAACAAAATTGTTCTGTTTATACAGAAAGCTATAAAAAAGAGTACCAAAGACTGTGACAATATGCACACAGATAATTGTTGTCATAAAGTCATTAACTGAATAATCATAAAACACGTCACTTAGTATATCTTATGTTGTTTGAAAGTTTCATGTTAAGGAAACTGCTGTTATCTGTTGACTTTGAGAAAATGTTTTAATTATTCTAAGGTTGACTGCACATTAATCACAAGCAACAGGTAATGTTGGATTTACAAGGCTTTTTAGAATTCTGTATGAATTTCTTTTAGTATTACATTTTAAGAGTTTTTAGTATATACGACGTGCAACGTCGCAATTTAATATCATATTTCGTGGTTCCAATTTTTATAATTTAATTAGAGCTATATTTTTAAAATGTGTTAGATGTGTAAGATGCCTGTGTGTTGGGGGACACAAACCTCTTACACATTTCACAAAGTGGGAACATTATAGGCATTATAGGGATTATGTATGAGAATAATTATTGTCTCATGAAATAGGAAGTGAAGTGAATTCATAGGACAGCCTCCGTGGCGCACTATGGGAAAATCGCGTATGTTTCGTCTCAAAACTCCGTATCTCAGTTATTTCAAAACTAAATGATCTGTAATTTTGCATACATATACGTGAATGTATAAGGTTTAAAAGAAAAAATAATAATTTTGAAAATTATGTTTATTAATTTATTTAAAAAATAAAAAATAAAAAAAATACATGCATTTATAAGAAAATATACTTTTTTTTAAATTTACTTACATAAAATAGAATTAAATATCATTGTATAAACAGTGTCTAACGAGAAAAAAATAATGTACAAAATTCAACAATCTCCTACAGATTTTCGTTGACAGCAAGAAGGGACTTGGCTTCATCGAAAAGTTCTTTCGATATTGTTTCTGAGGTATTTCTCAAACTTGATATATATGGATCAGAAGTGTACAATAAGGTATGGAACACGTTTGTATTGGTAGCCGCTCTTGAACATTTTCTAGAATGATGAAGTCTAAACTTTTTGTAATCCTTGTTGCGGGATTCTTGAGCGTCTTCGGACAATTGTCCGATAGGTAATATAGCATAGTACTCAATGATTTTTTCTCCGTGAATAAGTATTTTATGTACGGAGGAAGGCATATAATACCAATTATAATTATTTACGTACAGTTGGGCGGTACTATATGCGTATTCACCGAACTTTTTTGAATCAATAGCCATTCCAGATGACATAGTTTGTAGTATAATGTACATTCGTTTTATAAGTTCTACGTCTACACCTGTAATGTCTGCAGAGCAAGAGTAATTCTGAAAAAATCTCCGAGCTGTGTTGCCGTCATTACTATTTCCAGTGCCTTGTCGAGGTTTATCGATATGCAGTCCCATTTCCTCCCTAAACCGCTTTTGTACCAGTTTTTTCTTTTCGTCTTTGTTTTTTTTATTTTCTGGTGTAGTGGCTGACCACTTTTGGAAAGACAAGTTATAGGAAATGTGTAAAATCATCTCCATACTTCTAATCCAAGCGTGTAGTGTTGACAGTCCATATTGAAATGAACTTTCATTCACATCTCGTGTCCTAACTGCCTCTAAGTTATTCATTTGCCGAGGAGTAGCACCACAAATTGTACAAGAAGCGCTCGAAGGAGTTTCAGTTAAAACTTGTGCTACTTTACCATCAATCATGGTTAAAAATAGGTTATGAGTAATTTCAATTACTTCACCATTCTTATTTATCATGGAAGGAGACAGGTTTTCAATTTGATTTTTGATATCAGCCACAACAGAAGCGGTTTTTTCAGGAGTTTCTTTGGCAAATTCTATCAATATAGGTCTGCAATATCTTACGGATGAGCAAGTTTCATTTTTCCAAATAACAATATTAGTTGTCTCATCTATGAGTTTAATGGGTACAAGTGAAGCAATAAAAAGGTTCGCATTTGATGTGAAATCGCTTTCTTCGGGCAAAACTTGCCTGTATTCACTTTGCCCTGATGACCCGTCACAACCCCATTTGCAGAATAGTTTCAACTGTCTTAAACCGTTTTTGTAAACTGAACCAATTAGTAATATACGTGCCACAGTATGATCCAATAAGTCTTGCAGATTGACTTTTGCACTTATGTTAGTAATGGTTATGCTCGAATCTGGTGGGTAACACATCTTCTTCGCTTCGGCTAAAGTTGGATAAGAAGGAAACACTGAGCAGTTTTTGTCCGCCAAACAAATACGAAGTTTCCCATACTGTTCTTTGTTAAGGTCTAAGTCAATAAATATCCGCAGTGCTTCTTCCTTTGTAAAAGGTATAACATCTTCAGGGTTCTCAGTTATGAATTTAAGAAACTTTTTCTTATCATTTTTTGACGCAGTTCGTATAATATTAACAATTGTGGCCTCCTCCGTCTCACCCATAGACCGCAACTCCTGAGTATATGCATTGAGCACACAGTCCAGTCCGTACTCTTGTATTAATTGCATGTTTTTTCGTTTCTTTGTTTTTTCTGAAGATGCTTCGTATGGTTTCGATGGTCTGCCACCTGCACTGCTTCCAGACGTATTAGGGTCATTAACTGTGACTCGACACTCCAGTGGAACACGAAATTCACCATTTAACCAGTCGACGTTATTACTTTCAAAGCGTTCTCTTTTCCGGGATGCATTTCTCCAGCGTTCGTTACATTTAGATACCAAGTTTCTTTGAATGTAGGAGACCACAGTATTCATATCCTCTGGTGACAAATTGAAATTTTCTTGCAAGTAGTTTTCTATATTATTCCCATTTATCAACAAATTGCACAACTCTCGTTTACTACAAACAAATTCACCCATTATTTTCAAATCAGATAACTTCTGTGAATATTTGAAAATAGGTATTAACTGCTTTTTTAAGGCAACTGAATTTCTGATGAACAACTGTGGATGTTTCAGGGTTCGCCTTTCTTTTATAGGCCAATGAATTAGTGCTATGTGCAAAAAGATAAGAAACTAATATTTGCACTCTTCCCATAACCAACCTGTTTTTAATTTGACCCTAATTGATATAGTGACCATATTTTATCAAATATGGTGGTCAAAACTATATCAAAACCACAAATAACTATAAATAATAATGACCATTTTATCAATTTGACCTTAATAGATAACAGATGATTATGTGAGCAGTAAAAAGATATTGGAAAAAAATTATCTCGCGATATGTTTTGGTACCGTGTCAGAAAAGGCGCAAGTATGCGCAACTTTTTTTTTTCTCCTTGTGTAAACTAATGTATAAAGATCGTAATACAACAAATATCTCGACAGCGGCAAACAGCGGTAAACGGGTAAGTCTCGTTAAAAAAAAAGTAACCTGAAAATTATACCATCTTAAACTACATTGGTTAATTTTAATTTATTTATTTATTATATATAATATTATTTAAGAAACGTTATGAGGAGATTATAAGCATTTCAAAAATGTATAATACTTATACATTTATAAGAAAAACTTTCGAGTAATGTCTCGTTGAATTGTAGTAATGTATTGTGCCAAAATCACATCATTGAACATGAGTTAGCTTTGATGCCTTTTTATATACATTATGGTTAGCAAAAAATAATTAAAAAAATATAGAAAAGAAAGCTTATTTATAAGACTAAATTAATTAATTAGTTCTACTCCATAACAACGACTTTCACGTGAAACGGTTTTGAGACGGCCTTGTATGGGGCTTTCCCATAGTGTGGCGTAGCGATAGCAGACGCGGCCGCTGCGCAAGGTGGCGCGGGTTCGATCCCCGCACAGTGAAAGTATTTGTATGCATGAATATAAATACTTGCACTGGTTTGGTCGTGCCTCGGAAAGCACGTTAAGCCGTTGGTCCCCGTTGCCATACGAACATCTAGTGGCAGTCGTTACGGGTTGTTGGAGCCCTCAAAAGTCCAACAATTGGTCTAACCGCAATGCTTCGATGTCGCTTTCGGGTTGTGGAGCTCAGACTGCAGTCGCTTCACGAAAAATGTCGAAGTTTAGCTATTTCAGCGGTTGGACTGGTAAAGCGGACCCCAGACTCCAAAGCTGAAAAGGCTTCGGATGCGACTGGGATTAACGCTGTGATGATAATGATGATGATGAAATAGGAAGTGAGCAACTAAGTAAACATAAATACAGTTCCTATTTGACAAAAATGTAAACAAATATAATTTTATAGAATAATAACTTTAACTCCCACACGATAAAGTGCAATTTAAATTAATTTTCAAATATTTCATAATATTTTTAAGATGCTAATCGCTCTAACATCAACTTAATAGTCATTGATATAAAGTCGCCTGTTGGTAAACAGTCATGAAATCGTTGATGGTAAAGCGCGCTAGTTTATTAAAAGCCTATTCACTCAAGAAAAACTTCACTGAATAGGAAGGAAGATGGCAGTTGAGCGAGGTGATGCAATGTTAAACCCAACAACACAACCAACTATGCTGCACCAGATCAAATTGATCTGGAGACCCTCCACGACCAAACTCCTTACACAACAACATTCGGCCCTCCGTACGGCTTAAATTAAAATTTGTTTAACTTGGAATAAAATAAATTTGAAACATTTGGGTTAAACTTTACCATATGTATGTTCCATATTATGTACGGACGACAGCAGGTCAAGCTACCCCAAACTGCCAAATATCTTGAGCCAAACTCAATCTTGAGCCTTATAAAATAAAAAATAAATAAAATGATTTTTATTTTGGACCAGAGAATCAATAGAGTGTTAGTAACATCGAAAAGGAAAACAACTTTTTACCTAGTCTTAGTAGCCACCTAGCCACCACCCTCTGTATAAATTGTTTTATAATTGGAGAGCCGAAACTCTCCGATACAGTTCTTAGGATGCTGTTGGGACTGTATCTCACTCTCCGCAGGAGTGACACTGTTTTTTGCGCATAATCGCATGAAACCCGTCGGTATGAGCAAGCGCAAACATTCCCGACGCGCTGCAGTAGCGAGGAAGCCCAACATCATCCTGAAGCCATTGTTAATGCTTTAGGGATAAAGTTGAAAATCTAATAAAGAAATCTTACAGATTGTAGTTTGCTTGAGCTTGGGGTTTCACTGCGCGATCGAATCAGGAATGAGGAGATCCGCAGAAGAACGAGAGTAACCGATATAGCCCGAAGAATTGCAACACTAAAGTGGCAGTGGGCTGGACACATTGCCCGTAGAACCGATGCCCGATGGGGCCGACGGGTTCTCGAGTGGCGACCACGCACCGGAAGACGTAGCGTGGGTAGGCCCCCGACATGGTGGCCCGACGACCTGGTGAACGTCGCGGGAAACCGCTGGATGCGGTAGGCCCAGAACCGGTCGTCGTGGAGAACCTTAGCGGAGGCCTATGTCCAGCAGTGGGACGTCTTTCGGCTGAAATGATGATGATGATGACGGATTGTAGTTGCTTGACGTGCTGTCATCTGTACATATCAGTGGCGTGCCTAGGGTCCACCGATAACGCAAGCCCATGATACGTTTTCTTACCGTTCTTTACAAAACAAGATTTTGTGATCCACATCACCATATTCTTCGCTTCAAGAAGCCGGTGGTCTAACGACGGCGAGCTAATCAAAGCACACTGAAGGCATGATATTGCTAGGCAGAAGAATAACACGTACCAGCAAAGACATACCCTCGGCGGCTTCGAAAAAAGCCTTTCTCTTTTCATTGTGTTGAGCGAAGATACCTACCTACAATCCCTACATATATTCATAACGGCGCGTGTCCAATTGCAAACGATCTAAATATGCTACAAAGTTATGGGATTTCGAAAACATAGAAATAAAAAAATAAAAAAGCTTTTACTTATATTCTAAATCAATGCGTCTATCTTTCTTTAAAAATGATTTTATTACGTCAGAATAAAAAGTTGGTGAACGTTTGATTTCTACTAAAAGTTGCTTTTCGATCGCGATCATCGAAAGATCAGAAAGTCGCTCTTGGGCCTGTGAGTTCCGTAAGTATGTGTGAATACGCTTTAGCGAAGAAAATGCGCGTTCTGCGGAAGCTGACGTAGCGGGAATTGTTACAATCAAATGGGCAAGTTTACAATAAAGTTTGTTCGAATGGGAACAGCCCGTAATCCAATTAGTTTTATAAACGGATCTATTGAATTTCCTTTTATGAGACTTACTTGTTTGAGCTTAAATCCGGCGTAGGTTTTGGCGAAGATATGAGGTTATTTTTCTCTGAAAAACTTAAAGAATTTACCTTTCCCCCGCTTAGCAAACTATAAATACACTTGAAATCGTCACAAGGGACATAAATATTATCGGTATCCGACGGATTTACACTCATTTTACACAATCAATTCAAAATTAAACTTCGAAAAAACAACAAAGAGACTATTCAAATCGTAGCTATGTTCATACAAATCAAACCCAGTGTTGCCGTTCCATGAATTTTAAAAGCGCTTAATTATCTGAAAATTCTACCAGATATGAAAAAAATATAACAAAAAATAAAACCCGCAAGAAAGTGCTAAACTATTTCACATGTGTAACACGGCCAGTTTTTTGTTTTATACTAGGTATTTTTTATAAACGCTTGAATTACAATGAAAGAAATATTTTTTTTTTGTCACAGAAATTTCTTAACCCTTTTTTTTCACTTGAATGAGTCAAAAAGCGAATGTTATTGAAAAAGTATAATACATACTAAAGTAAGTATAGTATATACTCGATGTATTTAACCATAACTTTATCACTCATTCATATTTAATATCAACGAACGTGAAAGACGAAGAAAACTACTTATATTCAGTCCATGAATGAGCCTATTTAATAATCTATTATACCTGGGACTCCCTCGTGTAATATATTCTATTTCGGTGACATCAGCCCACAAACTTAAAATAAATGAAAATTATCGTACTTAACTACTAAAAATCAACAAACTAAAACGGCAACACTGATCCAACAGTGCGTTGTGTACAACGTCAGATGCAAGCCGTGCTTTATTGAGCAGAATCCAGCCATATAAAATGTCAATAGTTATATGTATACTTATGTTACTAGATACTTCATATTACGGAACGAAAGAAGAGTGCATTGCAAGCGAGGTTAAACCTGGCTTGCACTAGGTTAGAGCCCGCAAGTGCGAGTGAGATAGATATTGAGCCGTGACCTTGTGCGACCCTGGGCGCGTGTTCAAACTGAGTTGCGCTATGCGTTGTATTTTTAATTACGTCTACGTAAATTTAGTTTGAAAACTATTTTCTTCTGTTTACTGTTTTTTTTTATTTTTGGGGGTGAGGCTTGGAAGGCAAGCCGGGCAGATGCCCGGCTTGCCTTCCAAGCCTCACCCCTGTGGCGGGCCTACCATACAAGCCCAGATGGGCTTGTATGGTAGGCCCGCCACTGGTACATATGTTATTAATGAAATATTAAATGAAGAGGTCTCAAGCGTCAATCTCAAGCATTAGTTGTAATGCTCACCACACGCTCACATCACCTGAGTTTCCACAATGTGGTGGTTACGGAATCACACTGCTGTAGCCTGTACCTACTTCTCCATACAAAATAAACTTTTTTTTATTTAATTACCCTCATTTTTTTCATAGTAACGTGTTTATCTTGCAACTTCATGCAAAATAAGTTACATAGTTGTTTTTCAGAAAACTCATAAATATTTATTGAAAGTAATAAAAGCTTGTACCTATTCAGATGCATTAGACGTGGTTTTTCACGTTTCATGCTAATAATCATTTCGTTTGGCTAAATACCGTGACTTTATGACATCATGCCATGTCTGAAAAACATTGGTTTTAAATTGTTGGTCTTTTCATTAACGATTTTTGGTTATCTGTCCGATAATGCGGTTTCAAATCGAAGAATTTTATTTTTAGCTTACCCCTTTTTTATGGGCGTGTCAGACTTACTGGCTAAAACCCACCCGTGACCCTTAATTTGCCTGTGCGCCAGGGGCCGCGATATCTAACTTAACTTTACCCCTTGAGCAACATCTCCAAAGCGGAGAGGGGTAAGTTACTCTGGTATCGTGTGCTATAGTGTTTCGCAATTATGTTGGTTGGAATCGGCTTTCATAATTAACCGTATCGTGCCCACTGAGGGGGAGTGGGCCATAATCCATCACACAAGCGCAGTGCGGATTGGTGATGACACGTCTTCGAATTTTTGGTTCTAGTACTTGTCGGTTTCCTCATGGTGTTTTCCTTCACCATTTAGAGAATATGTGATGGTGATAGAATATAGAAACCATATCCTCCTGTGCGGCCTCCCCTCGCCGCGCCGCACCGCCGCAAGCGCGAGCGGATGAGTGGTGCGTTGACCATATTTTTGTTGGGACAATTAGATAACATAACTTTGCGATTAGTCATGATATCTTTTTGAAATTTTTTACTTAAAAATACTGGTCACATGTTTCGGGTTTCGCAGATACAATAATAACGCTGTATAAACTGCTGTTAAGGTGCGGTTCGCCAGAGGTGCGCTTGCCATAAGGGCAAGGGCCTAGACTACCCATAAATATTAATTTTTCGATCCATATCAACACCAGCCTACCCTTCTCTCATCTATGTTGAGGTCAGCTTCCAATCTTAGGTACCTGACCGCCTATCTGACCTCCACATTACAGTTATCGGGTAAGACGATACGGGTTATTAAGTTTTATCCATATTAAACTATGATTTGTTTTTCCAGTGACGCGCTTGATGCCCTCGGCTTAAAGAGGTACTGCTGCAGACGTATGCTCCTAGGACACGTCGACCTCATCGAGAAACTTCTCAACTACGCACCATTGGAGAAATAGTTTCTCCATTGTGGAGAATATTAGTCATAAGCTGTTAATATTTGTGATACTGACCTCTGTAATTTTAAATAATAAATAAACATAATATACTGTAAGAAATGCGTTCATTTTCCATAAGTACGAGTTTTAATACTTACTACAGTACCTAATTTTATTTTTTTAATCAACGAATTAGGTACATGTTACAATTTTAAGGCCCCAAAGGTTAAGAAGGAACGATGCCCTATGGAGCCGACCTGCCGACGGGTTCATGAGTGGCGACCACGCAGCGTGGGTAGGCCCCAGACAAGGTGGACCGACGACCTGGTGAAGGTCGCGGGAAACCGCTAGATGCGGGAGGCAGAGGACCGGTCGTTGTGAAGATCCTTGGCCACAGAGTACATTATACTATCCTTGGGGCAGGCCTATGTCTATATGTAATGGTGGACGTCTGTCGGCTGAAATGATGATGAAAGGGCAAGAACAGTATCTTTTGTCTAAGGTCCGTATTCCAGAAAAAAACTCAAGCATTGATCTCTGTTTAAACATTACTTAAAACTAGTTTCAACCAATCAAATGGCTTGAAACGAGTTTAAAAGTAATGCTCGAGTTTGAGTGAGCTTCTGCAATGGGCCTAATGTGCTAAGAGTTCACTGTCTGTTTGTCAACAGACTGTATCTCATGAACCGTGAAAACTAGACAATTGAAATTTTTACAGAATTATCTATAGCTCCCATAATACCAAAAACAGACTAATTATTTTTTCTTCTGAATAATGGTAGGTAATCTTCGCGCGCGTGTCCGATTCGTACTTGGCCGGCTTGTTTTGGTTAATGTCAAAGTTTTATTTACATACTAGCTGTGCCCTGCGGTTTCACCCGCGTAAGCTTCGTACCGAAAGAGCTTAGTTGATATAAAATAAGTGCTTGTTAAAATAATGGGAGCAATATGTATAATGTACGTCCACGTTTGCTTCCGTTATTGCAACATTTTTTGTTCCTGCTCTGCTCCTATTGGTGATAGCGGGATGTTTTATAGCACATGTCCTTTCTCAGGCTCTAGACTATCAGTGTACCAAATTTCATTACAATCGGTTCAGTAGTTATGGCGTGAAAGCCGGACAGACAGACAGAGAGAGATAGATACTTTCGCATTTATAATATTAGTATGGATATTTGGATCTCAAGATGTATTACCAAACGACTAGCACAAAATTGTTCAGTGCCTTAGTTTATGGTGCCTAGTATTTTGCATTTTAGTCTAAATATTCAAGGTGATAAAACCTGTGGTGTGGCGCGGGTTCGATCCCCGCACAGTGCAAGTATTTGTATGCATGAATATGAAACATCTAGTGGCAGTCGTTACGGGTTGTTGGAGCCCTCAAAAATCCAACAATTGGTCTAACTGCAATGCTTCGATGTCGCCTTCGGGTTGTGGAGGTCAGACGGCAGTCGCTTCACGGAAAATGTCGAAGTTTAACCATATCAGCAGTTGGACTGGTAAAGCGGACCCCAAACTCCAAAGCTTCGGATGCGACTGGGATTAACGCTGGGATGATGATGATGATTCAAGGTGATAATAGATTTTTTAATAATGGCCCCGACTCCCCTGTTCACAAACTAAGCTCAGTGCATCTTTTTTCATTAAATTTCATTAAGAAAAGGACAGAAGATAATATTATGCAAGGAATTTCTATCTAAACTGGTATGTGAACTATCGATCAAAACGCGGTCCGACGGAGATAGGTTCTTTTTACCCGACTACGGCAAAGCAAAAGGAGGGTTATGATTTTGACAGGCTATGTATGTATGTATGTATGTATGTTGCATCTGTTCCCTCGTAACTTCTAAACAACTTATCAGAATTCGACAAATGATATATCATTAGAAGCGTCTTAATTGTCCGCTGGTTATAGGCTATATGGGGTTTCACAAAATCTACTGTGGCGCCCTCTAGCGGACAAAACATACGGAGTAAAAAAATAAAGTTAAGATAAATATGCCGTGTTTGGTATCATTTGAAAGCGCTTTACTTGTACATTTTGAATATATATATATTGCTAGCATTTTCTTGTGACTTTACCTGTATTCATGGGCTGATTGCATAATTATAATTCACATCTTTTCGTTCATAGCTTCTTTACTACATATCAGAATAAGACCACTGCAGTACCATTAGAAGGGCCTTGATATTCTGTTAGTTATGAGCTATAAAGCTTGGCACCAAATTTAGTATTGCGCTCTCTAGCGGACAAAAAGTTCTATGTTAATATAAAATTAAAATAAATATACCGTGTTTGGTATCACGTGAAAAAGCTTCACGAGTACTTTATGCTTGTACATAATTACAAGAATGCTTTAATGATGTTAAATATGAGCGATAAGAGTAAAGCGCGGATCACGGGAACAGTGAATCGCCTTATGCAATGTAGAGCAGAGTGAAGATTAATAGAATATGTAATGCACTAATGAAAACGACATAAGCTGGGAGTAACTCTACGCGGTGAAGGCTGAAACAGTTTGATAACTGGCTAAAACTCCCATAAAAATGTCCTCTGCACTATATGCGTTCGGGCTTAAGTTGTTATATGTGCGTGTAGATGTAATATGTCAAGTACCTAGTTTTTAGTTCATCAGTTTAACTTTTGTTAATATTATGCGCCACAAATACACTTTAACACCAAAATAGTACAAATAATAAAAAGTAAAAAAACTAAAACCCAACTACGACAAAAAACGACGCTGAAAAAGTATAAAACAAGATTTTCAGAATACTGAACTAAACAAAGTTGCTAATGTAGTGGCAAGTAAATGGACACAGTAGTAATGTCATACAATACTATTCTGAAGTATGCAATATTCACTATGTAGAGATAAATTTTCATGTTTGGAAAGGCGTAGTCACACGTTGCATATTCCTACCTACCGTAGCTCCTTGACAACGTGTGACTACGTCTTTCCAAACATGAAAATTTATCTCTACATAGTCTTTGTTGTGTAGGGTGACTATTATAATGGAATTTATAAGGAATGTACGTAATTTTTTTTTTTTTTTTACATGTATTACCTGAGTTTTAATTGACATTTAGGCATGGATACGAACTTTTTAAATTCATTATTGAATTTTAAAATGGATGAATAAATTGTTGATGTACGGACGACAGCAGGTCAATCTATCCGAAACTGTACCTTTAGATAAATAAAATATCTAAAAGAAAGCAGAATTTTAGAAAAAGTCACATACTTATTATGTACACAATGACTAAGTGCACATTTACCTATTAATTATTCCGAAATTTATGGTCACCCTACATACAAACAAAATAGCTTGTATATTTTATATGATTACCGCAAAAACCTTACTTAAAAAATGATATTCCGCATCCAGAGTATGACTCACTATTGCAGACATTAATGGCACTCTTTTTCACCATCTTTTTTCTAATCGAAATTGTTGGTTTCAAACAAAATTACAAAAAATAAATACGGGTCACACTTAGAAAGAGACAGAGGGCTACTGGGACGCTTTCTCCCTCGGACTTATTTCCGATCGGTTTTATTTCCGATCGACCTTATAGCTCTTGCGATAGAGTCTTCTTTTAAATAAGAGACTTATGCAAGTTCACATTCCAGTTTAGGTAGAATTTCCTTGGCGATATGTTAGTTTCATTGAGATAGAAATATAGGGAGATGCTGTTGTCAAACTATACAATTTTTCATTATACATATATATGTAATTTAGGGTACAAAACCGTAATACATTATTTTGTCTCTTTTTTTCAACAGTACATTTGCATTTGGCAAAAGAGACAAATATATTTTTGTTACTGCGGAATTATGGTAACACTATTAAAATGAACTGACAGTTGTTGGCAGCGTGCCAACGCCGGCCATCTTAGGTTACAATTTCGTGGTAGTTGTGCTGTCAACGGGATACGTAACTTAACGAAAATTAATTTTTTTGATAATATACAAGACATTTTAAAGTGGATTTGTAGTGTACCGTGTGACAAAACTATTACTTAATATGCCTGCGTGCTGTATTGTTATGTGTGGTGCCAGAAACAACAGAAATCAAGCTCAATCGACGTTTCATAGGTTAGTTACCTCTTTTCTAGCTAAATCACCATTTATCATTCTAATTTTCAAACTAAAATGAACCATGATTACTTATTAGTCGTTAAATTACTAAATACACACTTATTTACACTATATAAGCACGTTTCTCTTTATTGTAAATGTTTATTTGTTTACGTAATTTGCTGACATATGTTAGGGTTGTCCAAAATTTTTTTTTAACCGACTTCATAAAAAGGAGGTTTTCATTTCGAACTGTTATGTATGTAATATTTTCAAAAATGCCTTGTTTTCGGATATGTTAGTCTATATCAGCGTTTGAACAAATGTGCCGAATTGTATAAGTGTAGTATGTAAATCTGTATGTATGTTTTTATGTTTGTGTCCGCATATCTCTGGAACTATTAGTCCGATTTCGGTATTCTTTTTTATATATTAGACATTGTTCAACTTAGTGAATACTGCAAGTTTCATCAAAATCGGTTCAGTAGTTTTTGAGATAGGGAATTTTAACTATTTCGCTTAAAATGAAGAAAATAATTATTTTAAATAAAAATAAAACAGCTTTCAAAGTCGGTGCCAATATGTTAGATGCGCAGGGTGTAGCGGGGACCAACATATGTACTTGGTTTAGCACCGATTTCAATTATCTATTATTGGGTGTGTTTTGAAGGCGGTTTTATTTTTATTTAAAATATTTTTTTTAATTTGTCACTTTAAAGGAAGAAATATGATATTTTAAATAAAAATAATTTAATTATCTATCTACTCAATTATTTTGATAGTAGATATTGATTTTATCTTTTGTTTATAGATTCAAACAGAAGAAGAACATATAATACATGTTTACCACATGCAAGAACATTGTGCAAGCGGCATGTTACGTGGGTAACAAATGTCTTGCCATGGCGCCTCCGCCGGGCCAGAACAAGTGGGTTAGACCAAAGAAGTGCTGGCTTGACGTTGTAAGAGATGACATGCGTGCCAACAAGCTCTTACCACAGGATGCTAAAGATCGTGCGAAATGAAGGAGAATGTGCAGGAAAGCGGACCCCGGGCTCCAACGCGAAAGCCGCGGATGCAACCGGGATAAACGCTGAGATGATGATGATGATGACGACGGGATACAAATGACGTCATAGATCACCTTTTAAAGGCGGGCGAACCCGCTTATGGAAGCTAGTAGTTTAATAAACGAATATATTTAAAAAATATAAATGTATTTTATTATTATTGCACCTTTTGCACTTAATAATGTCTATACAATATAATTACACTTAGATACTCTCAAACAAGGATCATAATTGAGAGGAGGGAGGGAGAGGACCCTTTTATCTAGTAACCCAATCAAAATAGACATTTGACTT
The DNA here is from genome assembly GCA_017933935.1 of Sesamia nonagrioides. Classification (NCBI taxonomy): domain Eukaryota; kingdom Metazoa; phylum Arthropoda; class Insecta; order Lepidoptera; family Noctuidae; genus Sesamia; species Sesamia nonagrioides. The sequence continues at coordinate 656,346 of JADWQK010000539.1, forward strand.
AGCCAAAATTCAAACTTTCTTTATTACAATAGATCGTGGAGTATAGCTACGGGGGAAACCACGTTATAAAAATGCGCCAAGTACACACATTTCCGCACCACTTATGAGTTAATCATAGGTGGTGCGGAAATGTGTGCATATTATGTAAAATATGAATTTTCTAATGCTGCTTCTCATCCCATGCAGACTGTAAAAACCGGTCGAGGGAATTGGCCAAGTTTAAGAATCATTTCATTAAGCGATGAGGTTAGCAACCCATCACTATTTTGATTCCATTTTCTATCTATGCCTATGCACCTACCAACGCGCTAAACGTGGCTTTTGTTCTTATAACCTCAAGCTCTGTCTACCCCGTAAGGGATAAAGACGTGACGTTATGAATAAATGAATAAGTACTTTATCTAAGAAGCCGACAGGAAACGAGAGAATTATAGTACATTACGATATTAGTGCGTAATGATGGTTATAACATGCGAGGCGGAATTTCAGCCCGAGCCGAAGGCGAGGGTGTAATTGAGCCGAGCATGTTATAACCAATACGCACGTATATCGTACGACGTTTTTTAACACACTTGCGAGGAAACAGAAAAAGAAGTATTTTATATTTTGTTCATTTTAAATAAACTCAGTCTGTGAATGCACACTGTTGCTTTCCCTCCATTAGTATTATTATTTGCCATTTCAAATATGGAACAGCGCGCAGCGCGAGCCGTGCGGCGGCGATCAGTTCCATAATTACTTGAAATGGAAAATAATGCTGTTATGGAAAATAATGCTGTTATGGACTATAACTTAACTATTTGCTTTGATAACACACGCGTTTGTTATGGCCTGCTTTACATATTTAAAACCGGTGGAATTACATCAGCTTTACGAGCAAGGGTGTTAAAAAAATAATTATATAACAGACAGACTATATTAAAAAATTATAATAATAAAAAATAATAATATATTAAAATCTTTGGAAACAAATACACAGTGACAGCCCTAGAAAGAGGCGGCCATATTATGTTCGAACAAATGTCAAACGATGGCACGTTTTTTCTGTAGGTATTTCACGTCTATATACTAGAAGTCTATGGTTAGTTTAGACCTGTGAAATTAGTCCGCGCCTGACGTAAATTGGTGTATTTTTGGTCGCCATGTTTACAACCGTCTATGGAATACCTTAATTTGACAGAATTCTTATTTCCATTCTATTGTATACGCCAAGAAGGAATGTTTTGCACAATTGAATTGAATGGCGTTTCTCCACAGACTTATTTGAAATAACAAATTAGTTAATCCTGCAACATTACTCAATCTATAGCCATTTGAATTAACGCAGGAAGGCTATCGTTACATAACTGGTTTATCGTTTAATATGCGCTGTACGTCATCGTGGCTTGGCCCTTGTCTAAATGTGTCAAAGGAAGTACGTCATTGTATTGTAGGTACGTATGTGGCTCTATACTATCCTATTGTAATAGCCTGGACTGGACCGTAACACCGAATGACGTAAGAGCTGTGTAACAGCCGACGCTTACCGAGTCTTAGGGCGCAGGTTTAAGCCCGGGGAATTATTTCATCACCAAAATGGTGAAGGAAAATATCTTGAGAGAGAATGGCGTCGATTCTCTTGTTCAAAAACTAAAATATTTTTCTTTCCATTTCTATAAGAAAAGGACAGAAGATAGCATTTTTCTTTAATCCTGTCAAATTAAGATACTCCATAGACAATTTAGATGCGATTATAATAAACACGGCGCAAAAAATACGCCAACTTACGTTTTTTTTTTTTTAATAATTATAAACTAGTGCTTGACTGCAATCCCGCCTGATGGTAAGCAGTGATGCAATCGTTGAGTGTAAAGCGCACTAGTTTACTAAGCCAATTCACTTAAAAAACTTAGGAATAGGAAGGATGACGGCAGTTGAGCGAGGTGATGCAATGTTAAACCCAAGACCAACACGACCAAACGATGCTGCGCTAGAGGGAGATTGATCTGGAGACTCTCCACGACCAAATTCCCGAGACAACAACATTTGGCGCATCGTACCCGCCACACATCGCAACACAACTGCTCAGACCCGTCCTCCGTACGGCTTCACCAGACATCATGCCGGAACACGACGAATCGCTTGGCGGCAAGACTTTGTCTGGTGGGTGGTAACTTCCGCCGGCAGCCGATGTTATGGCCTACCACCGAGAAAAAACCACCGAGAAACGTCTTCATTCATCATCATCATTTCAGCCGAAAGACGTCCACTGCTGGGTATAGGCCTCCCCCAAGGTTGTCGACCTTCACCAGGTCGTCGGTCCATCTTCTCGGGGGCCGACCCATGCTGCGTTTTCCGGTGCGTGGTCGCCACTCGAGAACCCGTCGGCCCCATCGGGCATCGGTCCTACGGGCAATGTGCCCAGCCCACAGCCACTTTAGTGTTGCAATTCTTCGGGCTATGTCGGATACTCTCGTTCTTCTGCGGATCTCCTCATTCCTGATTCGATCGTTCAGTGAAACCGCAAGCATAACCCTCTCTGTGACTGATATATTGTGGCTGACATAGGCAGCTAGCGACCTCTGTTGTCGAAAGGAGGCGACAGCATCAATGAACGAGTTACGCATAATATTAGTAGTGCTCACTTTTCGACATGTATTATGAATGAAACGGTCGCCATATTGACCTTGAGAACTGTAGTACCGCTATTGGACGCCAGAGGTGCTGGTTTTATGAATGAATCACGATTATTTGTCAATGAAAATTGTAGTTGCCCGCCTCTCGACACTAGGGGCGGTAAGGTAGACACGTTTCGAATGTTCTAGAAACTCTCAGATCCGGAAGTTGAGTAAAAATATCGGTTTCTTCCGCCCACATACTGTAGTAATGGTCCCTTTCTGCCCCGAGACGCCGTAGAGTGCGGGTGTGTTAGTTTAGTCTCGTAAAATGTAAACGTGTTCTAGATTGTAAGACTATACCGTGTCTATACTTGTCCTAATCCAAGGATTGTATACTTTTTAAACCTGTGGAAATACCGATAATAAATCTGGTAGTAGCATCCGCCTGTTTTTCATTACTATTCAGTATTTATTCTTATTTCTGCTGTGCTCAATACTCTCCATTACCCTTTTAGGTTGAGAATATCCTAGACGGAATTATTTTTTCATACATTAGGTATAAATGCGAAAGTTTGTGAGTGTGGATGGATAGACGTTTGTTACCTCTTTCTCGCAAAAGCTACTGAACAGATTACGATGAAATTTGGTAGGTATGTAGGTAGCTGAAGACCCAGAGTAACGCATACATAGGGGTGGGGTAGGTTTAGTTTAGGGTAGGTGTAAGATACGAAAATTAAATAAATAACTTAATTTGAAACAGCAGATTCAAACAACAATAGATAGCTCGTAATTAACTGACGTTGACATAATTTTACTTTTTGACGTTGACGGTGACGAATCGCTTGCAAAGATGGCCGCGGTATTATACGGCTAAAACAAGAGAATCAGAGATGTCACTTCGACAGGTTCTGCCGCCATTAAAATTTCCATCGTTTCATACTTCTATTTTTTTGTTCTAAGTTGCGCTAGCCTGGCTAAACTCAATTAAACCGTAAATTAACACTAAACTTTATTAGCGAGGCGAAAGATAACAATAATTTTACCATATATAAGAGTATGACCTAGCTTAGCTCAATAAATTTCTCTAAAGAGGTGAAATAAAGTTCGCTCAGTTCACCAGCCCGCCCCCCTGCCTCCTCCTCGCTACGCCCATGGTCACACAGTACCTATTACTATCAATTGGATTGGAATCATTTTGAAGCGTTAATTGCCAATCCATTGCTCCATATATTCGAAAAAATTTGTCTGCGCAGCAAGGTAAATAACGCAATGAACATTGTCGGACTGTCAAAATGAAACCCATCGCTACTGAAAGTCATCATCAACATCATTTGGAGTCTGGGGTCCGCTTTGCCAGTCTAACTGCTGATTTTGGCTAAACTTCGATATTTTCCATGAAGCGACTGCCGTCTGACCTCAACAAACCGAGGGCGATTTCGAAGCATTGCAGTTAGACCAATTGTTGGACTTTTGAGGGCTCCAACAACTCGTAACGACTGGCATTAAATGCTCGTATGGTAACCGGGACCAATGGCTTAACGTGATTTCCGAGGCAAGACCATGCCAGTGCAAATATTCATATTCATGCATACAAATATTTGCACTGCGCAGGGATCGAACCCGCGCCTCCTTGCGCAGCGGCTGCGTTTGCTACCGCTACGCCACGGAGGCTGTCATTGCTACTGAAAGTGTTTTACGCAATCACACGACTGTCTTCCACGAGAGGGAACATTAAATGCTGATAATGCAACTTCTTGTGAATGCAACTGACATTTAACTCGTTATATCAGATGTGTGCAGTGTGGTGCTGGATGCAAAATCCTTTTTGTAGGTCAACTGCAACGTGTTTTAAAAGGATCGAAGACACGGAAACTTGTCTGCCTCCGCATTTGTAATTTTAGAGGATATCCAACAGGTTTAAAATATATCTCCGAGTCGTTTCTGGCCTCGTAACACTTATATTGCAACACTGCGCTTGCACCGGTTGTTTAATCTCTACTTAAAATTTTAAATGTTCTTTCATATTTGGGCATACATGTACAGGAAAATCACACAGCATTTGAAATTATTGGGCACGTTTCATCATTAACCTTTTTTATCGTCCTACTGACTACTTAACACTGGTCTCCTCTCATAGAGAGAAGGATTGAGCGTAATAACCACGCTTGCTCAATGCGAGATGCCGATTTCAGACTTAAAGTTCAGGTTTCCTCCAAATTTTTTCCTTCACCTTATAATCGGTCATTGGTGTCCAAGATATACTTAGAAAGTACATATAACTTATAAAAGTTACATTGGTACTTGGCTGACCTGGAATCGAACCCGCACACTCATACTTGAGAGGCTGGTATTTTAACCACTAATCCACCACGACTTTTTGCACGTTGGGCACTTTTACGTGGGTGTTAATATAGAATATATAAATATTGGCTTCGACTCCCTTGTTCACGCAATAAACAAAATTTAAGTTTATTTTAAGTTTGGCAGGTGGGTTGAGGGTTTTAGTATAAATTGTAGAATTTTCCTTCTCTTTGTGCTGATTACTTTGCACGTTGATCCGGCTCGAAGGACTAAACTGTTGAGGTGGAGTGTCTGTTAATGTTAAATTAAACGTTGACGTGTTTTTCATGATTTATTTCGAGGTACAATCAGTAGTGCAGTCCCAGGCAGCTTGCTGCTTGATGGTCGAGTGACGAGTGAGAACGATGCAGGTAAGCCGCCGATCTTTATATACCTTAGGCGCCTTCTACGACATCTCGGTAAGAGTGTGGGTGGCGTATTCTACTCCGCCGGGTACCACACGGCTAATAAGTCAGCGCCTGACGTTAACTAATTTATTTTTGGTCGCCATGTTTCTGCCGGTCGTGACGTATTTTTATTTCATGTCTAAATTGTCTACGTATCAGCACCTTAATTCTGTAATTCCATAGTATAAAGAGGGACAGAGTAGGCTATCTTCATACAAACGGACCGCGCGCGGTTTGTATGTGTGCGCCTTAGTATCTATGGGTCGCCGCACGCACACCTAAACACAATATTAGAGTGCTATCAGTGCGCTAGTCGCGGCTAGCACCGGACGAGGTTCGCGCGTCACGTGTTCTTGTTAAAAAAATGCATGGGTCGTCACGAGAATTACGAACAACTTAAATCGTATATGTATGCTAATCAGCAAGTTTGCAATTTAAGTGCAGAATCTAGGTATCTTCACTACAAAAATTATTCTAGAAACCAAATCTTATTAGTGGTTCCACCTGACGACTTTGTAGAAAATATTATTAAGAGGATGGAGCAGATGTTCCAAAAAGCATTTAAAAATGATCACATAAACTGCAAAGTTGATATGTCTATTTATGAACAAATAAAAGATATATATTTTTCAAATTATGTTTCTAAAAGTTATTTACAAGGATACGGATGACACATTAAAGTTTAATAACAACGCGTTTCGTAATAGTATTTTTCTGTAGCTAATTTGTAATTTTGTATTAAATGTGTGATTTAATAGATATTATGTTTGTATTATTTATATTTGTATTAATTAAAAATAAAAAGAAATATGGTTCTTTATGTGTACAAAACTAAAAATAAAAATTACTAAAAAAACTGACTAGTATATGTAAACTAAATACTAAGCAAATGTCTATAAATATTTGTTAGCGGTTTGGGCGACAACCGTAACCGACGAAGCGCGGACAGTCGTCAACCCTAAGACAGTAGGCAATTAAATCGCGGATTGGGTCGCAGATAACCTACTTCCCCTCTTTATTCTATGCTAATACTTACACTATTACTATCAGTTGAAATGATTTCGAAGCACATTACTAATCCATCTCTCTATGTGTTCGAAAATGGGCCAGCTCAACAAAGTAAATAACGCAATGAATTTTGTTGAACTGTCAAAATGAAACCCATTGCTACTGATAGTGTTTTATGCATTTAGTGTTGTAATGATAAAAATAATTGTAGTTAAAAGCACCTTCTGGGATCCTTATCCTGGTAAAATTCTTCATTTTTCATTCATTAATTCAAAATTCACTTGAATACACTTTTATTTTTCACTTCATCATTTAAACACCAAAACCCTATAAAACATCATATCATCGGATCCTATCTATAAATTTTTAATCATTTCCTTGTGACCGCAGTTTTCCTAACATCAACAACATTTTTTCACATATCAATCGTATCTGACTTCTTCCAAACTTGAATTTCATTTCTATATAAAAGTCATCAGCCAGAGACAATATTAACCCTATTCTTGACACTGTATACAATTTGATACGTTGTTCTTTTCAAAAATCTAGACACAAGCATAGAAATATTTTTAAAACTTTTATAATTTGAGGTGAAGCAAAATATAATTAAATTTCTACCAAAAATGTTGTTTCACTATTAGCCACATTGAGAAAGCAGTAGAATCCAAGATAGCGAACCAAACGAAAACGTCTACTCATCTCAAGGTAAGAAAAATCAGTTTTAATTGTATTTTGCAATAATTTTAAACGTAAGTGATATTACTTGAATAGCTTAGAATATTTTACTAGTCGGTATTCTATTTTAGTAGATCAAAATCGATTGTAACTATATTTTATTGACTGGTTTTTTCGAGTGTATCAGATGTGATACATTGCCAGATAACCAATATTATAGATATAATTTACTATGTATCTAATATGTGACATCGCGAGAGGTGTGTAGGTAGGTATATAGATATATTTATTAAGTTAGTATTTATATTTTATCATTGCAGGTGGTTGGTCAACTAACTGTGCAGCAAAAAAATAGTGCTCGACAACTTGTAGCTCTTGTACCGAAGCCGGGGGCAAAATCTGATTTGGACGAAAGTGAATCATCGGGAGATGAACTCCAGATTTACGCAGGCCCAGTGGACTTCGACAGTAGTTCACCATTCCACCACTCATTACCATCTTCGATAGAAAACCTCCATCTATTATCAGATGACGATACTGAGGTAAATGATATTGCTGCTTCGACATCTTTAGTGCTATACCAACAATCATTGCCGATCACCAAACCTTGTTCGCCATTAATTTTATCGCCATACGTATCTGCAAGTAGACAGCATTATTTTGAGACCACACCATGGTCTCCAGTGCCATCAACATCGTATCAAGTAAGTTCACCATCTCCACTGGCAATATCCTCATAAGTTCCGGCCTCACTCGTCAATAACTTGATGCATCGTAACTAGTTGCTGTCTCCATTATCACCGGCTACCCGCTCAAGTCGACCTGGAGTTGTCACGTTACGACGAAGAATAATACCACCGAAAATATTACTACCAAATTGGCATTGCTGTAAATTTACTGGTTCCGGAGAATAAAATATTTGTGCGCGCTGGTGTGAATAGTGTACGACTTTTTAATTTACGGAGGAGATAACACATTCAGGTTTCACGTATTCACTGATGAAGAAAATAGAATGAGCCTGGGATCGAAAGTTGTGCTAGTCTTGACAAAGTCTATTCACCAACCTGCATGCAAAATCTTATGCTTCGGCAACTGCTTCACGTCTATTGAGCTCCTGCATTATTTGCGTGATGAATACGGCGTATCCGCCTTAGGAACAATCCGAGCAAAAAGGCTCCAAGGAGCTGAAAAAAAACTACCAACTGATAAAAAAATAAAAAAGAAAGGCAGGCAAGTAGTTTGCAACAAAATAAGGTTGTTGTTTTTAAGTGGTATGATAACAAATGTGTTACAGCTGCTAGCACATTTGTAGACGCTCATCCTACTCAGACTGTATCCCGTTACAACAAAGTCCGAGGAAGAAAAATTCCCGTGACTTGTCCAAACCTAATTAAACAATACAACACTAATATGGGTGGAGTAGACTTATCAGATATGCTGGTTGCTCTGTATCGTACGCCGTTCCGAGGTCATCGCTGGTATTTGCCAATCTTCTCACAAATGCTGGATATCTGCGTAAACAATGCTTGGATTTATATCGGCGTGATATAAAAGCTAGGCATAATACTAAAAACAAAAGTCACTAAAAACAATTAGAATGGAAATATTCGAAAGCTTACGCAAATTTGAACGAACTGATATAAGCGATATCGGTAGATCCCTTGCCAGCTCATCAATAGCTACGATACAGAAACCAGTAGCTGAAAGACCCCCAGATGCTGTGCGATATGACCAGGTTAGTCATTATCCCAATATAATAAATACCAGGGGAAGGTGTATGTACAGCACAAAAGGACAGATGAAGTTCTTCTGCCAAAAATGTGAAATACGCCTGTGCTTATTGCCCGAACGTAATTGTTTTTTAGAGTACCACACTAAGAAGTAAAAAGTAGTAATTAATAATTAAAAAATCTCTTGAGACTGATATACATATCTACGTATGTACGTATTAAGTAGTAATTTAGAAAATTGATCTCATTTTATTCATAAATAGGACTCATTAATTAGATAAGACTTAAAGGCTGATTGCGACTGATAAATATGTTGATTTTTAGAAGGTTTTTATACTTGTTGATTGTGAAAAAAGAATTGTTGATTGTGAAAAAAGAATTGTATTTTTTTTCCTTTTCTTGGCAATGTGTCAAATATGATACATTGTTTTTTTTCTATTGATTATTATAAACTTGGCAATGTGCCTAATGTGATACATACAATAAAACATATACTAAATGATTATATATTTTTTTTATTATTTTTTGCCCTTCCCTTGAACACCTAGGAACACAATAAAGAAATTTATTTTTTTAAAAATTGAAAAATATATCTCTGCCAAGTATATGGTTAAAATTCAACCTCAACATTTAGCCTGCTGATATCCGGAAAATAGGCACCTAGAGTATTTTTAAGGCTTTCACGGCTTGACTACACGATCAGAGAGAAACATTTACCAACCCCTCTTGAGGCTAAACCTACATCCACGATTTTCCAAGTATAAGTAGGTAGGTAGGTACGCAAATTTTCCAGTTTCCGAAATTACAGTTTTTTGTTCCGATTCACAGCGGACGCTTGAACATCTCAGAAATTGCTATTCTAAGAGCGCATCATAAAAAACTCGCTGTCAAAAATATTAGTTCCACGGAAACTCACGTTGCTGTCAGCGCCAAAAAGGCCAAAATCAAATGTGCTTGTTTATACTTATTATATCTATAAAAAACTTTTTCACAAAAAAAAAACAGCCGACTTTTTGTGAAAAAGTTTTTATTTTACAATTTTTAGTGGCTAAAAGTACCGTTCAGCTGCATCCGGTCAAACTGGACGCTGCCGCCATCATAGTTGGGAATAGGCTAGCAAGAAAATGACGTCTTTTTTTATTTAAATTTTTACGTAATTTTGGTTTAAGTACCAAAGTACTAAATTGATTTTTATAAAATTTCCCTGGGACCGGACTGAATGTAAAAGGATTGCTAGAGATGACACGATTACGCGTATTAATTTTAGTCTCTTGATTTTTTTGATTGTCGCATCAGCAGGGCGAGTAGCTGTAGCTGGTGGTTGTCCTATGTTAAACTTTAATGCTGTAAATTGTTGAGGACTTCCCTCACCTGTCAATGGTCTTTATTATCAGATCTACTGCAGACTTTCGTTATAACCCACGTGGATGCAAACTTCTCATCAATATAAATGAATTAAGTCCAAACACAACGTAACTACTGTAAATCGTCGAGGAGTTCCCTGAACTGACCTTTGTCTTCATCATCAGCTCCCTAATGACAGTCACCACCCATCTAGGTGTAAGGTTCTTATCAATACAAATTATTCAAGCACAAACACAAGGCTGCTGCTACGAATCGTTGAGCAGTTCCCTCGCCTGTCTCCCGGTTCCATCATCAGATCTACTCCAGACCCTTATCAAATTGTAGTGCTTTAAATTACCTAACGAAAAAACTTACAAATGTACTAGCCGTCCCTACAATTTTTGAAAGTTCCCCTTGATTTCTCAGATCTTCCAGCATCAAACCCTGATGTCCTTATCATGGGACCACGTTGGGAATGTCTTCTTTCCAACAGAAAAAGAATTATCAAAATCGGTTCATAAACCACGAAGTTATGCGCGAATAAACATAAAAAAAACATATACGGTCGAATTGAGTAACCTCCTGATTTTTGGAGTCGGTTAAAAAAAGGTACTAAGTGGAGAGGTATATTATACAAACATTCTAAGGTAGGAAGAAAATTGATTATTCTGTAGCCTTTGCACAGTCGTGTGACTCCAAAGACACATTACGTCAGTCGTCATGGAAAATCACGCACCAAGATTGTCTTCACACACATTATACTATTGTCACAGCCCGTCTCACAACACATGACTGTCATTATGGGAGCCACCTTACAAGAGTTACAAGATCTCTTCGCATGACACTCGTTTACATAATATTATAAGGTATTGTTATTATTTTAAACACACGACATCGATTTGTAAATGAATGGCTGCGTCTTGTAATGGACCAGAAGGCAAAAAAAAAAACAACTGAATATTTATCCTTTAAAATAGTTTGTAGCGAGTGGGAGCAGTAATGGCCTATATGGCCTATTGGCCAAGTTGTAGGTCGTAGGGTCGAACATCATCAGGCGCTTTCATCGTCATCATCATTTGAGCTGAAAGACGTCCAGTACTGGACATAGGCCTCCCCCAAGGTTCTCCACGACGACCGGTCCTGCGCCTCCCGCAGCCAGAGGCTTCCCGCGGTCTTTACCAGGTCGTCGGTCCACCTTGCCGGCCCACTGCTACTTTAGTCTTGCAATTCTTCGAGCTATGTCGGTTACTCTCGTTCTTCTGCGGATCACCTCATTCCTGATTCGATCGCGCAGTGAAACCCCAAGCATAGCCCTCTCCTTTGCCCTTTACTGTCAGGCGTTTTATTAATGTGTTAATAATTTCATCACCACTGCTCCAAAAAACGGTGACGGAAGACATCGTGAGGAAACTGGCTTGTTCTAAAAGCGAAACTTCGAAGACATGTGACATCTACCGACCTGCACTGGGCCAGTGTCTTTTTTTACAATTATAAACTAACTAGCTTTCCGCCCGCGGCTTCGCCCGCGTGGAGTTCGGTTATATCGCGCTTTTTAGATTTCCCTCGGGAACATCAAACTTTTCCGGGATAAAAGGTAGCCTATGTTCTTTCTCAGGGTCTAAAGATTGTCTGTGCTAAATTTCATCAAAATCGGTTGAGAGGTTTAAGCGGGGAAGCGTAACAGACAGACAGAGTTACTTTCGCATTTATAATATTAAGTATGGATTAGTGCTTTACCATAATCCCGCGCAATATAGCGCGCTGGTTTGTTAAGAGCCTATTCTCTCAAAAAAACTGACTGAATAGGAAGGAAGAGGGCAGTTGAGCGAGGTGACGCAACGTTAAACCCAACAACACGACCAACGATGCTGCATCTGAAGACCCTCCACGACCAAACTCCCGACACGTACATTTGGCGCATCGTACCCGGCACACATCGCAACACATCTGCTCAGACCCCACTGTCGTAACTGAGAGGAGGCCTGTGTCCCAATAGTAGAAACATTATACGCTGATTACGTATGTATCTATACTAATATATAAAGCTGAAAAGTTTGTTTGTTTGTTTGAACGCGCTCATCTCAGATACTACTGGTCTGATTTGAAAAATTGTTTTTGGTCCAGGAAGGCTTTAGGCTATATAACATCACGCTGCGACTAACAGGAGCGGAGCATAACTAACTCTACGCGAACGAAGTCGCTGGCGGCCGCTAGTGTTATAAAAAGTTCGCGAATACATTTAGTTTAGTTTTTTCATTGTTTGTTTTATTTTTCTTCATCATCATCATCATCACCATCTGCCTGCCGTTTCCAACTCCAACATAGTTGGGATCAGCTTCCAGTCTAATAGGATTCAGATAAATACCAGTATTTTACAAGGAGCTGAGTAACACGATCATCATCAGTCTGTAGCAGTCCACTGCTGGACATAGGCCTCTCCAATGTCCAGCCATTCAACTCTCCCATCCAGTTACTACCAGCCCTCCTGCGAAGATCATCGCTCCATCTAGCCTGAGGGAGTCCCACCTTACGTTTACTGAATCGCGGTCTCCACTCTAGAACACCAATGACTTATTACAAGGTGAAGGAAAACATCTTGAGGAAACCTGGACTTTAAGTCTGAAATCGCCAACCCCCATTGAGCAAGCGTGGTGACTACGCTCAATCCTTCTCTGTATGGGAGGAGGCCTGTGCCTGTGCATGATGACTCTAGAACACGTCTACTCCAACGGTCATCGGTTCTACCGCTAATATCACCGGCCCATTGCGACTTCAGTTTGGTTATTCTGTGTGCTATGTCGAGAACTTTGGTTCTCTACCGGATCACCTCAGTGCGGATTCGATCCCTTAGAGACTCCAAGCAAAGCCCGTTCCAGTGTCCACGTTTCTGTTCCGTAGGTCATAACTGGCAGGAGTAATACGAAACCCCTTGGTTAGACTGGTTGGATGACTTTAGGTCTTCTAACTACTCATATCGACTCTCAAAGATCTCCGAATGACAACCGGAAATCTCTCATTTCTTTTGATATTAGGTGTATATTATATTTATAGTTTTAATATGTGTTCCTCATTGATTGCACCTACCTACAGTTAGAACCTAAAAGTAGAGGGCTTGTTCTGACAGGGCTGCGCGTTGCTCGGAAGAGATACTGTGTATAAGCTAATTATGTAAGCCGATCCCAACCAACATAATTGCGAAAAGCAAATTGATTGATAGCCGAGTAATTTTTACTTCACTTTGCAGATGTCGTTTTTTTTTGTCTGGATGGGAAATCATCAAATGACCTCTCCCGCTCTGGGCAAAGCGGAAGGGCGTGTCAGACTTTTACTGACTAAATCCCACCCGTGTTTCTTCACTTGCCTGTGCGCCAGGGCCAGAGTTTCTTTTTTAACCAAGTCACAACCCTGACTCAGGAGGCATCAGTCTTCGTGGATCCCGTTACGATGTACTGGCGTCGACCCGGGCCTGGTCCTTACCGGGCGGCGAGCTGCTCACTGCTCACGTATATGTGTTTGAAGTTTGAAGGATTAAATAACTAGAATATTGATTTTTTAGTTTTCTACTGTTTTCGCGTTGCCGAATGACTTTTCTGAGAATGTTTTCATGAATTTTAAGAAAAAATCTCGAACATTCGTAATGACGAATGTTATGGGTAATGTTATTGGAATACCATAGTTTTAGGTATAAGGTATGTATACACGCAATAGTCTAGTCTAAGTGTAAAGTCAGTAGTAGATAATGTATGTAAGTAGCAATTCCGTAAAACCTTCAATAATGACACAGGAAACCATTATTTGAAAACACAGATCATTATGTTACGACTTTTATTATAGCCTAATTATTGTAGTTGCTGCCTACCCACTTATTTGTTATGTAAGTACATAGTAATCATAACTAATAATAGATAGGTACTTCTAGGTGCGAGTACTGGGCCGCACGCGCACTCCAAAGAAGGAGGAAAAAGGCATGTTCTCCCTGACCTAGAGGCCCGGGCAACCTGCTGAGATTCCTCCGTGATAGGGAGTTTGGTTTGCAATAATCTCCCATAAACGAGGTAAGTAAACCAAAGGGCAGGCCAAGGCTATTTATATTATACTAGCTGTTTCCCGCGACTTCGTCCGCGTAGACTTCAGTTTACAACCTGCGGTGGTTCCCATTTCCGGGGGAATGCCAAGATAAATGCCTACATTACTGCAAGGTTTCAAACATCCTCACACATTTCACGACTCACTCTACTCATGCCGTTACTGTCAGTTGACATGCCATCAACTCCGATTTTTAAAAGAGTAGCTGCATATTGCATATACCCGAGCATATATTGTATATAGCCGAGTTGATATAAAATAATGGAAGCAATATGTACGTCTGCGTTAGCTCCCGTTTTCACAACATTTTTTGTTACTGCTCTGCTCCTATTGGTCATAGCGGGATGTTATATAGCCTAAAGCCTCCCTGGATTAATAGGCTATCCAACGCAAAAAGTATTTTTCAAATCGGACCAGTACTTCCCGAGATTAGTGCGCACAAACAAACAAACAAACTCTTCAGCTTTATATATTACTAATATAGATCTAACTAGTTGCGTCCTCTTCCGATACCATGAGAATATCGGGATAAAATGAATTTTCTATATAAATCCTGGTTATAAGCCTCCTGTGTGTCAAATTTCATTAAAATTCGTTCAGTACTTTTTGCCTAAAAGAGTAACCAATATGCAACCAAACAAACTTTCACGTTTATATTGTAGGTAACTAGGATTAACATAAAAGTATGATCACATGTTTATTGTCAAATGGTGTACATTGATTATGTTCATTCGGGTGTCAGTCGTACATTTTGACTAGGAGAGAAAGAAAAATTCTAAAAATATAATATAGTCAGACACGAAACATTATAATCAATGTTTTACTGCTGTCAGAGCCAAGGTCAAAGACAACACACATTATTTCATGAGTACCGTTACGAATCCCGACAACCAAAATATAAAATGTCTTATTAATCATTTACTGAATTATGGAGGTCAGACAAGCAGTGGCTCTTTGTGAAATACTGGTATTTAAGTGTTCCGGTTAGGCTGGAAGCTGAAAGGCTAAGTAGGTACTAGGTTGGGGTAGATTGGCGAAGACTTCGGACTGGCTGGGGAAAAGGCGGCTCCCTGACCTTTCGGGTGACACAGGTAGTCTTGCGGTATGGTAGCTTCGAAAAGTACCTGTGTCGCATAAACAGGGAGCCGGACGCCCGGTGTCACCAATCGACTGCCGGGAGGATTCGGCGCGGCATACGCTAGCAGAGTGTGCCGATTGGGAGGAGCTGCACCGTGCCCTTATCTCTGAAGTAGGCAGTGACCTGTCGCTGCCGGCCGTAATCGAGTCGATGATTGGCAGCGAAGAGTCCTGGGATGCGGTGGTTTACTTCTGCGAAACAGTCGTCTCACAGAATGAGGCTGCGGAAAGGGAGAGGGAGATCTCGTCCATTCACCCGGCCCACAGCAGGCGCACCGGGCGTCAGGGGAGGGCGGGCAACGCCCTCGTCAAGCCCCTCTGAATGGGTTCAGGGGTGGAAGACTCGGGGACGTCTGTCGCCTCCCAAACATCAGGACTCGAGGTGGCGGCGCGAAGTGTTCCACACGCACCAATCTCAGACGTCATGGGGGGAGTCACACACCTCTCTCCTCCCCCTGACCCGAGGAGGCCTACAGTGGCGGACCAGCACCAATCGGGGGTTACGGCAGCAGTGTTCGTTCTCGCAACCCCCGGTGTAGGTGTGAGATGGAACACCGGAGTGGTTTTTAGGCAGTAAGAGTCTGACAGACCCCGCCGCCCGCCCTAGCGCGGTGGACATTCATGAGAATTTTCCAACTCGGGAAAAAAATTGGGGTAGACCTACACTACTCCAACATTATTCGTTTGTCACAGTATTGGTAAGCCTGACTGTTAGATTTTCTGCAACATCAACAAAGGTTCACATAAACAGCCTAATAATGTTCCCACTCTTGAGTCACAGGCCATCTAGATGTCAAATATCTTCGAAGTTTTTTTCCTCTAAGACATTCACGATGTTTTCCTTCACCGTTTTGAGAACAGTGGTGATGAAAATAATTTACACAAAGTGTAGCGCCTGACGGGGTTCTAACCTACGACCTTACAAGTCGTGGCCGATACCACTAGGCCATCGCTGCTCCCCAAATAAAGTTAAAATACTTCGGAAATTTCAGGAAAACACTTGAAAAATATATTTCTTGCGTTCCAAATAACGCACCTACGTTAAAAATATTTTGGTATATTGTATACCTTTTCATTTTTAGTTTTGAGATATCTTGATGTCAAAATGGCGCACATGCCAATTGTTTTTGTAGTCAAATGTTTAATGTTTTATGTCATTTTTATAGCAATACGTGTTGGTATTTTATCACATTCCTGATAAACATCTAGATCTGAGTATTATGAATGATGGTCATCAGATTACTTTGATGGACTTTATAATTATATAAATACAAGCGAGCGTTAAAACTACTTCTTTACCATAATCCATACTTCCATACTATCCATACTAATATTATAAATGCGAAAATGTCTCTGTCTGTCTGTCTGTCTGTCCGGCTCTCACGCCAAAACTACTCAACCGATTGTAATGAAATTTGGTACACAGATAGTCCATAGCCTGAGAAAGGACATAGGCTAACCAATATGTAAAGAAAACCCTGTCCGACCCATAAGGATAATAAAGGTTAGGTAAACACTTGACCAAATATAATATAAAATTTTACATAATCATCATAGTAACAATACTAATGAATTTTGAAATAATCCTTTTTTCCTGGGAATTAAGGGTCCGTCCTGTTAATCTGCTCATTTTGATCAATTTTGTTCCATGATTGTGAGAATATGTTACATAATATTAGTAAAATTATGTATGATATGGATAGTACAACTCTTCATCTAGGTGCTAGCTTGACTACTTTTTTCAAGAAACTTCATAATTAGTAGTAAATCTACAATTTCCAATACTCTTTTTTTCAAATTTCACGTTCGAGTGAAGTTTGACCAAAGTTTCTGAAGAAACTACAAGCGATTTTGCCCATAAAAAAGTACTATTCACATCAGCATATAACTATCTTGGTGCTAGCTTGACCACTTTTTCGAGTTTATTTCATAATTCAGCCAAAAAAGAAGACAGAAATTAAGAAATTCAAGGGAAAACTGCAGGCAAACAAGTATGTTTTTTCTATAATAAAGCAACTTTTTTTAAAAATTAAAAAATGCCTCATTCATTTTAAGGTATTTTTATAATAGAAACAAAAGTTTATTTTCTAAAAAAAAATTTTTTTCATCATGAAAATCAATGTCAAAATCTACTATATTTACGAGCGCGCAAACGCCGCCGGCTCAGTGGTAACACGGCTAGCGCAAAGAGAGGACGTATCACTTTGTGTCGCCAAGAGCTCGCGAGGTTTACGTAGGTTTATGTAAAAAATGTACTGCGACTACCACAACTTGGTCCTTTAATTATTTTTCTTTCTTAGTAATATTATATTAGTTGTGAATTATATTAGGATATTTACGACTTATCCCTTGGATTGCTTTAACTAATTTTTAACCGACTTTAAAAATGAAGGAGTATATTTTTTTTGAGTTCGTAGATTTTTCCATCATTTGTTTTTTTTTTTTTTTATTTTTATATATTATAAACTAGCGCTTGACCGCAATCCTGCCTGATGGTAAGCAGTGACGCAATCGTTGATGGTAAACCAATTTGTGAACCAATTTAAAAATATCTTGGGTTTTTTAGTTCTCTATTAAAGTCAATTCACATAATGCTTTTGTTATACCTAAACTCATTTTTTTTTTTAAGATAATGGGGCGAAACAAGGGAGCACATTACCAATGTATCAATAAAAGAAAGAGGAATAGAGAGGGAATGGCAAGAGCCAGACAAGTGCTTAAAGAACGTACTTTTAATCAACTGGATACCACTTCGTCATCTACTATGAGTGTCGAAGTTGATGTAGGCACAGTACGTTTCTGCTATCTCATTTTTTTTAATAGCCTACTGTGTCTCCCCCTTCTGGGCAAAGGCCTCCCCTTTTTACTTCCAAACCAACCATAACCTACAACCACCAATACCACAATAACCTACAATTATTTATTAATTTTATTTCACAAGTCTTTCAATCAAATACAGCTTGTTACTGTTTTTTTTTTATATATTCATATGCTATTTATTGCAGAGTAAAGAAAATAATCCAAAGGAAGTAAGTTATTTATTTAGAAACATACAATTATAGCACTATTACAGAGCATTCCAATTCAGTGCTATAAGTAAGAATAAATTATACAAAACAAAAAAAAAACATTACATACATAAAGTCAGAATAACTATTAAAGAAACATTTATAATATATTTACATTATATACTTAGACTATAATAAACAGGAACAATACCTATATCATTAATTATTATTAGTTGTTTGGCAACAAATTTATTTTCAAGCGATGTCTTTGAAACTGAGTCAAACAAGGTATGTACTGGATGTACTAACTATGCTGCATTTAATGCACATTAAGTAATAATAATTAATTTAATTCACCAGAAACACACATAAGTTTGAATTTTTGTTGTTTCAGCAGTCACCAGTTTCGTTGTTGGTTATAGAAGGACGAAGAGTAGTTGATTTTCAGTATTTTTTTGACCAATTTATTAACATATTAAGTCACAATTCAAAATTTGGATGCAATGCATCAAACCTCGTTATAATTGAAGAAAAATTGCAAGGGTTTTGTTCAACATTTTCATTGTCATGTGCAATGTGTGGAAGTCAATTCCTGCTAAAGACGTGTCAAATTAAAACAAACAAACTGGACGTTAACCAAAGCGCTGTTTCGGGAGTTATAAGTATCGGATGTGGTCGAACCAACTTAAATGAGCTAGCTGCTTCCATAGATTGACCACTTATGAATAAATCCATTTATGAAAAATGTCACGTCAATTTATTTAACTGGTGGAAAACTACAGCCGAAGCCACAATGATAGAAGCTGGTAAGGAAGAGGCTTCTATAGCTCTCGAAAGTGGCAATGTAAGTCCATCAGGTATACCAACTATAGCCGTAACAGCTGATGCTGCTTGGGGAAAACGTTCATATAAAACAAATTTTTCTTCCGCAGCAGGCGTTGGAGCTAGCTAATAGGGGTGAAAACTGGCAAATTATTACATGTTGGTATTAAAAATAAATACTGTGTTACATGTTCCCGTGCAGCTAATAAAAATATTACACCCCTGAAACACCGGTGTAATAAAAATCATACTGGCTCTTCCACTAGTATGGAGAAATCAATAATCGTTGAGGGATTTAGAGAATCTGTGAAAACACATAATTTAGTGTATGCAAAACTTATTGCTGATGGTGACTCAAGTGTGTATAAAAACATATTGGAAAGCAGGCCATATTCAAACGTTACGGTCGAAAAAGTGGAGTGTTCCAATCACTTAATGCGCAATTATAATGGGAAAAATTTAAGTTTGATGAAAGATACGCCCATCCCATTAAACGAACGCAAGCTACTACATTCTGATCGAGTGAACCGATTACGAATTGCTGTGAAAGCAGCAGTAAGATTCCGAGGAACTCAAAATGTTCCATTTACTGAGCAAATCAAAAACTTACAAAAAGACATTATCAACAGCCCACAACATATTTATGGAGACCATTCACAATGTGAAAACTATTACTGCACAGACGAAAAACCAACTTTTGCCTATTGCCCGAAATTGTCGATCCAAGAAAATCTCGTTCAATGCCTCTACGAGACACTTCATTTTCAAATAATAGGAGGCTAATGCCGGCAGCTAGGTCCTGAAGTTCATCTAAGAGATTTCTTTAAGGTATTCTTACGGTTGCTTTAAAATTCTTTGTTAAATAATATTTTAAACATGTTTTTGTTTTATATATCGTTTACCTAAATACTGGAAATCTGTCTAACTGGAGGTATCTATCGTAATCCTAAATGCTGCATCCGGTTAGACTGGAAGCCGGTCCGAACATAGTTGGGAAAAGGCTAGGCAGATGATTATGATATTGTATATGTAGGTACTTACACTACACTTTAATATTGGTATCCATAAACTAATTATTTAGTTATTGCAAAAACTCAAAAGGAAAATTAATTTATTTATATATACTTACTACAGTAGGTAGGACATAGATATCGACGCTTGAAAGGCAATCATATCTTCTTCTTCTTCTACAGCCTATAGATGTCCACTGCTGGACAAAGGCCTCCCCCAAGGCTTTCCACGCTGACCGGTCTTGTGCTGCCCGCATCCATCGGCTTCCCGCGACCTTCACCAGGTCATCGGTCCACCTTGTTGGGGCCTCCCTACGCTGCGTCTTCCAGTACGTGGCCGCCACTCCAGAACCTTACTGCCCCATCGGCCATCGGTTCTACGAGCAATGTGCCCTGCCCACTGCCACTTAAGTTTAGCGACTCGCAGAGCTATGTCGGTGACTTTGGTTCTTCTGCGGATCTCCTCATTTCTGATTCGATCACGCACAGAAACTCCTAGCGCTCTTTTCATTGCCCTTTGTGTGACTCTGAGCCTTCGTATGAGGCCCATTGTGAGCGACCACGTTTCAGTTCCGTAAGTCATCACTGGCAACACACACTGGTCAAAGACTTTAGTCTTGAGACACTGTTGTATCTTGGACGACGAGAAGATGTAGCGTAGCTTCCCGAACGCTGCCCAACCGAGCTGGATTCACCGAGACACCTCTTTCTCGAAGTATCGATCGGCAATCTTACAGGTGCTGTTTAATAAAGTCTCTGCAACCATATAATGCTTGCAAAGCCCCGGTGCTTCAATGGTGCTTGGTACCCAGACGTTTTATCCTAAACAGGTGCAGTTGACAGCCTCCGTGGCGTAGCGGTAGCGGACGCGGCCGCTGCGCAGGGTGGCGCGGGTTCGATCCCCGCACAGTGCAAGTATTTGTATGCATGAATATGAATATTTGCACTGGTCTGGTCGTGCCTCGGAAAGCACGTTAAGCCGTTGGTCCCGGTTGCCATACGCACATCTAGTGGCAGTCGTTACGGGTAGTTGGAGCCCTCAAAAGTCCAACAATTGGTCTAACTGTAATGCTTCGATGTCGCCTTCGGGTTGTGGAGGTCAGACGGCAGTCGCTTCACGGAAAATGTCGAAGTTTAGCCATATCAGCAGTTGGACTGGTAAAGCGGACCCCAGACTCCAAAGCTGAAAAAGGCTTCGGATGCGACTGGGAATAACGCTGGGATGATGATGATGACCTCTTTCTCGAGGTTGAACCTACCTAGTTGGACTGTTTGTCCCAGGTATACATACTCGTCAACAACTTCGAGTGCAGAGCAACCAACTACAATTGGAGTGGGTGCGACATGAGAGTTCGACATGATCTTCGTCTTATCCATGTTCATTTTTAGACCCACTTGTTGGGAAGCTCTGCTGAGGTCATTGAGCATTTTGCCCAAGTCTTCCAGGGTCTCAGCCATGACCACGATATCATCTGCGAAACGGAGATTAGTGATGTACTCGCCGTTGATGTTGACGCCAAGTCCTTTCCAGTCCAGGAGCTTGAAGACATCTTTCAACGCAGCAGTGAACAATTTAGGAGATATGACATCTCCTTGTCTCACTCCACGCTGCAGTTGGATCGGTTTCGAGTCCTGATCCTGGAGACGGACTGACATGGTGGCGTTTTTGTACAAACACTTTATCACCTCAATGTATCGATGGTCAATTTGGCACCGCTGGAGAGACTGTAGCACCGCCCAAGTCTCAATCGAATCGAAGGCCTTCTCATAGTCCACAAACGCCAGCATAGTGGTTTGTTATACTCCTCGGACTTCTGTATAACTTGCCGCAGCGTATGAATGTGGTCTATGGTGCTAAAGCCTTTTCGGAAGCCTGCTTGTTCGGAAGGCTGGAAGTCGTCGAACCTGCGAGCGAGACGATTCGTGATGACCCTAGAAATCATATCTAAGCGACAAAAGTTCGTAAATTGAGTTATATACACCATTCGAACCGCCAGATTTTTCTGCGTCGTTTGGTGTATAATTGTATATAACTCAATTTACGAATTTTTGTCGCTTAGATATGATTGCCTTTCAAGCGTCGATATATTATCGCGTAATAATTATGTTAACCCTAAAATTTTGTTAATAGATTTTAGATTGTTTAGGGTTTTTAGATTGTTTTTTTTTTGTTTTCTGTCGACCTCCGTGGCGCAGCGGTCAACACGCCTGCCTGCGACGCGGAGGCCCCGGGTTCGATCCCCGGCCATGTCATGATGAAAAACGATCTTTTCCTGATTGACCTGGGTCTTGAATGTTTATCTATATATGTATTTCTTATAAATATAGTATCGTTGAGTTAGTATCCCATATCACAAGTCTCGAACTTACTTTGGGGCTAGCTCAAGCTGTGTGATTTGTCAGTATATATTTATTTATTTATTTTAGATTTCTAGATAATATTATATTAAAGAAGAATATTAAATTAAACTGATTACTTATTCTAATATTTCATTTTACCGTATATGTTTTTATTTCTTAAATTGCCTATGTAATAAACTATCATTACACCATATTTTTTTAATTTCAAATGTATCAATATTCATCTAAATTGTGATAAATATACAATGTGCACTCGTTTCCGACTATTCACAAATCATACTTTATATAATTTAGAATAATATCTTCTAAAGGATCAAAAATGTTTAAGCGTTCACTAAGCTCGATATTTACGCGCGTGTGCGTCTAGCTGCTAGAACGATGCACACAAAGGTAACATCGCAACGATTTTACCTAAACTGTAGCGAGAGAATTTTGTGCACGGACTCTTAATTCCAATTTCCCCGAAATTTGGTAATTTTTAAAACAGTGACAACACCGGTATTATTATAAGCGAATAGCGACGCGACCACGTCACAGGTGCCGCGTGCCCTGCCCCCGCCCCCCGCCCTGCGCCCGCGGAAGGGGTTGCATAACGCACATGTATTAAGTTACCTCTTTTTGCGAAATAATATTTATTTTTTTAGGGGGATTTTTTTTTAAGTTTAGTCTGTCTTTGTGGGCATTAGTAGAATCAGTTATCGATACCTAACAATACCTTAACGGATCGGACAAGGTTTTCTTTACATATTGTATATGTATCATCCCACTATGACCAATAGAGGAAGAGCAGTAACAAAAAATGTTGCGAAAATGGGAGCTAACGTGGACGTACATATTGCTCCGATTATTTTAACAGGCGCTTAATTTATATCAACCACGGAATAGAGAAGTTTTTATCTGTTCTGTGATATCGACTGAGTTCTTTTTAATTTATGGGAACCACCGCGCGCTATAAACTGAAGTCCACGCGAACGGAGTCGCGGGCAACAGCTAGTAATATTATAAATGCGAAAGTATCTCTGTCTGTCTGTCCGGCTTTCACGCCAAAACTACTGAACCGACCTCAGGCGTCGTCCAAATTTGCTAAGATCGCACGATGACACGATGCGTTCTCTTCGTGCGATGAGTTCAAACATACAGATTTCATCAGAGTGTCCTAATTTGAACCTCGCAACTAATCGCGCGAGCACATGAAATGCTTGATAACGATCACACTGGGCACTCTGATGAAATCTGTATGTTTGAATTCATCGCACGATGAGCACGCATCGTGTCATCGTGCCATCTCCGCCAATTAGGGCGAGCCTTACGTTGTTGACACCACTACGGTCTGGACAAAGCGTTTTGCCTCGTCATCGAGGCGTATACCGCTTACATCGAGGGACTGGAACAATTTGTCAGCGGCGGAGTTTCCGTCGGACTACAATTTAAGTGTCTTCAAGGCTAGAGTGGCCAGAGCTTACCATCAGGCGGGATTGCTGTCAGGCACTAGTTTATAATAAATCCTTACTAATATTATAAATGGGAAAATGAGTTTGTTTGTTCCGCTTTCACGCCGTAACTACTGAACCGATTGCTGTGAAATTTTTCAGACGTAAAGTTAGAAGTCCGGATTAAATAATAGCGTACTTTTTATCCCGGAAAATTTTGACATTCCCGAGGGAAATCTAAAAAGTGCGATATAACCAAACTCCACACGGGCGAAGCCACGGGCGGAAAGCTAGTATAAAATATACAGAGTGGTGCTGACAATACGACAATAAATTAAACATCGTGGGTACCTTAACACATTCTCAGTCTACCCATAAAAAATATATAAATATATCCATTAGTTTCTTCTTCTTCTTTAGCCTATAGATGTCCACTGCTGGACAAAGGCCTCCCCCAAGGCTTTCCACGCTGACCAGTCTTGTGCTGCCCGCATCCATAGGCTTCCCGCGACCTTCACCAGGTCATCGGTCCACCTTGTTGGGGGCCTCCCTACGCTGCGTCTTCCAGTACGTGGCCGCCACTCCAGAACCTTACTGCCCCATCGGCCATCGGTTCTACGAGCAATGTGCCCTGCCCACTGCCACTTAAGTTTAGCGACTCGCAGAGCTACGTCGGTGACTTTGGTTCTTCTGCGGATATCCTCATTTCTGATTCGATCACGCAGAGAAACTCCTAGTATAGCTCTTTCCATTAGTTTAGTCACAGGAAATTATTTTTCAGTTTTCACGTTTTCTACATGATGTACATATTGATAAGAAAGCGCTTAGAGGTTGATGACCGCCGCATCCAGCGGTACTAAACTTTAATAATAATGGCGCGAAAAAGCAAGTCGATACAAGACCGCGCTGTCGCCCGCTGATCGGAGGTCCTTGAACCAATATTTTAAAGGATGTTCTATTCCGTTTGCAATTTTATGCGATTTAGTTTGTTTAAAATTTTCATTTAGGTATACATATATTTTTGATGCTGGGTTTTTTTCTATAGTTCAGGATTATTCCTGTGAACCAGCATGGTATGTGTTTTCATTTATTGTCGTATTGTCAGCTCCACTCTGTATAAAAAAATCAAAACCAAAGTGTTTAACTGTTGTTTCGGCTAAATACTCATAGTGAATGTGAAAATATAAAATACCAATACAAACCATTTCTGATTTAATGATACCTACAAAACAAACAAACCTGTAATAAAATTGCAAAAACAAGTTTCAAAAAAATATTATCTAAGTCCTAAATTGAAAAAAAATACACTGAACTTAAAATTACTTTGGCTTTCGAACAATAAAATCGGCGCACTTGTTCCATGGTGCCATTATCGGTGACACTAGACACGCGTTAACATTTTGTTTTTATACTCCTTGTATTTACCTCGTCACGTCATTAAAAAAAAAAGTTCTTGAAATAACAAAACCACCGCAAAAAAGTATCGATTTCGAAGAGGTTTTTCCAAAGGTCAAGTTAAAACCTGCCTGTGTACCTAGACTTCAATATGTATATATGTAAAAAGTTTAACATATACAATTTTATTTCTTGTATATGCGAACAGCAAAAAATCGTGCATTTTTAAGTAATGAATCTATGTACAAAATTTCAAGAAGATATCATAAAAAACCACAAAGTTATGAGCTTGTCATCTTACTTGATAGTCCCAACAAAAATATGGTCAACGCATCGTTCGTACGCCAGTGCCTTAAGCGGTGCGGCACGGTGAGGCTCCTAGTACTATGATCTACCGTCAAATACGTTGTGCGCTTGGTAACCACACTGCAACAATTTCTAAATGGATTTGGGAAAAAATGTAATATGGTGTAAAAATGATTGGAATCGATTCAGTTGCTTATTCTGAACAAATTATATCCAGGTTTCGTATATACATAGAAAAAATAACGTTGTATACAGGTTCAAACTAAATAAGCACAGTTTGTATAGTTACTTAATTTTTTTTATTTTTTTTTTTATTTAAATTGGCTTACCTTGCATGTCAGTCTCGTGAAAAATAATGCGCTTAATAATTATATGACTGCGTGAGTGTGTGTGTGTGTACGTATGAGTAAGAGTGTTTGTGTGTATTAGAAAGAACTTTTTTGGGTTCTAACTTGGCAGGCGTGATGGATATATCTTTACAAAATAAAGTTAAAGAAAACAGATTTTTCTCAACTTTTATTTATAAGCTTTTATATATAAGCAAAATCTAACCATCAGTCTTTGAGCCCAGAAAAAAATATAGAATATGTTTTCTTATACTTTTATCGATGCCCGTGGTCTTTATAGTGTCGTTAGATAATTTTCTCATTAAATCTATCCTAATATCTAAAGCTGAAGAGTTTGTTTGTTTGCGCTAATCTCATAAACTAGTGCGCTTTACCATCAACGATTGCGTCACTGCTTACCATCAGGCGGGATTCGGTCAAGCGCTAGTTTATAATATATAAAAAATACTACTGGACCAATTTGAAAAATTGTTTTTATGTTGGATAGCCCATTAATCCAGGAAGGCTATATAACATCACGCTGCGACCAATAGAAGCAGAGCATATCCAACTCCACGCGTACGAAATCGCTGGCGGCCGCTAATATAAAGATAAAAATCAAAACAGAGTAGTGAAAAAACTAGAATCCATCCCTATAAAGTGCGTATGTTTGTATGTCTGTCTGTATGTATGTGCCCGAAGTTGCTCAAAACCCTCACCACTATAGATAATCATATAGATCTGGATGCGCTGAGTTCAAAAAAACTATTTTTTCCGTTATCGCAACTAGCCTTCTATGCTTAAAATCGATTTGAAAAAAAAAATTGCAAGGGGTTTCTATTGATCCGCGCCGAAGCCGCGGAATCTCGGTCCTTGAATAAAAAGTTGGTGATAATTTTTGATTAATATTTTTTACTGTACCGTGTATAATGGCACGTAGCTTTTTAGTCTTACACGGAGATTCTGATTAGATATATACGATTACTACCTACATACATATGTAAAGATCGATAATTATTATGGTGCCTAGACAATGTAAAGAAAACCCTGTCCGATCCGTGAAGGTATTGTTAGGTATCGATAACTGATTCTACTAATGCCCACAAAGACAGGCTAAACTTAAAAAAAAATCCCCCTAAAAAAATAAATATTATTTCGCAAAAAGAGGTAACTTAATACATGTGCTGTAAGCAACCCCTTCCGCGGGCGGCGGGGGGCAGGGCACGCGGCACCTGTGACGTGGTCGCGTCGCTATTCGCTTATAATAAAACCGGTGTTGTCGCTTTTTTAAAAATTACCAAATTTCGGGGAAATTGGAATTAATTCCCGGGAAAAAAGGATTATTTCAAAATTCATTAGTATTGTTCTTGTGATGATTATGTAAAATTTTATATTATATTTGGCCAAGTGTTTACCTAACCTTTACTATCCTTATGGGTCGGACAGGGTTTTCTTTACATATTGTATATACCGAAACTTAAACAAAATGCCGACGAAAGAATAATGTAGTTACGCCTCTTTTAATTAACAATTGTGTGAAATAGTTGTTGGATATTAATTTATACAATATGTAAAGAAAATCCTGTCCGATCCGTGAAGGTATTGTTAGGTATCGATAACTGATTCTACTAATGTATACAACCCCGGGCTTAACTTACAAAAAAAATTCTCTAAAGGAGGTAACTTAATACATGTGCGGTAATCAATACATGCGTGGGTGAAGGAGGGGAAGGAAGGTGCAGGGCTATTTCGGGAGGTTCCTATTCCGAATAAAGCGGGAGGACACGCCAGAGTGTCACCACTGTGTGGATCGCCCTGAGGACACGGTGGAGCATACGGTGGAGGTCTGCCCGGCTTGGGTAGAGCACCGCCGTGTCTTCGTGGAGGCAACCGACGGCGATCTCTCGCGTCCGGTGCTGGTCCAGGCCATGATCCGGAGCGAGAATGCATGGCAGGCAGTTACCTTCTCCTGTAAAGCAGTGATGCTAGCGATTGAGGGTATGGGAATCCCAGCGGCCTCACGCCTCTAGGCGCCGCAGGAGACGCCTTGGTCGGGAGACAACATCGAACTCCCGGCCACAGTAGGTGCGGGCTTGCGGGCGGCGAGCAGTGGGCAGCTCGCCACCCGGTAAGAATCAGGCCCGGGTCGACGCCGCGTTGTTTCTCGTGCGCCTCAAAGAGATGTCAGCACTAAGTGCCGGGGTCCACGAAGACCGTTGCCTCCTGGGTCAGAATTCCGACTTGCGGGTTGGTTAAAAAAGAAACCGTGGCGCACAGGCAAGTGAAGGAACACGGGTGGGTTTTAGTCAATAAAAGTCTGACACGCCCCTCCGCTCCGCCCAGAGCGGGAGAGGTCATTTGACGATTTCCCGTCCAGAACAAAAGAAGGTCCGTCAACAAGAACCATAGAAAAAATTAGCTCAATACAATGACTTCCTAATATAGATAAAAGAATTAAAAAAAAAAGAAAGAAATAGTCGGTGGTAGGCCACAACATCGGTTGCTGGCAGATGACCCACCAGACAAAGACTTGTCTAGCAATTCGCCGCGTTCCGGCATGATGTCTAGTGAAGCCGTACGGAGCATGGGTCTGAGTAGATGTGTTTTAATGTGCGCCGGGTACGATACGCCAAATGTTGTTGTGTCGAGAGTTTGGTCGTGGTCCGTGTGGAGGGTCTCCAGATCAATCTCCCTCTGGCGCAGCATCGTTGGTCGTGTTGTTGGGTTTACCATTGCATCACCTCGCTCTACTGCCGTTTTCCTTCCTTTTCAGTTAGTCTTTTTTTTTTTTGAGTGAATGGGCTCTTAATAAACTAGCGCGCTTTATCATCAACGCAACGATTGCATCACTGTTTACCATCAGGTGGGATTGCAGTCAAGCACTAGTTAATAATAATAAAAAAACGAATAAAACTTGAATACGTAACATCAGATAAACGTAGATCTTTGCTAAAACTGGCGACGCACAGTCGGGTGCTTAGCAAAACAACTCATTGATCTGGTCACGCCCCAGTTGCTGTAGTCTGAAGGTTGAAGGACAATGCGCTTGATTAGCCGGAGTCAGGACCGGAACGAGAGTCGATCAATACAGCTTTTAACTAACCTATCACTACACAAATACTCCTCTTTTGAAAAGTCCTTTGAAATGAAAATGGACGGAATTTCAGTGAAAAAAAAAACACATCAGGAACAACTTGTATATCTAAGTTATACACCTACATATATATACCTACTCTGTACTTCCGAAACATTAAAGTACATCTATATAGTTTATTGCGTAATTGCTATTGACTTGCCTTCAAGAATCGATTAACTCCTCCATTCATAAACGTTGCTTAAAATTAACTAATGATTAGCGACTGTTTAACCATACTTTTTTGACGTTTGTACATCACTTAACTTTAATAATCGCTTATGAATAGAGACCATAGTGTTTAAGGGGTTTATTTATAAACGATGTTTAAAGTTAAGTGATGTACACCTAAGTACAAACGTCAAAAATGACGTACACTGACTATTTTCTTTCTTTTGTATCATTCCTCCAATAACCTCACAAGATATAAAAATGTTCAATGACGCATCGTAATTTTTTTGTTTTTGTTTTATTGTTTACTAGCTTTGCGCCCGCGGCTTCGCCCGCGTGGAATTCGGTTATACTCAATACTCAATACTTTATTGTTTTCCACATGTATTCTTAGATGGTAATTTCTTAAAATTAGTTCATGTGGACCCTGTCGGGCACAACAACATAAGTGAAGCTAGGAGAGAGGAAGCCCTTTTTTACACTCTACTACGTTGCTTGCTAACGGGTGCGTGCGTGCGTGCGTGCGTGCGTGTGTGTGTGTGTGTGTGTGTGTGTGTGTGTGTATATCGCGCCTTTTAGATTTCCCTCGAGAATATCATTTTTCCGGGATAAAAGGTAGCCTATGTCCTTTCTCAGGGTCTAAAGATTGTCTGTGCCAAATTTCATCAAAATCGGTTGAGAGGTTTAAGCGGGAAAGCGTAACAGACAGACAGACAGACAGACCGAGTTACTTTCGCATTTATAATATTAGCTATGGAGGTACACTCAACTCAACTCAACTCTTGATCAATGGCCTCTGTGGAATAGATAGTTACTACAATTTTGCCAATAACACGTGTAAAAAATTATAGAAATTCCGCCGCCTATGAGGGAGGTTTTAGGCAAAGTCATGATGTGGCCAGGTGGCCACTATGCTGCGATATTTCAATGTTCTCTATGAATTATTTACTGAATGCATTTTTTACTATACAACGTGTAACAAAAAGGGTATATACATACCAAGGGCATGGTATCTTTAGATGATATCAAACGATATCAGAAGGGTTTCAACTCAAAATAAAATACTCAAAAAATTGGTACCAATTTTCGGTTTCGTGTGTTTCTTAAAATCAAATCATAACAAACGTGGCAGCGCACTGCATACGTTAATAACTACTCGTTACCCGTCACGTTACTTGCCAAAATCCGATAAATGTCTTCAATATCTCTGTGCGACTAGTATGATAGTAGCACATCACAGGCGGTGTTTTTCCTCATAACTTCCTAACATAAAGAGATAGGATTAAAAAACCCTTCCAATATCGTTTGATATCATGTAAAGATGCCATGCCTTTGTTATGTATATACCCTTTATGTTACACGTTGTATAAATCACGCGCTTTTATTTAGTAAACGACACTAATAATTTTAAAAGTCCAATGAAAAATGCGCGTGACACTCATCTTTCCCGTCAAAACTCTTTGTGTACACTCTTGCTTCTCCAATCCACTTTTGACATCAGCAGAATAGTCGACAACGGCTTCACTTGCCATAAATAAAAATAGAATAGAATAGATGATTTTCTTGGTGGTAGGCCATAATGTGGTGTGGTGGTAGTAAATATATCACCTAATCAAAACTTATCTTTTTTGCCAGTTTACGTCCTTTCTAACTTATAAGCATATGTTTCACTGAAGTAATTTTTTGATGCAAAAATGTTATGTACATATTTATGTCTAACCGTCGTCTTTCCTTTTAAGAAGTTTTGCATTATTTTAACATTTATATAATATTGTCGGCACTATAGGTCTATTATAAGAAACCAATTGTATTTATAACTAATTGTTTGTATATGACTGTTTGATGCCAAAATAAAATAAAATAAAATAAATAAAAAAAAATAACATCGGCTGCCGGCAGGAGTTACCACCCACCAGGCAAAGTCTTGCCGCCAAGCGATTCGTCGTGTTCCGGCATGATGTCTGGTGAAGCCGTACGGAGGACGGGTCTGAGCAGTTGTGTTGTGATGTGTGGCGGGTACGATGCGCCAAATATTCTTGTGTCGGGAGTTTGGTCGTGGAGAGTCTCCAGATCAATCTCCCTCTAGCGCAGCATTGTTTGGTCGTGTTGGTCTTGGGTTTAACATTGCATCACCTCGCTCAACTGCCGTCATCCTTCCTATTCCTTAGTTTTTTAAGTGAATAGGCTTAATAAACTAGTGTGCTTTACCATCAACGATTGCATCACTGCTTATTATCAGGCGGTATTGCAGTCAAGCAATAGTTTATAATTATTAAAAAAAAAAAAAACTATTTTCGGGTTTTTTTTCCTTTTACCTACAGCACTGTAAAAATTGTGTGTCTACTAACGAACTTATTTATTTACGAGTACTTTCTCCAAAAGTAATTATTATATTTCAGTTAAAGAGGTCAATCGTTGAATCCAACTCGGCTGGGCTGCTTTCGAGAAGCTATGTAGAATCTTCTCGTCCGAAATACCACAGTGTCTCAAGAGAAAAGTCTTCGACCAGTGTGTGTTGCCAGTGATGACTTATGGAATTGAGACTTGGTCGCTAACAATGGGCCTTATAAGAAGGTTCAAAGTCACTCAAAAGGGCAATGGAGGGGGCTATGTTTGAGGTTTCACTGCGTGATCGAATCAGGAATGAGGAGATCCGCAGAAGAACGAGAGTAACCGACATAGCCCGAAGAATTGCAACACTAAACCTTGGGGCCTTGGGGGAGGCCTATGTCCAGCAGTGAACGTCTTTCGGCTGAAATGATGATGATGACGACAACATTACCTTGTATTTCTCATTGTGAATTGTATTCTTTTTAAGAAATAAATGTATTTAACCGTAAGTCTTTGTGTCCTATAAAAAAGGATGGTGAACAGAGAATCACCGGAAAGTGTCGGGAAAGTCGGATTGAATTTGTAGACAGGAACTTGTACAAGCGGTCACACGTTGCTCTGGTGGGAAAATTTGGATTGACACACCAATATCCCCACGTTCATATTCCATGATTTATACGGATATAAATAAATGTGGTATCAAACTTCCAAAAGAACACAAAGTGGTTTCAGACTTTTGATAGAATACAATAGAATACTCTTTATTATGTACACCATATAGATTACAGAACATAAATATAAATATTTTACAAAGGGCGACACAATGGGCGGTCTTATCGCTAAGAGCGATCTTTTACAAACAACCTTTGGATGGAATAGTAAGGGGAAGGAGAGAGAAATAATGTAAGCAGTCTACCGTGTGCTATTTATATAGATTATACAATAAATATATATGTAAAGTGTATTATATTAGTTTAAATAAATATGTATTTTAATTATTTTTTACTTTTTTTTCCTCCGTGGCGCAGCGGTCAACACGTCTGCCAGCGACGTGAAGGCCCCTGGTTCGATCTCCAGCCAGGTTTTTTTTTTTAATTATTATAAACCAGTGCTTGGCTGCAATTCCGCCTGATGGTAAGCAGTGATGCAATCGTTGATGGTAAAGCGCACTAGTTTATTAAGCCTATTCACTTAAAAAACTTAGGAATAGGAAGGATGACGGCAGTTAAGCGAGGTGATGCAATGTTAAACCCAAGACCAACACGACCAAACGATGCTGCGCTAGAGGGAGATTAATCTGGCGATTCTCCACGACCAAACTCCCGACACAACAACATTTGGCGCATCGTACCCGCCACACATCGCAACACAACTGCTCAGACCCGTCCCCGTACGGCTTCACCAGACATCATGCCGAAAAAGCGAGGTAACTTAATACATGTGCGATAGGCAACACGGTAGGTATACATGCGCGGGTGAAGGGGAGCAAGGCACGCGGCACGTGGTCGCGTCACTCATAATAATCCATACTAATATTATAAATGCGAAAGTAACTCTGTCTGTCTGTCTGTCTGTCTGTCTGTCGGTCTGTCTGTCTGTCTGTCTGTCTGTCTGTCTGTCTGTTACGCTTTCCCGCTTAAACCTCTTAACCGATTTTGATGAAATTTGGCACAGACAATCTTTAGACCCTGAGAAATAACATAGGCTACCTTTTATCCCGGATAAATTTGATGTTCCCGAGGGAAATCTAAAAAGCGCGATATAACCGAACTCCACGCGGGCGAAGCCGCGGGCGGAAAGCTAGTACTGTATAAAATGGGGTTGTCACTTTTAAAAAATTACCAGATTTTGGGAAGATGGAATTAACTCGCAGAAAAAAAAGATTATTTCATATTTTATTTGGTCATGTGTATACCTAACCTTCATTATCCTTTTCGGTCGGACAGGGTTTTCTTTACATATTGTACCTGTCGATGGCCACATCTATACAATATACAGAACAATATGTAATGACCGTCAAAAAGATCCACGAGTGACATAAACAAAATGCTTTAAAGCATTTTGTTTATGCCGCTCGACACACGGATCTAGCCAAGACACGGATGATGCCCCATCCATGAACTAACCGCGGCAAGTATTGCTTAACTTGAAGGAACTGTACCGAGCTGTTATTATTTAGACATCACCGAACTATATACAAAGTATCAAAAATCTGTGAAAGTACGCTTATTTCACCTTTATTCAGTTTCCATCTATCTCCCAAAACTAAACTAATTTTTAACTGTAGCACCAGACAGCATAATGGGTGGGGGACCTTGAGGTCCCCTCCACCTTGGGTTTGGCGGTATGGCCCACTGTGACATATTGCGAATATATTACATTTGACTACTGTTACTATGAGGCAGGTCATGGCAGGACTATAGATAGATTGGACCTTTATCTTGAATTTTTTATGAGAGCTTCCGTGATGCAAAAAGCATAATATGTATTTAAAAGTGCAATTTCAATGTCAAATATTGTTTTCACATTGACCTTAGAAGTGTATGCAAATATTGAAGGCAAAATACAACTGCACAGTTATCTTGTGCGAATTAGGTATATAAATGCGTGGCCAGGCAAAAAAAAAAAAAAACGTTGGATTAATATCTATACTAATACATAAAGCTGAAGAGTTTGTTTTTTTGAACGAAGTCGCTGGCGACCGCTAGTAAAATATACAATATGCTAAGAAAACCCTGTCCGACCCGTAAGGATAGTAAATGTTAGGTAAACACATGACCAAATAACATATTAAATTTTACAAAATCATCATAGTAACAATACTAGTAAATTTTGAAATAATCTTTTTTTCCCGCGAATTAATTCTAACTTCCCCAAAATTTGGTAATTTTTAAAAAAGTGCCAACATTATTTTTGACGGTATAATTCTGAGCGAATAGCGATGCGACCGCGTGCCGCGTGCCCTGCCCCTCTTCGCCCGCGCCTGGATGGCCTACCGCACATGTTTCAAGTTACCTCTTTTTGCGAAATAATATTTATTTTTTTAGGGGGATTTTTTTTAAGTTAAGCCCGGCTTTGTGGGTATTAGTAGAATCAGATATCGATACCTTACAATGCCTTCACGGATCGGACAGAGTTTTCTTTAGATATTGTATAAAACTAGCGGCGCTGCCAGCGACTTCGTTCGCATGGGTTTAGTAATGCTCTGCTCCTATTGGTCGCAGCGTGATGTTATATAGCCTAAAGCCTTCCTGGATTAATGGGCTATCGAACGCAAAAATAATTTTTCAAATTAGACTAGTAGTTCCTGAGATTAGCGCATTCAAACAAAGATACAAACAAACTCTTCAGCTTTATATACAATGTTATTTCCTTTATACAGAACCTGAATATACTTTGTTCAGAATAAGCAACTCAATGGATTCCAATCATTTTTACACCATGTTATATTTTATCCTAAATACATTTAGAAATTGTTGCAGTGTGGTCACCGAGCGCACAACACAGTTCACGGCACAGCGAGACAGGGCCTCGCCGCCCCCTCTGAGCAAAGGTACAATACAATCTAAGTAAAGTTTCGCCAAAAGCAAAAGTTCAATCCCATGCTAAGTTTAGATGCACTGTTCAGCTTTAGGTAAGAATTCGATATTCGATTAAGCTAACTCCCGCTTGACCGATTCGCCGGCGTGGAATTCGGTTATATCGGGCTTTTTAGATTTCCCTCGGGAATATCAAATTTTCCGGGATTAAAAGTAGCCTATGTCCTTTTTCAGGGTATAAAGATTGTCTGTGCCAAATTTCACCAAAATCGGGTCACGTG
This sequence comes from Sesamia nonagrioides, assembly GCA_017933935.1. Taxonomy (NCBI): domain Eukaryota; kingdom Metazoa; phylum Arthropoda; class Insecta; order Lepidoptera; family Noctuidae; genus Sesamia; species Sesamia nonagrioides. The sequence goes on from JADWQK010000539.1 coordinate 691,783, forward strand.
TTTAAGCGGGAAAGCGTAACAGACAGACAGACAGACAGAGTTACTTTCACATTTATAAAATTAAGTATGGATAACATATAACACATGAGCTGTTAACGATAGGACAGTTGAAAGTGGCCTAAAGGTTTTGATTACCAGCCAGTGAGTCAGTGCAAAAATTAGCTATTTTCACTGGGTAATACTACAGTACCCAGTAATTTGAAGAAATTTGTCATTCCGCTTTAGTCTGGTACTAAAGCGGAATGACATACATGATTACATAGGTACAATTTTATCTGAGTACTTGCAATAGGCACTGAGCTACAGAGGGTCCAAAGTGGGTCAAAACGGTTCGTGTATTTAGATAGTGCACGGCCTGTGCACTACCATGCGCTTAGATTCCCAAAAATACATTATCAAATCGTAATCATAACATATTAGTCAAATGTTTTTGCTGACAGTACAATTGACATCATCCGAAACTTACATACAGTACGGGTTATGCAAGGACAGTTAACTACAATATGTTAAGGACAAAACTCAGAAAAAAAAACTATGTAGGTACTTGAAATAATTATTGTAATTATTTTAAGTGACAAACTCCAAAACAAAGAGAGCGAAGCTTAAAACTTCGTCTTTTGTCCAATTAAATTTAAATTAGGACAGAAATGATTGTAAGACGGCAGCCTGCACATCAAGCTAATACAATCTGTAAAATTTCTTTATTAGATTTCCAACTTTATCGCTAAAGCATTAAGGCTGAAGGTTGATTGGGAATATTTGACCTGCTGTCGTCCGTAAATTAGAGTATGTTTAAAGTGTCATAACAATAATTTTACTGCAATTGTTTAAGATTTTGTTCCCACGAACGTGTTGCCTATATATTTAAGAATAATAACCTGCAATTACTTTGACAAGACCTCCATTGCCTGCCTCGGATAAAAGGTTACACGACTCTGCTCCCACCACGGATAAAGAATATCATTTAATAAAAACTTTTTACAAAAAAATAGAAACTGACTTAAAAAAAAAAAAACACTCAAAAGGAAAAAATAATTTTACTTTTGGCATGGCTCTAGAAGTCAGTGGCGAGCTAAACAACAGAAATCTCAAGACACCGATTTCATGCTTTTCAATGTCTTAGTCGTAATTGGAAAATTACTTTTTCACCTTATAACAACAGTGGCAGCCATAACCCATGTTAGAATAAGTTCTCATCAATACGAAAAAATTCCCTATCTCAAAAACTACTGAACCGATTTTGATGAAATTTACAATATTCCCTAAGTTGAACAATACCAAGTACAACAAAAAAATAATAACTTAAATCGGACTTTTAGTTCCGGAAATATGCGCGCACAAACATAAAAACATACATACATACATAGATATACTTTTGAAATTTGGCCTAATTGTTCAAATGCTGATATAAACTAACATACACGAAAACTGGGCAGTTCTGGAAATATTACATAGGTATATACGGGTCGAATTGATAGTCTCCTTTTTTTAAATTGGTTAAATATGTTCTTTAAATATTTCTCTTGAGATATATTATACATTATCATCATAAATTAGCAGACAGCTCGCAGTCAGCAAGTTTATCGCCGTCAGACTGCTCAGAGTGCTCAGTAGTCGACGCCTGGCTGGCCGCACGTTGTAGAAGAGCGGTCGGTGCGGTGTCCGTGCGCAGTCGCCGCGCCGTCGTCGTCTGTCAGTCAGTTGCTCTCAGCATTTTATGCACCCAAAATCTTCGTCTTTCGTGTGTGATAGTAAAAATACGAGTTTCTTTAATGGAAACCGATCGCGGGCTATGTGTATCGTGAAAATCGAGAGCTGTCGCCGCGTGGACTCCTGGGTGCCTACTAGCTGTCGCCGCGTGGACTGCGTCTTAGTTTAGGGCGGTTTTGGAGTAGAGACGTTTAAGTGTGCTATGACCTTTAGGCGGTTGTAGCAGCTATCATACGTAGATCTTTGACAGTTGTTACAGGTCATCAGACGCTCGAAAGTCAGTCCACCAGTCTTAAGAAGGGGTACCGCGTTCCCCAGTAACTGGTTGTGGAAGGGTAAGCAATCGCTCCTTGTAAAATTCTGGATATGTACCTCGGTTAGACTGGAAGCTAGTCAGCTTCATCATTCATTCACGTCATTGTAATGCTTATATCGCCTAAAAATTGTATAGAATTCCTTTTTACAGCATCCACGTGCATACTAAGTGGATCATTCTCATCCTCCCTTGTCTTTTCCCATAGTGTGACTACAATATGGGGAAAGGCAAGGGAGGATAATGATTGAAAGTGGCAGTGGGCCGGGCACATTGCGCATAGGACCGATGCCCGATGGGGCCGACGGACCGACGACCTGATGAAGGTAGCGGGAAATCGCTGGATGCGGGAGGCCAGGACTGTATGAAAATCCGTTCGGCAGTTTGTGAGTTTATCGCGTCCAGACAGACAGACGCGACTCGACTTTGTTTTATCATGTTTAGTAATGGTTGACTCACAAAATATGTAGTACAAACCTTTCACTTGAAAGCAATCACAGGACACTTGAGTTTGCCTTTCATTAGATAAAAGGTATCTATGTAGGTAAAGCAGCAAATGATAGTTAACACACCCAGTCACCTACATTATTATCGATTGACATACTGCACAGTTAAGTATGGGCTATTTATGGTTTAAAGTGTTGTTCTTAAAATCGATAAAGAAATGCTCTAAGCAAAGAATGACAAAAAATTTTTGACCCGGTTTTGTGTTTCAGTGCAAATAAGCGTGTATGTTGCCAGTGATGACTTACGGAACTGAAACGTGGTCGCTCACAATGGGCCTCATACGACGGCTCAGAGTCAGACAAAGGGCTATGGAAAGAGCTATGCTCGGAGTTTCTCTGCGTGATCGAATCAGAAATGAAGAGATCCGCAGAAGAACCAAAGTCACCGACATAGCTCTTCGAGTCGCTAAACTTAAGTGGCAGTGGGCAGGGCACATTACTCGTAGAACCGATGGCCGATGGGGCAGTAAGGTTCTGGAGTGGCGGCCACGTACTGGAAGACGCAATGTAGGGAGGCCTCCCCCAAGGCTCTCCACGCTGGAAAGACTTGGGGGAGGAGGCCTTTGTCCAGTAGTGGACATCTATAAGCTGAAGAAGAAGCGTGAATCATTATAAGCCGTGATCGGATATTAACAGATGCATATTTACATAAAAGTTAAAATGTTGATTAGGAATACACTTTGACAAGTATTATAGTACTAGCTTTCCGCCCGCGGCTTTGCCCGCTTGGAGTTCGGTTATATCGCGCTTTTTAGATTTCCCTCGGGAACTTCAAATTTTTCCGGGATAAAAGGTAGCCTATGTTCTTTCTCAGAGTCTAAAGATTGTCGTGCCAAATTTCATCAAAACCGGTTGAGAGGTTTAAGCGGGAAAGCGTAACAGACAGACAGACAGACAGAGTTACTTTCGCATTTATAATATTAGTATGGATTATAGAATCAAACCGGGTGTATTTACTAACTGCCAAATATTCCCAATCAACCTTGAACGTTTATACTTTAGCGATAAAGTTGAAAATTTAATAAAGAAATCTGACAGATTGTAGTAGCTTGACATGCACTTTTCCATGTATTAAAAACACAATCTCCACTCAATATTTTCGCGTAGTCTTACGTTTTCAAATTTCCTGGAATCCCGAGACAGCCAAGTAGGATAACAAGCTCATAACTTTATGGTATTTCATGATATATTTTTGAAATTTTGTACATAGATTCTTTACTTAAAAATACTGGACACGTGTTTCGAGTATGGCATAAACAAAAAATAATGTTCTATAACCTAGACTATAAAATAATGTTCTATAACCTAGACTATAAAATAATGTTCTATAACCTAGACTATAAAATAATGTTCTATAACCTAGACTATAAAATAATGTTCTATAACCTAGGCTATAAAATAATGTTCTATAACCTAGACTATAAAATAATGTTCTATAACCTAGACTATAAAATAATGTTCTATAACCTAGACTATAAAATAATGTTCTATAACCTAGACTATAAAATAATGTTCTATAACCTAGACTATAAAATAATGTTCTATAACCTAGACTATAAAATAATGTTCTATAACCTAGGCTATAAAATAATGTTCTATAACCTAGACTATAAAATAATGTTCTATAACCTAGACTATAAAATAATGTTCTATAACCTAGGCTATAAAATAATGTTCTATAACCTAGACTATAAAATAATGTTCTATAACCTAGACTATAAAATAATGTTCTATAACCTAGACTATAAAATAATGTTCTATAACCTAGGCTATAAAATAATGTTCTATAACCTAGACTATAAAATAATGTTCTATAACCTAGACTATAAAATAATGTTCTATAACCTAGACTATAAAATAATGTTCTATAACCTAGACTATAAAATAATGTTCTATAACCTAGACTATAAAATAATGTTCTATATCCTAGACTATAAAAACAGGACAGACAAAAGTTAAAGAAGCGATGTTATTATTGTTTTGTTGTTTTTACGGGCAACAGAAATATACACACTATGAAAACTTCAACTGCCTACCTATTACAGTTCATGAGATATAGTCCTCTGACAAACAGACGGACGGAGCGAAAAATAAATTGTAGCGCCCAGTTGGTACCCTAAAAATTAATGACGAAATTTAATTTGATATTTATAATATAACTAGCTTTCCGCCCGCGGCTTCGCCCGCGTGGAGTTCGGTTATATCGCGCTTTTTAGATTTCCCTCGGGAACATCAAATTTTTCCGGGATAAAAGGTAGCCTATGTTCTTTCTCAGGGTCTAAAGATTGTCTGTGCAAAATTTTATCAAAATCGGTTGAGAGGTTTAAGCGGGAAAGCGTAACAGACAGACAGACAGACAGACAGACAGAGTTACTTTCGCATTTATAATATTAGTATGGATATATTTATTTTGCTTAAAACATGGTATAAAAGATCTTACATACAAAAATGAGATCACTCATGTTTAGCTTAAAAATAAAGCATGCAAAATTGTTTAGCACAAGCAAGTGCAAGCGTTGCGTTATAAATGTAACTCGATTCAGTTAATGCCGAAACGAGTTTTGCAACAATTATTAATAGCGGTGTAATTTTATATGACATAAATAAATTATATTTAAACATGTTTTTACGTGCTAAAAAAACTTTATGTTTTTTGCCTGAGTTTTATTTTTTGTGTATAATTATAAACTAGTGTTTGACTGCAAACCCGCCTGGGTGTAGTGATACAATCGTTAATGGTAAAGCCCGCTAGTTTATTAAGAGTGAATAGGTCACTCAAAAAAATACTGAATGAATAGAGCGAGGTGATGCAACGTCAAACCCAACAACACGCAACGGCAAAAAGGGAGATTGATCTGGAGACCCTCCACGATCAAACTTCCAAAACAACAATATTTGGCGCGTCGTACCCGGCACTCATCGCAACACAACCGCTCAGACCCGTCCTCCGTACGGCTTCACCAAACATCATCACGACACGACGAACACGACGAATCGCTTGACGGCAAGACTTTTTCTGGTGGGTGGTAACTTGCGCCGGCAACCGATGTTATGGCCTACCACTGAGAAAATGGTGCTGCCTATATCGTTCTTCACAAAATCTGAGTCACAGTACAACGGACCAAATACCATACATTTTGACCAAGATCCATGGTTTGGTGTCCATATACAAGCTTCCATAGTGAGCTATGAAACACTGTTTCGTGCCTACATACGGCGAATAACCCGTAGTTATTCACTGCAAGAAAAACGTGAAATATTTTGTGTGGAAGACATTAGTTTCTCGGGTATTAAAACATCGCAAAGATATGACAATACAGACTAAGGTATCTATAACCTTAATCCATGAAGAATCTTGCATTTTCCTTAAAGCCACTATCATGCAACACGACCAATAAACACAACAAGGTCAATAAGTATTACCATTACCAGAGCATCTCTATGTGCTTCACCTTCATTATTACAGAAAGAAACGCTTCGTTTAAACTGCAATTATCAGCATAAATAACTACCAATGTCAACGGTAAGTCGGAAGCTAAATATTTCTATATTTATGCCAAGCTCGATAAAGAATAGAGGCAAACAAACCAATTTAGGGTTATCACAACTCACGTTTTACAAATCTCCTACCTATAAATTACAATATGATTATGGACCATGCTAACTATTTATTAACAATTCCTATTGCAGCATATTTCAATAGAATCACTAAAATAACATGCATAATAACTTGGTATTTCGAAAAACCATTAAAAAGTCGACATTAAGTTTACGTGCTAGCCTTACAAAAAAGAAACGTGGATGAAATTCAGGTATTAAACACATATCGAGGAATCAGCCCATGAATAAAGATGAGGCATTTGTCAGCACAGTTTTGCGTATTTTAACTACGTTTCAAATCAACTGCATAACACATGCATTATAATACTTTCAAGTAAGGACTACGTATAATATTATGTATCAAAAAGTTAACCTATTAGGAAATTAGCTTACATGTGTGTCATATATCATTCAAATTGGTTAAGCGTTCTATACAAACCATAAATATCTAAACATAAATAAACTGTTTACATTAGTAGAAAGTAATTGTGAAAGTACTTGTATATTTTTTTTAATAAATTATAAACTGGCGGTAAGCAGTGATGCAATCATTGATGGTAAGCGCGCTAGTTTATTAAGAGCTTATTCACTCTAGCCTTGAAGATACTTAAATTGTGGTCCGACAGAAACACCGCCGCTGAAAAATTGTTCCAGTCTCTCGATCATCATCATCCCAGCGTTAATCCCAGTCGCATCCGAAGCCTTTTCAGCTTTGGAGTCTGGGGTCCGCTTTACCAGTCCAACTGCTGATATGGCTAAACTTCGACATTTTCCATGAAGCGACTGCCGTCTGACCTCCACAACCCGAAGGCGACATCGAAGCATTGCAGTTAACCAATTGTAGGACTTTTGAGGGCTCCAACAACCCGTAACGACTGCCACTAGATGTTCGTAGGGCAACCGGGACCAACGGCTTAACGTGCTTTTCGAGGCACGACCAGACCAGTACAAATATTCATATTCATGCATACAAATACTTGCACTGTGCGGGGATCGAACCCGCGCCACCTTGCGCAGCGGCTGCGTCCGCTACCGCTACGCCACGGAGGCTGTCTATTCTTCTTGTGTGTTCCAGTCTCTCGATGTACGCGGTATAAAAGTAGAGGCGAAATGTTTCGTTCGGATCGTTGTGATGTCAACAAAGGGCGGATACGGTGAAGCACTAGTTTTTAATTTATAAAAAAAGTGTTTGCCTAAGTACGTAAACAACGCATTGAATGTTGTTGAACTGTCAAAACGAAACCCATTGCTACTGATATTGTGTTGTGCAATTACCCTGCTGCCTGATTACAGGCTACAGCCCAGTCCATACCAGTCCCAGGCTAATTATGCACTTTATAACTCCTTTATTATGCAAGAAATGCTTCGTTTCAAACTGTAATTATCAGTCGGCACAGATAACTAGTAAAGAGTCGTCACAACTCACAAGGTTGCCTTTATTAGAGACTAGCTTTCCACCCGCGGCTTCGTCCGCGTGGAATTCGGTTAAGTACATCGCGCTTTTTAGATTCCTCACTTTGGGGGATTATTTTTTTTTTTTTTTTTTTACATATTATAAACCAGTGCTTGACCGCAATCATGCCTGATGGTAAGCAGCGACGCAATCGTTGATGGTAAAGCGCACTAGTTTATTAAGAGCCTATTCACTCTAGCCTTGAAGACACTCAAATTGTAGTCCGACGGAAACACCGCCGCTGGCAAATTGTTCTAGTCCTTCGATGTACGCGGTATAAAGGAGGAGGCGAAACGCTTCGTCCGGATCGTAGTGGTGTCAACAACGTAAGGGTGGAAACCAGCTACTCTACGCCTTTGCTCTAGGCTTTGGAGACCAACTCGAGTTAGATCAGGGTCACCAATCAGCCTCCTTGCACGTCTCTCCACTGAATCCAAAGTGGCCAGGTGACACTTGGCAGCACCAGCCCAAATGTGGCTGCAGTACTCCACACACGAACGCACCTGTGCTTTGTATAACATTAGAAGCTGCCCAGGTGTGAAGTACTGCCGGACCTTTGCGATAACGCCAAGTTTCCCGGCAGCCACCTTGGCCTTGGACTCAATGAACCGCCCAAAGTTAAGGTTCGAGGAAATCTCAACTCCCAAAAGCTGAAGGCAGTCGGAACACTCCAAGGACACATTCCGAAAAGTAGGGGCCAAGGTGAACGGGCTCCTTTTGGCGGTGAAAAGACACGCCTGTGTTTTGGCGGCATTTATCGTATCATTTAGCTTCTAAGTTTACATGTGCGTATTCATTTAGAATATATTATATTTTTTTAAACGACACACAGCACCATCTATCACCGAACTGGTATGAAACTAACAATATTTTTTTGTTTTCCCTAAGGAATAACAAATTTGTCTCAGATAAAAAGTACCCTATTATTTAATCCGGACTTCTAACTTTAAGTCTGCAAAATTTCAAAGCAATCGGTTCAGTAGTTACGGCGTGAAAGCGGAAGAAACAAACAATGAAACTCACTTGCCGATTTATAATATTAGTATGGATTGCAGTGACTTCTAAGTAGGACCATTAGTTCAGCCGTAAGGAGACAACATTTGCATATTTTGTAGAAGTTTCTGTCCCTAAACTATGCAATTTTACTTAGTTGAATGGGGCACTGACGCAAGATCTTAACACTATTCTGGGAGAACTCGACGCACCTAAATGAAGCATTTGTAGTGCATGTCAACAGCAATCTGATGTATCAAAAAAAAAAAGAACTTTTAACCATATCAGTGTGGCTACCATGACTTTACATTACGAGACTCGATCATCGATATCGATCGCGTGTGACTCATCGATTGGCCCGCTTCATGGTAGCCACACTGGTATGTTTATTATGTATAAAAGCTGGTATTACTGTGAAAAGAGTACAAAAAATTGTTATAACGAGTTCCATTGAAAATACAAACGAAACCCAACACGGATTTTTTATTTATAAATTGTAAACTAGTGCTTCACCGTAATCCCGCCTGATGGTAACCAGTGATGCAATCGTTGATGGTAAAGGGTTGATGGTAAATGTGGCAGCATTACTCCACACACGAACGGACCTGTGCTTTGTAGGTATAACATGAGAAGCTGTCCTGGTGTGAAGTAGAATTTTACGATAAAGCCGAGTTTCTCGGCAGCCACCCTGGCCTTGGACTCAATGAACTGCCCAAAGTTTAGGTTCAAGGTAATCTTAACTTGCAAAAGCTGAAGGCGGTGTGTGCACTCCAAGGATACATTCCGAAAAGTAGGAGCCATAAAAATGGCTTTATTATAGTAATTTCTAAAATTCTGTATAATTGAACAAAATTCCAAAAGATATAAGGTAATCAACAGTACTTAAACACTTCAAAGAGTAAATCAATGGCTTATTGGTAATTGCTATTATAGTGTAAAAGAATTTATTGATATAAAATTATCCGATAAATATTATGGTTATTAAGTTGTCAGTATATTACCGACTTTATACAGAGTGGTGCTGATAATACGACAATAAATGGAAACACGGGCAATGCTGGTTCATAGGAATAATCCTAAACCATAGAAAAATACCTAGCATCAAAAACTGGGCAGTTTGTTCCGCCGCTTCTTCCCAGCGAAAGCACTAGGAAGTGTCGATGGTGGGCGTTTTGGGGGACTGTCTTATGTAATATTGACGTTCAAAAAGTGCTGATTCTCAGCCTAATTTGAATAAATGCTTTTTGATTTTGTTGTTGTTATATCAAATGGTAAAAACCGTCCTTTATTGTGAGAATATTTGATAAAATCTTACCGTATACTTTATCTGATGCTGTTAATCTTTAACATTGTAATCTCAAGGAGTTTATTGATAACAATTTTCTAAATTGACGCGTGCAATCTGATATATAAGAACTGTGTTTTGTCCCTAACAAATAAATTAAAATATCTTATATATTTTTATCAATTTCAAAAAACAGGAGGTTTGTTGAGTGTTTGTTACTTACCTCAGATAACTCTGTAAACATAGTCATGGTCTCCCCGGTTCCAAACGCCCAAATCCTGTGTTTTAGCATGAAAGCGCAGCATACAAACTTATTTTCTCATTTAAGTAGTTAGGATTCTATTTACAATAACTATATAATGTAGTCCTTGTAAACTTTCGATCTGTAAGACCATTTCTTATTTCATAAAGTTGAGAGACTTATGCAGCTGTCTTCTCATAGCTACTGATTTGTAAAGCCATTATTTTTAAAAGAGTTATCGTGGAGTTTCTTGCCGGCTCCTATCAATAAGAAACGACAAATTGGAACGTGCATCTTCTTCTACTTCAGCCTATAGAGGACGACAAAGGCCTCCACCAAGGCTTTCATTACAATGGGGGGTTTGCCATACTCCCCACGCTGGTCCGACGGGTTGGGGATCGCAGTAATTTGATATTCCACAGTAGAAGCGCTGCTGCCCGCTTCCCTGGTGAGAGTTCCCTTGGTCTCCTCTTACGACACCCACGGGAGGATATGGGATGGTATTATTCTAAGCCTCATGGTGAGGTGCATGGTTTATGTGAAATTATAACATTTTGATATTGATTTTGTGGGAATTCCGTCACAGGCAAGTTGTCGCCCAGACGCGATCTAAAAGACGAGGCAAAAGCTTCGGTCGGATCGGAGCGATCAACAACGTTGTGTTTCTGACGTACCACTCTGAATTTCATCAGTGTCCTATGCGTAGGATCGTTATTAGGCATTTCATGTGCTCGCACGATTAGTTGTGAGATTCAAATAGGACACACTGATGAAATCTGTATGTTTCAACTCATCGCACGAAGAGTACGCATCGTGTCATTGTGCGATCTCCGCCAATAGGGTATTTGACTAAAAAAAACTAATTAGTTTGTCAGACAGATTTCCAAAAAATACTTGACAAGTATTTTTTCTTTTTTCATATAGACAAAAATTTGACAAATATAAAAGGCATCAAAGATCAGGAGTAGTGGCTGGTGACGTCACTGGTAGCTAAAAAGTGTACCGTCTAGTGACGTCATGTCACACGAGTTTTCAACACGCTGTGTCGTCTTCATTTTTTGTTTATATGAAAAAGAAAAAATACGTTTCTAGTATTTTTGGAAATCTGTCTGATGGACTAATTAGTTTTTTTTAGTCAAATACCCTATTAGGAGGACGCTTAATGGTGGATACTCGCCGTATGACGGGTTATCTGTTGATGGCGGAATTAAGTCAAGTAATTCCCGCGCAAATATCAACAAACAATTTTGCATTATAAACAACACGAGCTTTCATAGAAAGTTTGGTGTCTACCTCAAGAAGTTGTAACATAACCGACATTACATAACCACCGCCTGCAACATGGCTAAACACACTTTCTATGTGATTCATTGATTCACTATACCATGTTATAAATAAACTTAGAGTTGAATGACCTCTTAAGTAATGCTCGAATAAATGACAAGACATTCTAACTATGTTTGACTAATCTTAGATTGATCTTGTTTTAAGTAATTAACCTTGGATGTGGTGTTTGTGTATTTGATATTCTAACAATTATAATACGACTAGCTTTCCGCGTGCAATTCGGTTATATCGGGCTTTTTAGATTTCCCTCGGGAATATCAATTTTTGCAATAAAATGTAGCCTATGTCCTTTCTCAGGGTCTAAAGATTGTCTGTTCCAAATTTCATCAAAATTGGTTGAGAGGTTTAACATATCTATACTCTATACTAATATATAAAGCTGAAGAGTTTGTTTGTTTGTTTGTGCGCGCTAATCTCAGGAACTACTGGTCCGATTTGAAAAAAATATTTTTGCGTTGGATAGCCATTAATCCAGGAAGGCTTTAGGCTATATAACATCCCGCTATAATCAATAGGAGCAGAGCAGTAACAAAAAATGTTGCGAAAACTGAAGTCAAAGCGGAGCATAACTAACTCTACGCGAACGAAGTCGCTGGCGGAGGCTAGTGACTTTATACAATACCTGGGTATCTACTAGGTACGTATAATAATGAACACAAGAAAACACAACAACAATGAAATTATTAACCACATGCCAGCTAGCCCCCGACTAGGTGGTCGGATGATCTGACCAAAATCGCAAGAAAGCGCTGGATGCAGGCCGCGGCCAACCGCTCTTTTTGGAAATCCTTGACTTCATGCGGCTGAGATGATGATGATGATGATGAGCTAGCCCCGCCAAAATACCAGCAAAGCAAAAAAAGTACAATGGAAATATAAATAAGTAAAAACTAAAAGTCCGAGGTATAAAGGGCGTGACAGCTCACATATTTATGCATTGTAAAAAAAGCCAATTATATGAACTCACTAGCCTCCGCCAGCGACTTCGTTCGCGTAGAGTTAGTTATGCTCCGCTTTGACTTCAGTTTTCGCAACATTTTTTGTTATTGCTCTGCTCTTATTGGTTATAGCGGGATGTTATATAGCCTAAAACCTTCCTGGATTAATAGGCTATCCATCGCAAAAAGAATTTTTCAAATCGGACCAGTAGTTCCAGAGATTAGCGCGCACAAACAAAAAAACAAACTCTTCAGCTTTATATATTAGTATAGATATAGATATAACTTGTCAGTAAGCTAAGCTAAGCTATCAATCATCAACAGGGCACCATAAGACTCCAGCCCACCAGCTGGGTGATTGCGTAACGAACGATCAGTAGCAATGGGTTTCATTTTGACAGTTCAACAACATTCATTGCGTTATTTACATTGCTGAGCAGACGCACTTTTAGAACATATGGAGCAATGGATAAGTTAGCAATAAGCTTCAAAATGATTTCAAGTGATATTAATAGTGTGTTACGTAATTAGGGTGTCGATTCAATTGTTCACAAACTGTCATCATCATCAACCTTTTTATCGTCCCACTGCTGGGCACAGGTCTACTCTCGTACAGAGAAGGATTGAGCGTAATCATCACGCTTGCTCAATGCGGGTTGGCGATTTCAGACTTAAAGTCCAGTCACAAACTGTACTAAATCTGAATTCATTGCATATTTTTCTTTATATTTTATTAAGAAAACGACGTAGACGATAGTAGATAAAAATAATAATCTAGTCCTATCAAATTATGTTACTCTGTTACGGTCCTAAGTTTCGATACGTTTTTTCTATATGCTCCTCTCCTATTGGTCGCAGCGTGATGTTATATATAGCCTAAAGCCTTCCTGGATTAGCGGGCTGTCCAACGCAAAAAAAAAAAATTCAAGTCGGACCCATAGTTCCTGAGATTAGCGCGTTCAAACAAACAAACTCTTCAGCTTTATCTATTAGTATATAGATTAAAGGAACAGCACTTATATAGTTCGCCTAATCGGTTTAATAAGTAATTAATGTGGTAAAAACAAATAAGATTGTAATGTTACGTTATGTAAGACAATGAACTATTTACCGCCCGGCATTGAACTTGGCACCATTCGCCCAGGATCACCTGTCTCTGTGTCTCAGCTGTACGTGTTATTGGCTCAAATGATTTTATCCGGCGCGAGGAAACTTTCCGCTGGGTATTTTTAACGTCAAGTCATCCATGATACTAAAGCCATTCAAAATTTATAAGATTTTAATTCAGTATACAACATGTAAGTCGTGGTGGCCTAGTGGTTAAAACACCAGCCTCTCAAGTTTAAGTAAGTTCAAGTAAGTAAGTTCAAGTTTGTGGGTTCGATTCCTGGTCAGGCAAGTACGTACCAATGTAACTTTTAATAACTGATTGAAAGGTGAAGGAAAACATCTTGAGGAATCCTGGACTTTAAGTCTGAAATTGCCAACCCACATTGAGCAAGCGTGGTCATTACGCTCAATCCTTCTCTGTATGAAAGGAGACCTGTACCCAGCAGTGGGACGATAAAAAGGTTGATGATGATCAAAATCAAAAGTCATTTATTCAAATTAGGCTGAGAGTCAGCACTTTTTGAAAATCAATATTACATAAGATAGTCCCCCAAAACGCCCACCCATCGACACTTCCTAGTGCTTTCGCTGGGAAGAAGAAGTGGCGGAAGAAACTCCCAGCAGCACAGCTGTCTGTTCATTTGATGATGATGATACAACGTGTAATGAAAAGGTTCTACACACCATGGGCACGGTTTCTTTTTATGATATCAGATTGGGTTCAACTCAAAATAAAATTCTCTAAGAATTGATGCCACGTTTAATAATTTGTTTTCGATTTCAGATGTAGTTTTAGGTTTTCATAGCCTAACTGTTTTATGTTCTATGTTAAGGGTTTGATTTCTACACTTAGTCCATCCAGGGAACCATTGTGCTTGGGTCATGACGGCCGTTGGGGGTTATTCCAACCAGCCCATCTCCCTCCAGAAGTCTATTAAGTCTCCTGGGTTATAATGTTCGGTTTCGTTTAGGGTTGAGTTCGGCAAAAACACGAGTTTCAGTTTAGTTTCGTTTTCGGCAGCATAGTTGCCGAAACTACAGGCGAAACTGTTGATGACTGCTTATCTATGTGATTTATACAATATGTAAAGAAAACCTTGACCGATCCGTGAAGTTGGACGGTGAAGGTACTGTTATGTATCGATAACTGATTCTACTAATGCCTACAATGCCGGGCTAAACTTAAAAAATCCTCCAAAGAAAAAACAATAGGTAGTTAGACAATAAAGGCGCGGGCGAAAGGGGGCACGGCACGCGGCACGCGGTCTCATCGCTATTCGCTCATAATAATACCGTTAAAAGTGGTGTTGTTACTTATTAAAAAATTACGAAATTTTGGAAGAGTTGGATTTAATTCACGGAAAAAAAGATTGTTTCAACATTCATTAGTATTGTTACTATGATGATTATGTAAAATTCCATATTTTATTTGGTCATGTGTTTCCCTAACCTTTATTATTCTTATGGGTCGGACGGGGTTTTCATTACATATTGTAGAGAAAGCAATAAAGGCTGACTGATTATAATAAAGTTTCCTTTATATCCTTAAAATATGATCCTTGTAAGGAAATTTCGGAAAGGAAATTACATATAATGTATTATGAAGAAATGCTTGACCTCAATCTCGCCTATTAGCATGTAGTGATACAATTGCTGATGGTAAAGCGTGCTAGTTTGTTAAGTACCTATGCACTCTAGCCTTGAAGACACTTAAATTTTAGTCAGACGGTAACACTGCCGCTGGCAAATTGTTCCAGTCCCTCGATGCACGCGGTATAAAAGACGAGGCAAAACGCTTCGTCAGGATCGTATTGATGTTAACAACGTAAAGGTGTCTTCTGATGATGGAATGGAGATGAGGGAATTAAGTCATGCAATTCCCTTGCACACTCTCCAAAATTCATCCTATAGAACTTGGACAGGTTGGCAACTCTTCGCCTGTGATCCAGGCCTTGGAGATTGTTTTGAACCAAATCGCCAATTATCCTCTCCTCCAAATCCAAAGTTGCCAGGTGGCACTTTGCAGCACCAGCAGGTCAAATTTTAGAATGAATAATGTTTGTGCGCTATGTATTACACAATTACCCTGCTGGTCGCTGAATGACATGCTCATTCTAATATGTCACTGGTGGTGGTGTGTAAAACAAAAGCTTCGGCGACCCGGGCCTGGCCCTAACCGGGCGAGGTACTCACTGCTCGCAGACCGCAAGCCTGCGTATCATCAATTTCCCTTCAAAGTGGTTAAGTAGACGTCAACGGGGGCTTTTAGTGGGGACTGTCCATCTTAGCTGCCATGACTTATTTTTGATTTCTGATTTATTTTTTATGTTTTCTACAATAGGTATTACGTTTTTAAAGTGCAAATCTGTCCGTATAATCCATACTAATATTATAAATGCGAAAGTAACTCTGTCTGTCTGTCTGTCGGTCTGTCTGTCTGTCTGTCTGTCTGTCTGTTACGCTTTCCCGCTTAAACCTCTGAACCGATTTTGATGAAATTTGGGACAGACAATCTTTAGACCCTGACAAGGAACATAGGCTACCTTTTATCCCGGAAAAATTTGATGTTCCCGAGGGAAATCTAAAAAGCGCAATATAACCGAAATCCACGCGGGCGAAGCCGCGGGCGGAAAGCTAGTTTTTTATAATTTTGACATGAATGATGCAATAAAATATTTTGTAAATATTTTATTATTCAAAAGAGTGTCCGTGTAGTTTTGCCCATTGTTCTTCTCCACAGAGTCCTGCGCTTTGGAGGGTGAGTGCTAGATTCATCTTATCTTATTGACTGACCATTTGAGAATTCAAAAATGCCTGTAACTGATTTACTTGAAATTATTGCTTTGATTTTGATAAGTCATTAATTTTCAAATTACTGTGACACAGGCTTCCTCTCAATCATCATCATCATCAACTTTTTTATCGTCCCACTGCTGGGCACATGTCTCCTCTAATACAGAGAAGGATTGGACGTAATCACCACGCTTGCTCAATGCGGTTTGGCGATTTCAGACTTATACAGAGTCCAGGTTTCCTCAAGATGTTTTCCTTCACCTTCAGTCATTGGTATCCAAGATATACTTAGAAAGATGATATACTTAGATGTCGTGGTGGCCTAGTAGTTAAAACACCAGCCTTTCAAGTATGAGTGTGTGGGTTCGATTCCAGGTCAGGCAAGTACCAATGTAACTTTTCTAAAGTTATATGTACTTTCTAAGTATATCTTCCTCTCAATGATAGGCCATAATTCACCACGCGGACCCAGGTGTTACATGCCTTCGAATTTTTGTTTTTAAGACATGACAGTTTTCTCATGATGTATTCCTTCGCCGTTTTGAGAGCAGTCCTCTCCTCGTTCCTTGTAAAACGTAATACTAAAAGTTATTATATGTTAATTTTTTAGAAGAGTTTTTAGTCTAATTCGTTTCGCGACCGAAATCATTAATTGCATTCCTGAATTTTTTTATAAGTATGAACACTAAATAAGATAAAATAATATTTTACAAGACTGTAATTATTTACATAATATTTATATACACACAGTTTCATTGCTTCATAAACTAGTTTTGGTGTTATCTAAGAAATAATATTTGTGTTTCATAATATTAGATAATTCAAAATAGTCGTTGACGAAATAATACTGTTGAATGCAACTAATAAATGGATATACGTTGCAACATATTCAGCAAAAATGTAAAAAAATATACAATGTGTAAAGAAAACCCCGTCCGACCCAAATGAATAATAAAGGGTATACACATGACCAAATAAAATATGAAATTTTACATAATCATCATAGTAATAATACTAATAAATTTTGAAAAAATCTTTTTTTTCCACGAATTAATTCCAACTTCCCCAAAATTCGCTATTTTTTAAAAAGTGACAACACGGTTTTGGACAGTATTATTACTGGGCACAGGTCTCCTCTCATACAGAGAAGGATTGAGCGTAATCACCACGCTTGCTCAATGCGGGTTGGCGATTTTTTTTTATTAGTTCTAAACCAGTGCTTGACTGCAATCCCGCCTGATGGTAAGCAGTGATGCAATCGTTGATGGTAACACGCACTAGCTTATTAATCCTATTCACTCAAAAAAACTGAGTGAATAGGAAGGAAGACGGCAGTTGAGCGAGATGATGCAATGTTTAACCCAACAACACGACCAACGATGCTGCGCCAGAGGATGATCTGGAGACCCTCCACGACCAAACTCCCGACACAACAACATTAGGCACATCGCACCCGGTACACATCGCAACACAACTGCTCAGACCCGTCCTCCGTACGGCTTCACCAGACATCATGCCGGAACACGACGAATCGCTTGGCGGCAAGACTTAGTCTGGTGGGTGGTAACCACAGAACATATTAACTATTCCGTGGTGGTAACTTATGCCGGCGGCTGATGTTGTTGCCTACCACCGAGAAACTCAGACTTAAAGTCCAGGTTTCCTCAAGATGTTTTCCTTCACCTTTTTAATCAGTGTGCAAGATATACTTAGAAAGTACATATAACTTAAAAAAATTACATTGGTACTTGCCTGACCTGACTTCGGAGGCTGGTGTTTTAACCATTAGGCCAGCACGACTTATAATATTCGTTTAGCTTGAAATAAATATATGTTACATACCTCTTTAATTCATTGCTCTCTCCGTTTTACGTTTTGTGATAAGAATCATGATGACTGATAAGAATGATCAGACAGCTGAAACTATCGCCGAATAAAAACATACCGTAGGATAATTGCGTAACAGCTTTCATTGCGTGATTTACCTTGTTAAGCAGACACATTTATCGAACATATAGAGCAATGGATTGGCAATATGCCTCTAAATGATTACAATTGATTACTAAGGTACTGATTTAACTATTGGAATAGCATCGTATTAAAGGTGTTATATCAGTAAACCTGTATTTATTGCTAATAGAGATCATTTGAGTTGTTTTAAGCCGCATCTTCTTCTTTTATCTACTATAGACGTCCACTGCTGGACAAAGGCCTCCCCCAAAGCGTATTGGGGGGCGGGGGGGGGGGCATTATATTTTATTTTATAATCTACCATCTAATTACATCATTTGTCTTTTTTTCTCCTTGTTATTCCATTCAAAGGTTGTCTGTCTTTAAAAATCTTAAGAAAGATTATTCTATTCAATTTTGAAAGATTTTGAAATAAAGAGAGAAGCTCTTTCTTTAATTCAGAATCTTTCGAATGTTTTTGAAATCACCAGTTATCAGTAAGTGTCCGCAATTAATATTTCCTAAGTTTGCCTTACTCAGCTTGCGTCACTTAGTCGACGTATTAAGAAATAAATGAGAAATGTGTATTGTTTTCAACGGGTAGTACACAATAGCATATTATTATTTACTGACTGGAACTAAGCTCTTTGAATATAGTCAAGCATTTAGACTTCACCAAGATAATAAATACCTCGTGTATTTGTCAATGGGTTTGCGTCAAATATGCTAAACAGCGCTATTTTAAGTCGAAATTCTTACATTTTTGCAATTGTAAGAGCAGTACTAGATTGCACTGCGGTTATTTTAAACACGTTATACACGACTGTAGCAAATATGTATAATTATATTTATTCTTTATATCATACTCCATAGCAAGTCCATACCATTATACAGAAGTAATCAAAGGTTGTTTAAAGGTACACTTTGTAATAAAATTACAATATGTAGTGTAGGCACAGTATGCATATTACTGTGCCTTGTTACAGTTAAAGATTAATGCTTAATTTATTATTAATCAACATATATACCAACTGTTATACTTAACTCATTTTAACTATATAATTATCATATATCAATTTTAATTAACAGCTTCATAAATTCAGATGAATTAAATAAATTATTTAGTTTTTTCGTAAACTACTAGTGTCCATGTTAAAAACCTAAAAGTATCAGGGGCTTTACATTTTACTATTAATCTACCAAAGCTGAAATGATTCCTTACCTAGTGATACGTTGTGACAGCAAGGTTTTTTTTTTAATTTTGCTTCATCCATCAAAAAAAAAAAAAATATAAGTATAGGAGTTTTTGATTGTCACATTTGTCGGCAGCTGTGAATGCTATCTTACTTGTTTTTTGCCTTTTTCGTTATTTTATTCATTCATTCATGCCTATAATGTTCCCACTGTTGGGCCACAGGCCTCCTCTAGGTGAGAGGGAGTTATTTCATTATTTAGTTTGTTATTATTTTGTTTTCGTTACTAGAAGTAAAAGTTGAGTCAGAATGGAACCCATCGCTACTGATAATATGTTAAGCAATCACCCTTCTGATTATCGAATTGCGTGACTGTCGACATGATAGCCTGTTGGAAGGTTGTGAAGATTTAGGTAAAAAGGTTTATTACACGGTTTAAGGAAATCTTATCTTTAATGAAATTGCAGGAACATTTACCACATGTTTTGGTTTTATGGTACGGAAAATCACAGACGCGGTACCTACCTATAACACATTGACTAAATGTCGAAATGCCATTCATCCTAAAACAAGTACAATTCACCCAGTATTTGCATACAGCTGAACGTATAATGACGCAAACTCGGAATGATTTTAAACAATTAATCATAAAATCATAACACTACATACATATTACGTATTTTTCCAAGGCCTTTGATTGCGTACATCATGATACTCTTATTAGGAAATTGTACCATTATGGTTTGAGGGACAGAGGTCTCGACCTTCTGACTTCTTATCTGAATAATCGAATTCAGAGGGTTGATGTTAATGGCAAGAGATGTGCAGGATTTTCGGTCACTATGGGCGTTCCGCAGGGCTCAATTCTAGGTCCTTTCTTGTTTTTAATTTATATTAATGACCTACCTCATCACGTGAGGGATAATCACAACATAGTAATTGTTCACGGATGACACTTCTCTTATTTTTAAAGTCAAGCGTCAGCTAGCAAACTTTGACGAAGTTAACAATGCACTTATTAATTATGGGATATATATTATTGGGACTGTATGAAAAGGCCGCTGGTAGGGATCATTATATAATGTCAACTTCCGTGAAAAAAAAACAAAAGCTTATAAAAAAAACATAGATAATAAAAAACACACCAGTACTAAAGACCAAGAAGGTGCGTCAAGCACATGCTCCCCCTTTTAAACTAAAGGAACAACTTTCTTTACGGGCCGACGGAGCACGCCTGCCTGAGTGGCTATATCAACCACCCGTATCACGCCATCTTTGCCTGGGTAGGTGGCAACTATACGTCCCTTGGGCCAGGACCCTCGCGGCAACGTTCCGTCGGCGATTACCACTAGGTCTCCGAGGGTGATTGCAGGAGGCTGTCCAGTTGTCCTCCTGGGTGACAGGGTTGGCAGGTATTCCAGAACCCATCTTGTCCAAAATCGGTCGGCCATGCGTACTGCCCGCTTCCATCCCGATCTGCTGCAGTCATCTCTGTCATTTAGTACTGCTGGGATAGGTCGTCCGGAGGAGCTTCCTAAGATGAAGTGTGATGGAGTGAGTGCTTCCGGATATTCTGGATCACATGATATATGCGTTAAAGGGCGTGAATTCACCAAAGCTTCGACTTCGCAGAGAAGTGTGGAGAATACTTCCTCTGTCGGCGTACGTACATTAGCCCCCAAGGTTACTTTTAAGGCTGTCTTGACTGACCTGATTAATCTTTCCCAGGAACCTCCCATGAAAGGAGCCGATGGGGGAATAAACTTCCATTTTATCATCTCATTAGCAGCAAAGTCAGGTACAGCTTGAGCGTAAAGCGTTTTTAATTCTCTGTTAGCGCCAACGAAAGACGTGCCATTGTCGGAGTGGATTTCAGTTGGAGTACCACGACGAGCTATAAATCTTCTAAGAGCCATTATCGCAGCATCGGATGATAGTGAGCGTACGATTTCAAGGTGGATAGCTCGAACGGTTAAGCAGGTATACAATGCCACCCACCGTTTTTCAGATCTTCGTCCGACGGTCACGGTTGTGGGACCGAAGTAATCTAAGCCCACGAACGAAAAGGGTCTGCAGTGATGGGCTAGCCTGGCAGCTGGGAGATTTCCCATGGGCGGTTGGTAGGTGATACTTCGACGAATTTTACAAAATTGACAGTTAAATGCTACTGTTCTTACAGTGTTTCTGAGGCTCAAAATCCAAAATCTCTGGCGAAGCTCGTTCACAACCAATTCGGTGTTTGCGTGGGCCGACCGTTGATGGTAGTTGAGGACGAGGAGTCGGACAGTAGGATGTTTACCATCGAGAAGGGCTGGCTTTTTCACCTCTTCGTTAACGTCGACGGCTTCAACAATTCTAGTTGACAGACGCAGAACTTTCTCATTATCAAGCGTAGCCGGTAATTTAGCCAATCTACTATGACTTGATACGGGTAGTTGATTTCGAATGGAGTTGATCTCCTCAGAAAAAGAATCTAACTGACTTTGACGTAGAACGTGCGTTGTCGCTAACTGTAAATCATCGAAGATTAGCATCGTGGGCAGAAGGCCGTGATTATGTTTAACGTTTGGAGTTGGTGTTGATTCTAAATGAAACGTGAAAATGAGATTGGGAACTTTATGGCTGAAATTAACATGGATACCTTTCTTTCGTAGTGAATGTAGTCGCAGCAATGATAGATATTTATGAGCGTATGCTGTGGCTCTGATTAAGCGAGACCACGAACTGAAACGTCGTGAATCCGCTGAGAGTGGTTGATCGAATGATTGGTTAATGATGATATGAGTTGCAACCTCATGAATTGATCTCATGGTCTGAGTTTTGAGTACGGTTGTGTTATGAGAAGTACCAGGTGCGATAATAGGCCATTCAGATTCTGGAGCTAGTAAAAAATCAGGCCCCTTAAACCAACGAGATTCTGGTGTGATTGGACCACGACCTAGACGGGTCGCATCATCAGCAGGGTTAAGACCGGTTGGGATCCACCGCCACTCTTTCACTTCTGTGAGTTCTATTATCTCACCCACTCGATGAGCAACGAAAGGCTTATATGTGCGTGCGTCATTCCTAAGCCAACCCAAAACGTTCATTGAATCGGACCAAAATATACGTCTAGAAATATTTAATCTAACTGCATCTACAATGGACGTACCTAGTCTAGCAGCTATTAGTGCAGCTTGTAGCTCTAACCTAGGGATACTAGATGGTTTTAGAGGAGTTACGCGTGACTTGCTACAAATCAATGCGAGCTGAATGTCTCCGTTTGAAAAGAGGAAGCGCCAGTACGCTACAGCTGCGTACGCTTGCGCACTGGCGTCTGCAAAGACATGCAGTTCGGCTTGACTGGGTTCCATTCTGCACGGATTGTAGCAGCGTGGAATTTTTAATTGTGATGTTGAAATGAGATCTTGGAACCAGTTGGTCCAGGATTTGGTTTCAGATGAAGGGAGTTCGGTATCCCAATCTAAATTCATTCGCCATGCATTTTGAAATAAAATTCTACCACGGATAACAACGGGAGCGAGGATACCCAGTGGATCGAAAATACGCATAATTAAAGAAAGTACTATCCGCTTGGTAAGCAGTTGAGGCAGAAATTCTTCTCCGTTTTTGGTCGGAGTGTTAAAACTTAATAAGTCAGTCGATGGATGCCAGTATAGTCCCAATGCTCTGACACAAGGTGTGGAAGGTGGAAAATTCGCGAGATTAACATGAGCCGCCACTGTTTCCGATATAAGGTCTCTTGGTAAAAGTTTCAGTGCTAGTGGGTCATTCGATACCCATCCGCGCATTTCAAGACCCGCACGAGCATGGACATGTACTATATCGGCAGCTAACTGAGCTGCTACATTACTGGAGGTCACAGATCCAATAAAATCATCCATATAGGTGTCATGAATGATAGCGTGTACTGCTTGTGGAAATTGATCCTTGACTTCCAGTGCATTTTTATTTTTCAAATAAGAAGCTGTGCATGGGCTGCATATAGCTCCAAAAATCATTGAAGACATCCTAAAGGTCTGAATTAACTCGTTAGGACTGTCTCGCCATAAGAATCTTTGCGCATCACGGTCCTGTTCCCTAATTTTAAATCTAGGAAACATTTCCTTGATGTCAGCTGTCATTGCTACCTTGCCCTCTCTAAAACGAAGTAAAATATCATAAAGAGATTGTAATAAATCCGGCCCTGTTAATAAAAGAGAATTTAGACTAACCCCTTTTATCTTTGCAGCGGCGTCGTGAACGAGGCGCAATTTTGCCGGCTTATTAGGATTTACCACACCAAAATGAGGCAAATACCAACAAATTGAATCAATAGGATGTGCAGTGTGACATTTTTCTGCGTAATCCTTATTTATCATGTCGTGGATATTTGCTTTGTAGCGCTCAGCATACACTGGGTCGCTAATCATTTTCTTTTCTAGGCTAAGAAATCGCGATAATGCGAGCGGGTAACTATTAGGTACAATAGGGTTGTCTGATTTCCATAGCAAACCTACTTCGAACCTACCACACGGAAGACGACTGGCGGTACGCTCCAGGATATGGATAGCGCGCTCGTCATCTGCACTACGTGGCTCCTTTTTAGAAATACCAATAGAGTCAAGCTTGTATTGGTCCTTTAACAAAGTTTCAATTGATTGGCTTTGTAAAAATTCAACGGGTTCATCAAAGTGCATATGATTGACGAACACAACTGGTTTTGTCCTACTGGAACAAAATCCGAATAGAACCCATCCTAAGTGAGTTTTAATGGCCGCAGGTTGAGCGTCGGAACCTTTACGTACGGCTAGGGGTAAGGTCAGATGCCAGTTGTCAATCCCTATTACAATTTTAGGCTGGACGTTGTCGTAACAAAGAATGGATTTTAAATCAGAAAGATAAGGATAGGCATTGACATCTTGAGGACAAACTGACTGTTTAGCTAGCTGAAGAGATTTTATAGATCGTGCCTGACAGACTCGGTGCGTCTTGTGGGTGTGGTGACCCTGGATGTCGAAGTCTACATATTCAACTCGTACATTCTTTGACAATCCACTAACACATTTTAACTGGGACTCCACTGTTGGACCCTTTGCACCTATCTGTCTTGCCAGTTCAGAGTCAAATAAACGTGGCGGTAGCGCCATCGTCTAGGAGAGCGTAAGTATCAGCGCTACCAGCCGGGCCTGAAACTGTAACCGGGAGAATCTTAAGCACGGGTCGAGATGATTCTAGATTTTTAGACTGCGTAGTTGAGTTGCTAGCATGGGCAATAAAATCTGTTACCTCATTTGTATTAATACTGGCTTCCTCAGGTTGCTCAGATATTGATGAGGTCGCCTCGTGTTGGTCGTCCTCATTTTCTACAATATAGGCGATATGCAACAACTTATGATGCGCGGAGTTGCATTTTTTAATATTACAAATATCTTTGTCAATTCTACAATTTTTATAACTATGAGATCCTTTGACAAGACATTTATGGCATAGTTTTTTATCTTTAACAAACTGCCATCGGTCAGTAACTGTCAATGATTTGAAAGAATCACAAAGACATAAGTCATGATTTTTACTGCAAAAATAACAAAATTTTGTTGCAGATGAAATTGAATTATTTTTATGAATTTTAGAGGTAGAAGGAAGCGAAATTATTGTATTGTCGGTGGTACCATCATATTGTGCTGCGTGAACTTTGTCGGTTTTCCTGACAAGGCTCAATGGCTCATTAATTAGACCAAATCGGAGCTGAAGGTCTACTTCACGTGCGAGAAATCGAGCTAGTAGCTGCAGCTTACTGTCCCCGCTCGTTGTGGGGAAATGAATGTATGCGTAGTCTTGCCATCGTGTTCGTAACAGAAGTGGAAGCTTACTTAAAACCGTTTGGTAGATATCAGGTGAATCTAGATATGGTTTTTCATTTAAAAGTCGCAATACTTCCACCGAGTTACGGACGTGATAGGCAAACTTGTGCAAATCTTCCCCTTCAGAGTTGTTAATTTTTGGAAGGGCACGAAGGGCTGCAACCTCTTGTAGTATTATATGTTCAGGTTTCCCGAATCTAATTGCTAAGGCTTCCATCACCTCGGAAGGGTCCCGCGCTGAGACTAACAGTACAGAGACCGCTTCCCGAGCTGCTCCTTTTAGCGCTAAATTGATGCGCGTTAGGTTATCTGACGCCGAATACATTACCTTTGTGTCTTCGTACGTTCTATTTAGTATTAACCAATCCATGGCTTTTCCATCAAAAGATGGTAGACGTCCATCCCCAAATTTGGGTCTGGATGTATTATTATTTGACAGTGATGCTATCGCTTGAGCTAATTGAGCTATTTCTGTGGAAGGTAGTATTATATTATTAGAGGAACATGTAGGGTGTTTTAGGTTACTAGGGACTGACGGGTTAGAAGTATTATTGGCTATTGAGATACAGCTGTTATTAGGTACCTCTACTGGAGATACCGAGGCAACCGTAGAACGCTGTGTGAAATGGACACTTGGTCTATTGACAGACAGATCTGTTAAAATATTAACGTTCTGTGGCTCCTTTGTTATTTCTGTATCTGGTATAGCTACGTTTACGCAATCATTTACCCATTTTTGTATATCCCCGTGGGAAACACGACTTGACCGACGACTTCTATCACTACACATGTTACCTGTTTCTTCCAAAGCAGCAATTTCTGCCTGCTTACGTAGCTCTAAAGCAGCGCGCTCATGTTCGAGAGTTATACGTTCACGATCACGCTCATGTTCGAGAGTTATACGTTCACGATCACGCTCGCGCTCCGCTGCAGCTCGCTCTAGCATTACAATTTTTTGAGCGTAGTCCGCTTCAATAAAAAGAGTACGGCTCCTTACCGTACCAGATCCTGAAACAGAGCTGCTTCCGCAGCTTGGTAAACCAGCTGGTTTTTGAACCGTGGATGCGGTTTCGTTTTTGTTTCCAAAATTTTTGGAAATGTTTTGAGTCGCACTCGCGGCTTTCATTTTAGCGGCACTTGACCGCGTCCCTACCATGGCTTAAAACGGGAGAAGGACCACTATATTAATTATGGGATATATATTATTGGGACTGTATGAAAAGGCCGCTGGTAGGGATCATTATATAATGTCAACTTCCGTGAAAAAAAACAAAAGCTTATAAAAAAAACATAGATAATAAAAAACACACCAGTACTAAAGACCAAGAAGGTGCGTCAAGCACAGCACTTTCTAAAGTAGTCCTTTGGTTTGATGATTTACATTAAACCTTTTATTGATTAACCTTTTATGTATTAAACTAAAACGTTATCTTCTATGTTTTCTTAATGAAATAAAAAGAAAACGATGCTCTGAACTTATTTTTTTATAGTTATAAACTAAAGCTTGACTGCAATCCCGCCTGATGGTAAGCAGTGATGCAATCGTTGATGGTAAAGCGCACCAGCTTATTAAGCCTATTCACTTAAAAAAACTGAGTGAATAGGAAGGAAGACGGCAGTTGAGCGAGGTGATGAAATGTTTAACCCAACAACACGACCAACGATGCTGCGCCAGAGGATGATCTGGAGACCCTCCACGACCAAACTCCCGACACAACAACATTAGGCACATCGTACCCGGCACACATCGCACCACAACTGCTCAGACCCGTCCTCCGTACGGCTTCACCAGACATCATGCCGGAACACGACGGATCGCTTGGCGGCAAGACTTTGTCTGGTGGGTGGTAACTTATGCCGGCGGCTGATGTTGTTGCCTACCACCGAGAAAATTTAGTTTAGTTTGTAATGTAATTGAATGTAAGTTAGGCTTGTCGTATCCATACTAATATTATAAATACGAAAGTAACTCTGTCTGTCTATCTGTCTGTCTGTCTGTCTGTATGTTACGCTTTCCCGCTTAAACCTCTCAACCGATTTTGATGAAATTTGGCACAGACAATCTTTAGACCCTGAGAAAGAACATAGGCTACCTTTTATCCCGGAAAATTTGATATTCCCGAGGGAAATCTAAAAAGCGCGATATAACCGAACTCCACGCGGGCAAAGCCGCGGGCGGAAAGCTAGTTGTTTATAAATCTTTTATTCCTTTGATATTGCATGTCCGACTTGGATAGACTGTTGAGCCAAAGTATTGTATTTACATAATTAAATAACATCAATATGTACACAGTTACGCAATAAATGAATCTTTATCTTTAAAACAAGGAAATCGGTGCCATTATTTTGTTACTACTTAAACAAGACAAAACGTGTGGATGTCTACGCATGGGCTGTTCGAAACAAATCTGATGGAAATATTAAAAAAAACCTTGTTCAGTCGACTGGAATAAAGAAAAAAAGTGTGTGTGTCAGCTCCGACGCACAACTGGAGTTTACTCCTTATGTTCGACAAAAAAAAATATTATTTTAAAAATTATTTATAAAATAAATCATAAAAAATTAAAAAATTTATAAATGCATATTTATGAAAATTTTAACCAATTTTAAGAAAGTTGATAATAATAATTTTTAATTTTAATAATTAACTTATTAATTATTTTTTAAATTGATTAACATTCTTTTTATTTATTATTATTTTTAAATTAATAATAATTTATTATTTTTTTATTTATATATTTTTTTAATAAAAATGTTTTTTTTTATTATTTTTTTTAATTTATCATTCAATTATTTTCATTAAATCTTTTAATCAAGCCCAATAACATATAGTATATAGGTATAGTCGCCTATACAGCATACCCTATGTACGTCTTAATACACTCACAGCCAGATTAAAAAGTTGCGCACCAAAGGTGCGCACAAAAATAGGAACGCTTAAAATTCGTTATTCGTTAGTAGGTTTTACCCCTCAGATTTTTCTCATACCGGGCGCCTTATACAACGTGCATCAAAAAGGGTAACATACCAAGGGCATGGCATCTTTAGAAATCATAACAAACGTGGCAGCACACTACATACGTTAATAACTACTCGTTAGCCGTCTCGTTACTTGCCAAAATCCGATAAATGTCTTCAATATCTCTGTGCGACTAGTATGATAGTAGCCTATCACAGGCGGTGTTTTTCCTCATAACTTCCTAACATAAAGAGATAGAATTAAAAAACCCTTCCAATATCGTTTGATATCATGTAAAGATGCCATGCCTTTGTTATGTATATACCCTTTATGTTACACGTTGTATATGAAAATCGATTCTTAAGGAGTAAACTCCAATATTTCTCTTTTATTCTTTTTTTGATCAAATTTAAAGAAAAAGATGCACTTAAATTTAGTCTAAGTGTGTGTAAAACACACTTAGACTAAATAAAGTAATCGGAGTCAAGGTCTTATAATATCTATTACTATTTATGACAGAAAGTAGTTAATAAATTA
Organism: Sesamia nonagrioides; assembly: GCA_017933935.1. NCBI lineage: Eukaryota > Metazoa > Arthropoda > Insecta > Lepidoptera > Noctuidae > Sesamia > Sesamia nonagrioides. The sequence continues at coordinate 720,554 of JADWQK010000539.1, forward strand.
CGATAAACACTTAAACACTTACGATTAAAAATACAACACAATTGTATAAATTTGATGTGCATTGTGGCATGCAATAAAACACGAACAATCATACTAAGCATTTACGGTATTATAAAACTAACAAATAAATGGTTTTGAACAATTTTCTGCTGAAATTAACGGCTCAAATATCCTACAAAAGAAACAGCGGGTTATTACGCGAAGCACGAAATGCATTTATAAATGCTTAAATTACATAAGTATATTCATTTACCCATTTATTTTGTAGGATATTTGAGCCATTAATTTGAGGTGAAAATTGTTCAAAATCATTTATTTGTTAATTTACAATACCGTAAATGCCCTATTATTTAGTATTGTTCATGTTTGCGACCACGAGACCAATGTCTTCTTCTTGTTGTTCTGTGTTTGAATCTCAGGTCGGCCAATGTACCTATCACTGAGTTTTAGACGGTTACAGTGTTACTCCATTGGCCATCTCCTTGTCGAACAAGGTGTCTTGCCCAGCTCAGGCGAAGTATTTAGAACGACGACGGCGGAATTCGGAGAGATTAACTGATGCAGGAGAAAGTAGCAAAGCAACTTTTAAGGGACACGCACAAGTAATTAATTTCTGAAGGATGTTTCCTGTTTGTAAATGCTACAACAGTAAGAATGTGTGGGTAGGTGAGAGATAGTATTACCATAATAAATATTAGCGAGGTTTATTTGCTGCAGTTTTTTACAGCCTCCGTGGCGTAGCGGTAGCAAACGCGACGCTGCGCAAGGAGGCGCGTGTTCGATCCCCGCGCAGTGCAAATGTTTGTATGCATGAATGTGAATAATTGCACTGGTCTGGTCGTGCCTTGGAAAGCACGTTAAGCTGGTCCCGGTTGCCATACGAACATCTAATGACAGTCGTTACTGGTTGTTGGAGCCCTCAAAAGTCCAACATTATTGGTCTAACTGCAATGCTTCAATATCAGGTTTGGGCTGTGGAGACCTCCACAATCGCACAAAGCGACTGCCGTCTGACCAGACGGCAGTCGCTTTACGAAAAATATCGAAGTTTAAACAAAATCAGCAGTTGGACAGGTAAAGCGGACCCCAGACTCTAAAGCTGACAAAGCTTTCGATGCGACTAGGATTAACGCTGAGATGATGATGAGTTTTTTTCTTCTCGGTCAATTAGTTAGAAGTGAGTAAGTGTCCCTCTTTATATAAGACGGCAGATCGATCTAGAACGGATCAGCCTGGGTCCATAATGTTCCATGCGATTCCAGAAGGTTCTGTCCGAGAATGTTCTAGAGAATTCCAGCCGAGTCTAAAAGATTCCAGCCAAGTCCAGAATGTTCCGGAAGGTTCCATCCGAGTCTAAAATGTTCTAGATGGTTACAGGCTATTCCCGGCGAATCTGGAAAACTCAAACTATAAATTTTTCGTATAGAAGGCAATTGTAAACGTAATAATTTCTTTAAATCCGTCGTAGTGTGGACACTTTTAATGTAAAACAAATGACTAACACCCTGAAAGTTATGAAAATCACTTTTCCACGCTTTAGCGATAAGAAGCCGCTAATGTTTTGATGCGGATTTTCATTGTTTCGGTAAAAAAGAAAAACAAATGTCGTCCAAATTTATACTTCATTGGATTAAGGCTTTGTTGATAAACACACCCACGTAGCCTCATTTATGTCCAGGAATATCTTTGTCCATTTTAAGGTTGCCTGGAAAAGATTACATTAACGATAAGGCCTCCCCATTCCTCCCATTCCCATTCTTCCCTCCCATTCCTGCCCAACAGTTAGTATTATAAAGATAAAAGTATTTATGTATATTTGTTGTTTTTTCTCACAATGGGCCTCATACGAAGACTCAGAGTCACACAAAGGGCAATGGAAAGAGCTATTGCTAGGAGTTTCTCTGCGTGATCGAATCAGAAATGAGGAGATCCACAGAAGAACCAAGGTCACCGACATAGCTCTTCGAGTCGCTAAACTTAAGTGGCAGTGGGCAGGGCATATTGCTCGTAGAACCGATGGCCGATGGGGCAGTAAGGTTCTGGAATGGCGGCCACGTACTGGAAGACGCAGCGTAGGGAGGCCCAAAATAAGGTGGACCGATGACCTGGTAAAGGTCGCTGAAAGCCAGTCATCATGGAAAGCCTTGGGGGAGGCCTTTGTTCAGCAGTGGACATTTATTGGCTGAAGAAGAAGTCGTTCTTTCACGCAAAAACTTCTGAACCAATTGAGATCAAATTTGGCATGCAGATGGTTTATAACCAGGGAACATGTATTAAGATATCTATATCCGGATATTAATACAGAATTGAAACTTCCGCGTGTGTATCGCGGGCATCAGCCTGTACCTATTAAAAATGAAACTGAAAAGTTCCTTTGTTTGACCGTGCTAATCTCTGGAAACACACAAAACAGTTTAGGATTTTTTAACCCCTCGAAAGAGATACCGAGCCCGCCGGCGCTCAAGCAAATGAAGGAACACGGATGGATTTAAGTCAGTAAAAGTCTGACAAGCCCTCCCACTCCGCCCAGAGCGGCAGAGGTCATTTGATAGAAAAAAAGGTACATATTAACATGACTCAGTAAAAAAAAGGAAGAACGCAAGGCACTATTTCTCTCTCCTTCCCCTCGGTATTCCATCATTTCCATCCAAAGGTTGTCTGTAAAAGACCGCTCTTACCGATAAGACCGCCCATTGTGTCACCCTTTGTAAAATGTTTATATTTATGTTTCTGTAATCTATATGATGTAATTAACGAGTATGCTATTCTATTCTAAGCAAGTCAAAGTAATACTTGGTCAATGCGATGCGATGTCATGGGAGAACGTGAATTTTCATACGATGGAGCAAAAGCTAACAAATAAAGAATAATTGTTTATTCCGCACGAAGAAAATGCACATTACAAGTAAATAATAATAATTTAAAAAAAAATGTAATAGAGTCAAAGGCCTCGTACTCAAACACGAAAATTGAATAAACTTGCTTAATTACTAGAGTTACAGTTAATAAAAGTCTGTGCAAGGAATTCTTCAACAATTGGCCGAAATGAAAATATATTATCGACAATGTTTACATAACAATGAATGTGTTGAATTCTCGAGCAATTGCTACTGCTGTGTTTTTTTTAAACCTACCAATTATTTTGAATAAGCATACCTATCAACTTAACCTGAAATAATAATAGCTGCGTCCCGTGGTTTCACCCGCGATCTCGATCCCGCGAGAGTATGGGAATAAAAAGTATCCCATGTGTTATTCCTGGTTATAAACTATCTGTGTGCCTAATTTCATCAAAATCGCTTCAGTAGTTTTTGCGTAAAAGAGTAACAAACATCCAGTCATACTCAAACTTTTGTATTTATGTTATGAGTAGGATTCTAGCACCCTAATTGCATAATACATTATTACTATCAGTTGGAATCATTTCGAAGCATACCTATTGCTAATCCACTGCTCCATACGTTCGCCAAATGTGTTTGTTTAACAACGTAAATAACGCAATGAATGTTGTTGAAATGTCAAAATGAAACCCATTGCTACTGATCACGGAATAGAGAAGTAACATCTGTTCTGTCCTACTGATAGTACGTTTTATGCAATAGGGATGTTTCCAAGGTATGAAAATCGAAATAAATAATTAGTCGGTCGGTAATAAAAAAAAATAACCCATATTTTTTATTTTGTCGAAATGACCAAAAACTACTGAGATATAGCGTATTAAAGTTACAGAGTTCTGTACCACGGCGTGACGTCATGGACATTTCATTTCAAATCAATATATCTTCCTAAGTATCAGAATAAAAAAAAAGTACGTGTTCAATATTTTTTATAAAACTATCTGATGGAAATTAAATTATTTTTAGGACACAACCCAATTACCCTGCTGGTTGTAGTTTGCATACTTATTACTCACGTTTTACAACGTTTAAAAAACGAAACAAAAGACTTTCAGGCTTCCTGTATCAGCTGAAGACTCCAAACACTCTGTTTGCGGACATTTTCTCGATGGTAAAAATGCAAAGTCTTGCCGCCAAGCGATTTGTCGTGTTTAGGCATGATATCTGGTGAAACCGTATGGAGAACGGATCTGAGCAGTTGTGTTGTGATGTGTGCCGGGTACGATGCGCCAAATGTTGTTGTGCCGGGAGTTTGGCCGTGGAAGGTTCTCCAGATCAATCTCCTTCTAGCACAGCATCGTTTATCGTGTTGTTGGGTTTAACATTGCATCATCTCGCTCAACTGCCGTCTTACTTCCTATTCCCTTAGTGTTTTGGAGTGAGTAGGCTCTTAATAAACTAGCGCCCTTTACCATCAACGATCGCTTCACTACTTAAAATCAAGCGGCATTACTGCTTACCATCCATACTAATATTATAAATGCCAAAGTAACTCTGTCTGTCTGTCTGTCGGTCTGTCTGTATGTCTGTCTGTCTGTCTGTCTGTTACGCTTTCCCGCTTAAACCTATCAACCGATTTTGATGAAATTTGGCACAGACAATCTTTAGACCCTGAGAAAGAATATAGGCTACCTTTCATCACGGAAAAATTGATATTCCCGAGGGAAATCTAAAAAGCGCGATATAACCGAACTCTACGCGGGCGAAGCCGCGGGCAGAAAGCTAGTAGTTTATAAATATAAAAAAAGACACAATTCAGGCACATCTGAAAGGTAAATGTGATCTCAGTCTCACTCTGTCTAAAGTACCACTAAATTCTTTAGATTTACAACAAGTTTTTGACATTAATTGCCGCAGAAATGAGGTTACCGCCAACTAGAATAGGGTATTTGATTAAAAAAAACTAATTAGTCCGTCAGTCAGATTTCCAAAAAATACTAGACACGTATTTTTCTTTTTTCATATAAACAAAAAAATGAAGACCACACAGCCCGTTGAAAACTCGTGTGACGTCACTGCACGCTACACTTTTTAGCGACCAGTGACGGCAGCAGCCACCACTCCTCCACACTCCTGATCTTTGATGCCTTTTATATTTGTCCATTTTTATTGATTTGATAAAACAAAATACATGTATACAATATTTTTCTATAATCTGAATGACGGACTAAATAGAATCATTTTTTTTTTTACTCAGGAAACATCCTTAGGTAAACATTCTTGCTCACGGGAATTGACCTTCTGAAAATGTCTGTCAAGGCCAACGTAACAAGGTTTATTCAAGAACCATCTTTTTTTTAAGATCAATATAAAAATCAGTATTTTCTAGCCCTTCCCGGAAAATCTTATATTGTACTATATTATTGACTGACGTACAAAAATACCTTGTGCAAAACTATACGCAGAATGCATACGAAATGTACCTAAAATGCATTATAAAGGACGCACAAATCAAGTAACCAGTATAAGTAGACTTTTGATTAAATACCTTGTGCAAAACTATAGCAGACTGCATATGGAATGTACCTAAAATGCATTATAAAAACAAAAATGTTGCAAATCGACTTATAAATAAAGGACGCACAGATCAAGTAACAAGTAAGTATACGAAGACTTTTGATTGTAAAACCTCATACAATGCGAGGGCAGTTAAAACTGGTACATAGTTTGATGTATAGCCATGTGTTACACAAAACTGACTCACTACATTTAACTCTCTGGCGGAAATAATAATCGCACATTTTATAGCTCTTACTGCAATGTTGATTATGGTGTTAAAATCATACAATGGGGTGTCCCCACATACGTTTGAAACGTGCTAATCACCAATGATTACATGGATAAATAATGACTTCTGACAGAGTTCTAGTAGGCTTAGGGCGGGCGCTTATTGCTACCACGATAAGCAAGGCATGACATCAACCAAACCTAACAACAGGGATGTATCCAAGGTATGAAAATTAAAAAAAGTAATTAGTCCATCTTATAGATAATACAAAAAATTATGACCCGTATTTTTTATTTTGTCGTAATTAACAAAAACTACTGAGATACAGCGTATTAAAATTACGGAGTGGGGGCTAATTACGTCACGCCGTGGTATATTTTGTACCACGGCGATTTTGTATCATGCGACATTTCAAATCAATATATCTTCCTAAGTATTTGAATGAAAGAAAAAATAAAATACGTGTTTGAATTTTTTTATAAATCTATCTGATGGATATTAGATTATTTTTTAGGATACAACCCAATTGTTAGGCGGCAAATTATAAAAAGGTAACATCGTTATACCTAGTGTAAGTCAGTAAAAGAAAGAGTCCACTGCTCCATGTTAGTTTTTAAGTTATATTTTTGTCTCAATGATAATAAATTTAATTGATATTGTACCGGTTTAATTAATCCATACTAATATTAAAAATGCGAAAGTAACTCTGTCTGTCTGTCTGTTACGCTTTCCCGCTTAAACCCCTCAACCGATTTTGATGAAATTTGGCACAGACAATCTTTAGACCCTGAGAAAGAACATAGATTAACTTTTATCCCGGAAAAATTTGATGTTCCCGAGAGAAATCTAAAAAGCGCGATATAACCGAACTCCACGCGGGGGAAGCCGCGGGCGGAAAGCTAGTTAATTATAAATAAATAATCATTAAAAGTCTGGGTTGCGGGACGGTAAAGAATACAAAAAGCAACAATAAAGTATATGTATAAGTATATGTGTGTATAAGTATAAGTGTAAGTATATGTGTGTATAGTAATATGAAGTGGCAACACTCAAACTGTACACATTAGCGGCATATTTTTAATTTAGAAATAATTGTTATTGTATCCTAAATAGTATAAAAAGTGATTAAATATAGTGTTCGAACTACGACTAACAAGTGACATTATTGGTGATAATTAACGACAGCTGTAATACCAAATAGGACAATTTAAAAGAACGTTACAGTTAAAGACGGTTTAACAACAACAATCCCGTGTATGATAACAAAACACTATCTACGCCTAACAAGGTTGCTAAATAATTACATTGGGTGCAGTGTTATAATATTATTTGTTGAATTTCGTAAAATACTAAGCAACTTAATACCGTTTTTGCAACAGATTTAAAATATTGGACTTTGACCTTCTATAAATGTATGACAACTAGTGTCAATACAGCCCCTAGCGGTGAGCAGTTTAACTAAAAAGTAGCACTACGGGCCACCAGAGGGCGCAAAACTGTCAGTCAGTGTGCCCATACCAAAAAAAAAAAAAATTGGTAGAAATTTTATTAAAGTTTGGGACCACCTCAAAAATTGACAATGGGTTCGAGAACGAAAAATTGTGTTAATAGTGGCAATAAGGAGCCGTTACTAGTTACTTGCTACAAATGCAAAAATCAAGTTGAGCACAGGAGAACCTTGTTATGTATCGCATGTAAAAACTACTACGAATTTGATTGTGCTGGTTATCCTGAGAAACTGTACAGGTTAAAAAATTTTGATGAGAGGAAAAAGTTCAGATGGGAGTGCAAGTCATGTACCAAGAAGGAAAAACAGCAGAATACGCTTAGCCCTGTTGTGTCCAACATAACAACGAGGAAAAAGCGCTCGTCTCCTAAATCAGGCATTGCTGTTAGTTCCAACGTTCCTGAGGAGGCTACGCCCTGCTCTACCCCAAAAAGACCTACCTCTGTAACATACGACTCACATGTACTTACAATAGATCATACGTTTGATGAGGCGTTCATAGATAAAACATTGTCAAGAAGTATGGACTATACAGAGATTGACCATATCCATACCCAAGATTTTAAGGAAACAATAGAGCTACTCCAGACGCAACTAATTATTTCGCAAAATGAACTTGAGAACGTCATACTCGAAAACAACGAACTTCGTATACAAAATGGAAAACTACTCAAGGATAATGCAACTTTGAAAGGATTTCTAAGCCTTCCACCACAAAAAGAAAACGACAGTGCACATCCAGAAGGTGCAAGAATTGCACACTCGTACTCTCTTTTGCACTCCGATGTTATAGCCTTTTCTACGCCACCCCGAGGCCCAGCAACAAGTAAAAGTAACATGAAATCACAAATCTATTGCAATATCTCGAATCTTCAAAAAGAGATCAAAGATCTGGAGGACCACTTGAAACAGGCGAGAAATGAAATCACCAACCTCAAGGAACAAATTCTAAATCTCCACAAGATAATACAGGCAAAAGATAGGAAAGAAAACCACAAGGAAAAAAAAATATCACAAATTGATCTGGAGGAAGACTGCCCGAAAAAAATTTATATCTTTGGTACACAACAATGCGTTGGACTTTCATCTGCATTGATACGGTCAAGAGTACACACACCTCACGTAAGTTATGCCATTACGTCTGACACAAAACCATACGCGCTTACTAGTGACGTCCTTAGAAGCTGTCAAAATATTAAGTTATCGCCTAATGACAAGCTCATAGTTTGTGTGGGTGAAAATGACTATGACATAAAGATTTTATCTTCCCAACTTCGTCAAATCCTCAAAATATTTAGTAATAATGATGTGATAGTTCTGAGTCTATTGAGGAATATGTATATAGATATAAATGGCCTAAATCAGACGATATGCAATATTTGCAGTGAATACAAAAATTCACATTTTGTTGATTCTAGTCATAAATTGTTTATTACCTGTAAATCTATTAATTATGTAATTGACTATGACGACTATAAGAAAAAATATTTGAATGTTAAAGCATTGAAGAAATTAATATTTCGTAACCAACCAAATCACAATAAATCTGCCAGTAAACGTGATGTCAATCGAAAAGGAACAATCCCTTATTACTTTGCAAGAGCACAGTCTGAGTACAATGCCACAAGTAGATCGGATATTAGTAACACCATTACAGCAAAAATGGGCACCATACCATACTATTTTAAGTTTATAGAAAGGAATAAGCTTTTTCGGGAATAACAGTCGTAGGTCACAATCTTTTAAAATATTTCATCAAAATATCGCCAGCATTTTATCGAAAAAAGAAATTTTAGAGCTAACATTGTTAGAATTACGAGACGCGAGTAATGAACCGGATATCTTATGTTTTTCTGAAACTTTTATGCGAGCTGGAAACGAAAGGTATCTCAAAATAAATAACTTTTTTTTGGCTGCTGCGTTTAGTAGAGACCAACAGAGAGGGGGTACTTGTATACTGGCAAAACATGGCATTGCTTGTAATGAGCTTGCATGCGTTAAGAAATATTCAACCATAAAGTCATTTGAGGCCTGTGGTATTGAAATCCCAATGCATAGATTACTCATTGTATGTGTTTATAGAACACCTGCGTCTGACCCTAACATATTTCTGAATAAGTTGGACTTATTGATGTGGGAACTACTCAAAAAACGTGGGTCAAGTCTAAAAGTAGTTATTGCTGGTGACTTTAATATCAATACAATGAAACCAGGTAAAATCACTAACTATCTAACAGACCTATGTAACACATACAAATTGCAACTTCATATTAATGTCCCCACTCGGAAAGACTCGTGTATAGATCATATATTGAGTAACATCAAGACTACATCTTCTAACGTCTTGCCTCTTCACTTATCTGACCATGACACAGCACAACTGTTAGAATTTCCGGTAAAAGAGCAAACTTTACAATGCAAATCATACTTTATATATAAGAAAGATTATCACAGTGAAAATATAAAAAAATTTAAAGAATGTCTCAGAAATATGTTATGGTCAGATGTGCACTTAGAAACTGACCTAAATAGCGCTTTCAGTCTATTCCATGATTTTTTATGCTTACTATATAATTTGTGTTTTCCAAAAATAAAAATAAAGATAAATAAATCTAATTCATTTAAGCAAAAATGGATAAGTAAGGGTCTTAAAAATAGTTGTAAAACTAAAAGATTTTTGCGATATCAATATTACAAGGACAAAACATTATCTAACAAAACGCGATATATAAAATACTCAAACTTATTGAAAAAGTGTATTTATAAATCAAAAATGAATACTAACATGAATTTTATTAAACATAGCAAGAACAAATGCAGAGCCACATGGTCGATTGTTAATCATGAAATTGGAAATTCAAGTTCATGTATTAATAATATTTCTGAAATACAATTAGATAAACAAGTACTGATGGATCCCACTGACATAGCGAATGCTTTTAACAATTATTTTATTGACTCGACTAACACATTGACATCAAATCAGCATCATTATAATTCCACTAATTATATATCAATTTCTAACTCCATGTTTCTTAGCTCCATGACTGAAGATGAAGTTAAAAATGAAGTCATGGCGTTAAACAACACTAACTCTGAAGGTGATGAAGGTGGTGGTGATGGAGGTGATGGAATAACTACGAAAATAGTTAAAGCGTGCAGCACAGAGTTAATTCCTATTCTGACATATTTAATTAACCTCTTATTTTCATCAGGTACTTTTCCTGAAGCTCTAAAATTATCAGTTGTGAAGCCACTGTACAAAAAACAGGATAAAAAGGATGTTAAAAATTATCGACCGATAACACTTATTCCCATATTGTCAAAGGTTTTCGAGAAATGTATGCTCAAGAGACTTGTTGACTTTTGTAGCAAATATAAAATTATATCAAAAGATCAGTTTGGATTCCAAAAGCACAGATCAACCACACAAGCAATATTTACTCTTGTGAGCAATATCCTGAGTAACTTAAATAATAATAAATTAACAACAGGGCTATTTTTCGACCTGTCGCAAGCTTTTGACTTCGTAGCGCATGACATATTATTGAAAAAGTTAGAAATCCTAGGAATAAGAGGAGTTGCACTGCAGTGGATTTCGTCATATATAAGTAATCGAAAACAATACGTTGTCTTAGATAAATTAAATGAGAACATACTTAGTTCTTACTCTTCAAAAACTAGGGTAAATAAACGTGGTGTCCCTCAAGGAAGTGTATTGGGTCCTATATTATTTTTATTATATGTAAATGACATGCCACTAGTGACTAATCATAAATTGATTTTATTTGCAGATGACATCTCAATTATCGTGACATCTGATAAAAAATCAATATCTAACCATGAAATTGAAATTAATAATACTATTGACAAAATTTTACAATGGCTACAGATTAATAAATTAAAAATTAATTTGGATAAATCTAATTACGTACAATTTAATAAATCAAAACATGCCAAATACAATTTTACTCTTAATATTGACAGACTAAAAGAAGTAACGGAAACTAAATTCTTGGGTGTATTCATAGATCAAGACTTAAACTGGAAAGTACACTTAGATGATCTATGCAATAGGATTAACAAATTTACTTATGCACTCAGACATATTAAAAACGTAACAAACTTAAAAACAGCAGTTATTACATACCATGCATATATTGAATCAATATTACGTTACGGACTTACTGCATGGGGAAACAGTACAGATAAGGATAGAGCATTCATTGCACAAAAGAAGTGCATCAGGGCCATTTGCGGACTTCGGCCTGACGAATCTTGCCAGCCATTTTTTAAAAAGCTAGGTCTGTTACCACTTCCTGCACTTTATATATATGTAATCTGTAACTTTGTTTACAATAATAAGGGATTGTTCAAAAAAGCATCTGAAGTAATCACTCGTCCAACAAGGGACAAAGACAGACTTATTGTGATGGATAATCCGAAATCGGCTAAGTTTGCTAAAAGTTGCCTTGTGATGTGTGTGCGAATTTACAACAAAATACCTAATGAGCTAAAATATATAAATAATGCGAATTTATTTAAAAACAAGCTGTACAAATGGCTAACTAATCATAATTTTTATGACATTAAGGATTTTTTTGACATAAATTTATAATATTACTATTAATTTGGTTTATATAATGACATTGTTGACATAATTATAAATTTGCATGCAATTGATACATATTCTGTATAGCTAAACATGTGGACATTGTATTTAAATAAGACTGTAACATTATTATACCATGTTTAAGGCAAATAAAGACTTATCTTATCTTATCTAAACTTTACCAGCATTCTACCGAAAACTAAAAGCTTCCTGAAAATGAAATGGCTTATATGTAATTCTGAGCTGAAGATTTGACCAAAACATCGATAAAAAGTACAGTTTAGGCAGTTTAGGCTTCATCGACTTTTTGGTCGAAACGTCGATGTAGCATAAATAGCCTAAACCGTTCCCACCGCTGGGACACAGGACCCGTCTTTTAAGAGAAAGCCGAGGGCTGTAATCCACCAAGTAGGCAAAGGGCGGGTTAGCGGATATCACATGTCTTCTAATTTTTGGTTCAACGATGTGACAATCACAATTTCCTTTCCCCATTTTGATAGCCTGGGTTCGAACCGACGACCCACAACTCGTAAGTCGCAGTCGTTACTACTGCTCTACCGAATCTCCCTACCCGACCGAACTCGCTCTACTAAAATATAAAAGCTTAGTGTAAATAATTTGATATTTGCTTAAACTTTTGAGGTTTAAAGTGAATAAGGGTCTATAAAGAATAGTTTTTTAGTCTAGTTTTCTATAAAGAATAGTTTTTGAATAGATCCATGGAGTTTCTTGCCGGCTCGTCTCTATCGTCTATTGAAAACGATAAATGACGACCTCCGTGGCGCAGCGGTCAATACGCCTGCCTGCGACGTGGAGGCCCCGGGTTCGATCCCCGGCCAGGTCATTATGGAAAACGTTCCTGATTGGCCCGGGTCTTGGATCTATATATGTATCTATTATAAATATAGTATCGTTGAGTTAGTATCCCATCACACAAGTTTCGAACTTACTTTGGGGCTAGCTCAATCTGTGTGATTTGTCCGTATATATTTATTTAAGTATTTATAAATTGGAACATGCACTTAATTCTTAGGTTTCATAAGTGTTATGAAATATTTTGATTTTGTTATCAAACCAATATCATAACTAGACGGGGGCTGAGCAAGTCAACTAGCCATACCATCAACCGTACGGTGGTCGGTGATTGCAAATGCATTCACTGTTTGACGTGCGAGATGACTAACAAGCGACAGACACCTGTGATCACTATGTAAAGTCCCCTCCGGCGTGGTTGCAAAATTATAATTGATATTTACCTTTTAAACGTCATTCTAAATAATGGTAGTGCAGGCACTGAAGTACCTACAAAGGGAGGATATGGATGCGCGGCAGAACAGGATAAAAATTTGGTTTAATATAGTTTGTTGCCAACACGACCACTATAGCGTTCCTTTGTTCCTTTATAATAATAGGAAATATTACATTGGCACCGATTGCCCTGTCTAGAAGCTAAACTAAAAAAAGTACAGAATATAAATATTAGTTAAGTAAAAAGGTAAATTGCGCTAGAGAATGTACATATGTAAAGAAAACCCTGTCCGATCCGTGAAAGTATTGTTAGGTATCGTTAACTGATTCTACTAAAGCCTACAAAGCCGGGCTCCCCCTAAAACTTAAAAAAATAAATATTATTTCGCAAAAAGAGGTAATTGCACAACATGCGCGGTAGGCAATCCAAGCGCGGGCGATGGGGGGTAGGGCACGCGGCATGTGGTCGCATCGCTTGTAATAATACCGTCAAAATGGTGTTGTCACTTTTTTTAAAATTACTACATTTCGGGGAATTTGGAATTAATTCGCGGATCAAAAAGATTATTGGAAAATTCATTCGCATTGGCACTAGAGGACCACTGCTGGACAAAGGCCTCCCCCAAGGCTTTCCACAATGACCGGTCTTGTGCTGCCCGCATCCATCGGCTTCCCGCGACCAGGTCGTCGGTCCACCTTGTTGGGGGCCTGCCTACGCTGCGTCTTTCGGTACGTGGCCGCCACTCCAGAACCTTACTGCCCCATCGGCCATCGGTTCTACGAGCAATGTGCCCCGCCCACTGCCACTTAATTTTAGCGACTCGAAGAGCTGTGTCGGTGACTTTGGTTCTTCTGCGGATCTCCTCATTTCTGATTCGATCACGCAGAGAAACTCCGAACATAGCTCTTTCCATCGCCCTTTGTGTGACTCTATAACTGATAAATGTATACCCCTACCAAATTATAGTTTTCTAGTGCAATGGTAAGAATTTCTAAGCTAAGCTGCGGACGGACAGACGGGCGGCCGATGGCATAACTGTAAAGGTTCCTTATTGACAGCAGAACTCTAACAAACGTTACGAATGTTGTTAAACTGTCAAAATGAAACCCGTTGCTACTGATAATGTCTCGTGCAGTTACCCCGCGTGAGTTATAATCTCATGATTGATACCGTAGTTCTGGTATTTCATCATCAACCTTTTTATCGTCCTACTGCTGGGCACAGGTCTCCTCTCACACAGAGAAGGATTGAGCGTAATCACCACGCTTGCTTAATGCGGGTTGGCGATTTCATACTTACAAGTCCAGGTTTCCTCAAAATGTTTTCCTTCACCTTGTAATCAGTCATTGGTGTCCAAGATATACTTAGAAAGTACATATAAGTTGGAAAAGTTACATTGGTACCTGCCTGACTTGGAATCGAACCCGCACACTCATACTTGAGAGGCTGTTGTTTTCACTACTAGGTCACCACGACTTATAATATTCGTTTGGTTCTCATGTATAGATTGCCTGAATGGCTGAAAATGAGTCATAATATTGAATATGTTTAGTATAATATGGGTAAGTTTACTTTAGCACAGAAATACTCGTGCGTGTATTATTCATCAGTTGACTTGACCGCTGTGAAGACTCTTGGTTAATGTACTTTGCTTTACATGCATACATCAGCCAATAATGTTCCCAACTTGGGAACGATCAATCTCCCTCTGGGTTAAACATTGCATCACCTCGCTCAACGGCCGTCTTCCTTCCTATTCACTCAGTTTTTTGAGTGAATGGGCTTATTAAAATAGCGTGCTTTACCGTCAACGATTGCATCACTGCTTACCATCAGGCGGGATTGCGATGAAGCACTAGTTTATAATTATTAAAAAAAGCGTCCTCCCGGTGAGAGGAAGTGGGCCGTAATCTACCACGCTGGCCTAATGCGCTCTAGGCCATGCCGATTTTCACTTTGCTTTGGCAAGCAGACGGTCTAACTGAGAACCTCGTCATTTTTTGCAGTCGGTAATTGAAGAAGTCAAGGACAAAATGTCGGAGATAAAGCCAATCCTCTTTTGACATCAGCAATGACCTTTAAATTCTGTACAACATACAATGATATTTGGCGGAAAAAATAAACATAAAAATCCGCCAAGTGCGAGTCGGACTGCGTACGAACGGTTCCGTACCATTATCTATAAAACGAAAAACGGCAAAAAAAAATCACGTTTGTTGTATGGAAGCCCACTTCAATATTTATTTTTTGGAATTTAATTATTTATTTTTAATTTTAATATACAATATGTAAAGAAAACCCTGTCCGACCCATAAGGATAATAAAGGTTAGGTAATCACTTGACCAAATATGATATAAAATTTTACATAATCATCATAGTAACAATACTAATGAATTTTGAAATAATCCTTTTTTCCTGGGAATTAATTCCAATTTCCCCGAAATTTGGTAATTTTTAAAAACGAGACAACACCGGTATTATTATAAGCGAATAGCGACGCGACCACGTCACAGGTGCCGCGTGCCCTGCCCCCCGCCTCCCGCGGAAGGGGTTACTTAGCGCACATATATTAAGTTACATCTTTTTGCGAAATAATATTTATTTTTTAGTGGGATTTTTTTTTAAGTGTAGCCTGTCTTTGTGGGCATTAGTAGAATCAGTTATCGATACCTAACAATACCTTCACGGATCGGACAGGGTTTTCTTTACATATTGTATAACCAAATATTCTGTGAAAATTTCAAGCGTCTATCTATTTCCGTTATTAATATGGAGCATAAAACGAAAAAAAAAATCACGTTTGTTGTATGGGAGCACCCTTAAATATATATTTTTTTTAGTAACAGCAAAAATCAAAGCATTTATTTCAAATACACCAGTTACAGGCACTTTTGAATTGTCAGAAGGTTGGTCAGTCAGTAAGGTGAAGCTAGTCGCTCATTCCAAAGAGTAGGTACCTATGGAGAAGAACGGGCAAGAAACCATGGACACTCTTTTTACCCGACTACGGCAAAGCAAAAGGAGGGTTATGATTTTGACAGGCTATGTATGTATGTATGTATGTATGTATGTATGTATGTATGTATGTATGTATGTATGTATGTATGTATGTATGTATGTATGTATGTATGTATGTATGTTCATCTGTTCCCTCGTAACTTCTAAACTACTTATCAGAATTCGACAACTGACATATCATTAGAAGCGTCTTAATTGTCCGCTGGTTATAGGCTATATGGGGTTTCACAAAATCTAATGTGGCGCCCTCTAGCGGACAAAACATACAGAGTAAAAACATAAAGTTAAGACAAATATGCCGTGTTTGGTATCATTTGAAAGCGCTTTACTTGTAGATTTTGAATATATATATATTCCTAGCATTTGCTTGTGACCTTACCTGTATTCATGGGCTGGTTGCATATAATTCACATCTTTTCGTTCCTATCTTCTTTACTACTTATCAGAATAAGACCACTGTAGAAACATTAGAAGTGCCTTGATATTCTGTTAGTTATGAGCTATAAAGCTTGTCACCAAATTTAGTATTGCGCCCTCTAGCGGACAAAAGGTTCTATGTTAATATAAAATTAAAATAAACATAGCGTGTTTGGTATCACGTGAAAGAGCTTCACGAGTACTTTATGCTTGTACATAATTACAGGAATGCTTTAATGATGTTAAATATGAGCGACAAGCGGCCCCCAGCGACTTCGTTCGCATGGTAGTAGCTCCTATTGGTCGCAGCGTGATGTTATGTAGCCTAAAGCCTTCCTGGATTAATGGGATATCCAACGCAAAAAGAATTTTTCAAATCGGACCAGTAGTTCCCGAGATTGTCGCGAACAAACAAACAAACATACAAACAAACTCTTCAGCTTTATATATTACTAGCGGCCGCCAGCGACTTCATTCGCGTGGAATTAGTCATGCTCAGCTCCTATTGGCAATATAAATAAATTAAATAAATAAATAAATTAATTAAATAAATAAATAAAGGATTAAAAGGCTATCCAACGCAAAAAGAATTTTTCAAATCGGACCAGTAGTTCCTGAGATTAGCGCGCACAAACAAACAAACAAACTCTTCAGCTTTATATATTAGTATAGATGATGATATGATATGGTATTATATAGCCTACATCCTTCCTGGATTAATGGGCTAACCAACGCAAAAAGAATTTTTCAAATCGGCCCAGTAGTTCCCGAGATTAGCGCGAACAAACAAACATACAAACAAACTCTTCAGCTTTATGTATTAGTATAGATAAGAGTAAAGCGCGGATCACGGGAATTGTGAATCGCTTAATGCAATGTAGAGCAGTGTGAACATTAATAGAATAAAATTAAATAAAATATGTAATGCACTAATGAAAACGACATAAGCTGGGAGTAACTCAACGCGGTGAAGGCGGAAACAGTTTGATAATTAGCTAAAACTCCCATAAAAATGTCCTCTGCACTATATGCCTTCGGGCTTATGTTGTTATATGTGCGTGTAGATGTAAATGATGTAATATGTCAAGTACCTAGTTTTTAGTTTATCAATTTAACTTTTGTTAATATTATGCGCCACAAATACACTTTAACACCAAAATAGTACAAATAATAAAAAGTAATAAAACTAAAACCCAACTACGACAAAAAACGACGCTGAAAAAGTATAAAACAAGATTTTCAGAATACTGAACTGAACAAAGTTGCTAATGTAGTTGCAAGTAAATGGACACAGTAGACTCTACCAAGATGCCTTCGTTGTAAATTGACAATAATGCCATACAATACTGTTCTGAAGTATACGTAGAGATAAATTTTCATGTTTGGACGTAGTCACACGTTACATATACCTACTACAGTAGCACCTTGACAACGTGTGACTACGCCTTTCCAAACATGAAAATTTATCTCTACATGGTGAATATTCTATACTTCAGAACAGTATTGTATGGCATTATTGTCAATTTACAACGAAGACATCTTGGTAGAGTCTACTGTGTCCATTTACTTGCAACTACATTAGCAACTTTGTTCAGTTCAGTATTCTGAAAATCTTATTTCATACTTTTTCAGCGTCGTTTTTGTCGTAGTTGGGTTTTAGTTTTATTACTTTTTATAAATTATCAAGCTATAAACATTTGATTACATCATTCATTTTGAAATCAACGGTGTGAGAACGATGCTGAAATATATTGTACGCTAAGAGCGTCCATTATGGAAAACACACAAAAAAGAAAAACATTAAAAAAGACTAACCCAACAAATAGATGCTTTACGTGTGCCATGCAATTATACAATACTAAGAAATTGAATCTACACAATGCAAAGATAGTTTTGTCCGAGGTTCAGGAGCTCCAACAGTGTTCCCGAATACTAACTTTAATGTAAGTAGTACATAATCTCTAAAAATTTAACTGCCTACCTATTACGGTTCATGAGATACAGCCTGGTGACAGACGGACAGACGGAAAGCGAAGTCTCATGAATAGGGTTCCGTTTTACCTGTTAGGTACGGATCCCTAAAAATGACACCATCGTACAAATTGGTTGATACTGGATTCAGTCAATGAAGTAAATGTTTTCAGTAAATAACTTCAGTTTACATAAACCATACTTATATGAGTGTGGGCATAAAAAAACTGTTATTGTCAAGTCGCCATGGAATAAAGATTCCACGAATTCATGGCAATGTAGAATTTGGTCATTGGAAACCTATACATATTTAGGTATTAGTAGTTTTGTAAGGATGTATTCATCATCAACCTTTTATCGTCCCACTGCTGGGCACAGGTCTCCTCTCATACAGAGAAGGATTGAGCGTAATCACCATGCTTGCTCAATGCGAGTTGGCGATTTCAGACTTAAAGTCCAGGTTTCCTTCACCTTCAGTCATTGGTGTCCAAGATATACTTAGAAAGTACATAATTATAATCAATCAATCCCTGCGTCTTATTCATAAATGGGGCCTGGTTAGTAGGGGAGTGTTTTTAAATTGGCTCTGTTGTTAATTTGCTGATTGGCCTAGTAAGTCGTAGTGGCCTAGGGGTTAAAACACCAGCCTCTCAAGTATAAGTGGGCGGGTTCGATTCCAGGTCAGGCAAGTACCAATGTAACTTTTCTAAGGATCTATATTTTCAAATATTTCTTTCTTTCTTTTATGGCTTCGCACGGTTTGTGCATTTAGCCAATGTCACGTAATAAATTATTCATGTCGAAAAAGACCGCGTGAACCGTCTTACGAGGGAGGTTTGAAACAAAGTCATGATGTGGCCACTAGGCTGCGATATTTCACTGTTCCTTATGAATCATTTAATGAATGCACTTTTATTTAGTAAACAACACTATAAATAATTTTAAAAGTCCAATGAAAAATGAGCGTGACACTCAGCTTGACTTTCCCGCCAAAACCCCTTTTCAAATATTGGGGAAATGCTTAATCATATACTTACCCCTTATTCAAAAATGTTACTTAAAGTTAACTAGTGATTAGCGATTATTTAACCATACATTTTGGACATTTGCACGTCAGTGCAAATATGCATATAATACACCACAGTATTTAAGAGGTTTATTCATAAATGATGATTAAAGTTAAGTGCCGTACAAACGTCAAAATATATGGTTAAACAATCGCTAATCACTGGTTAATTATAAACAACGTTTATGAATAAGGGGTATAATGTATTGTCTCGTCAGTTTTTGTGTTAAAAAGCTTTTATTGAGTAAATGAGTATGTTATGCTCAGAGTCTCCGTGGCGTAGCGGTAGCGGACGCGGCCGCTGCGATTACTACGGGCTAACTGAATCCATTCTCAGATACGGTGATATCTTTTGGGGCAACTCAACTCAAAATAAAGAAGTTGCATTTAAAGCATAAAAGCCTTATTTTATTCGATATAAAATTTTGACATTGACATCACTTTACATTCTGGAAACAGTAATGTTTGTTAGAAATAATTTCAATTTATTTTCGCGAATGGCAGATAAATTTCCAAGAAACAGGCGTGATCAAAGTCAACTTTGTCTGCATGGGAGCAGTACAGCACTTATGCGCAGAAGTGTTTTTCGCATGGCTCCGATTATTTACAACAAATTACCCAAAAGTTGGAGGGAGCTAAATAATGTCCATTTGAAATGTCGACTAAAGTCACATTTAAGTGTCAAGGCTTACTATGATATTAAAGAATTTCTGACAGATCCATATATATTGACATAGATTTTTGATGCATTGTTATTTTTTTCCTCGTGCTGCCATTTATTTATTTTTGATTTTTCTAATTCCATTATATTTACTTATATTTTTTTTTGACATGAAATTTATAATAAAAATCATTATTGTTCAAAATATTTGCACGCCATACTAGGTGGCAAACATGTATGATCTTATTTTTCTGTTATGTTATCCTGCATGCATTTTATTTTATTCTTGTATGCACACACATGTTTAAGCAAATAAATTTACCTTTATCTTTATCTTATCCTTATCGTCCCACAGGTCTCCTCTCATATAGAGAAGGATTGAGCGTAATCACCACGCTTGCGCAATGCGGGTTGGCGATGCCAGACCTAAAGTCCAGGTTTCCTCGAGATGTTTTCCTTCACCTTGTAAACAGTCATTGGCGTCCAAGATATACTTAGAAAGTACATTGGTATTTGCCTGACCTGGAATCAAACGTGTTTTAACCACTAGGCCACCATGAATGGGTGATCTCTACGTCTTATTCATAAATAGGGCCTGGTCAGTAGGGGTCTGTTTTTAAACTGGCTCTGTTTTCAGTTTGGAGATTATTTATAAAGTAACGCTTTTACAGTGGTTCGACATCGTTCCCATATTGATAACTTTAACATGAGTGATCAATTATTTTGTAATAATTTTATGATTTAAAAGAATGTTCGTAGATTTTGTTCAAAACAAAACTCTTCTTTCTAGTTTACGTACATACATAATACATACATTACTAGAGATCGGAAATTCCGGCGCGTAAATACCTGTACTTGATTTGACAAAAGAAAAATGTGCATGCCTTTCGGTACACGTAATTAATATGTATACCACTATACGTTTTCTTTTTTAATAATTATAACCTAGCGCTTGACCGCAATCCCGCGCGATGGTAAGCAGTGATGCAATCGTTGATGGTAACGCGCTAGCTTATTAAAAGCCTTATCACTCAAAAAAAAAAACTGAGTGAATAGGAAGAAAAGCGGCAGTTGAGTGAGTTGATATAATGTTAAACACAACATAAAAAACTTTTTTACAAAAAAAAACAACCGACTTCCAAAAAGCACTACAAAGTGAAAAATAACTAATTTCAGAAGTCGGTGTCTTTGGTTTTGCATATTCGTTTTTGACACCGACTTCCGAAATTAGTTATTTTTCACTTTGTAGTGCTTTTTGGAAGTCGGTTGTTTTTTTTTGTAAAAAAGTTTTTTATTTTACACTTTTTAGTTGTTAAAAGTAGGTACTATGTATTCAGTTGCATCCGGTCAGACTGGAAGCTGACGCAAATATAGTTGGGAAACAACGTAATTTTGTTTACTTTAATTTTTACCTGTAAGTATTCTCTCAACTGCCTATGGTCTTCATCATCAAATTTACCGCAGACCATTATTTTAACCCAATGGGTGCAAAGGTCTCATCAATATAAATGAATTAAGTCCAACCACAAAGTAGCTACTGTAAACCGTTGAGGAGTTCCCGGAACTGGCCTATCATCAGAGCTCTTATGACAGTCACAACCCATCTAGATGTAAAGTTCTTATCAATACAAATTAATCGAGCCCAAACACAAGGTAGCCGCTGTGAATTGTTGAGGAGTTCCTTCGACTGTCTCCCGGCTCCATCATCAGATCTACTCCAGACCTTTATTAAATTGTAGTGCTTTAAAATACTTAATGAAAATGCTAAGAAATGCACTAGTCGCGCCTGCAATTTTTGAAAGCTCCCCTTGTTTTCTCTGGTCTTCCACCATCAAACCCTGATATCCTTATCATGGGACGACCACCTTGGGATCGTCCTCTTTCCAACAGTAAAAGAATTATCAAAATCGGTTCATAAACGATGAAGTTATGCGCGAACAAACATAAAAAAAAAAAAAAAGCATATATACGGTCGAATTGAGTAACCTCCTCCTTTTTGAAGTCGGTTAAAAATGACCAACGATGCTGAGCCAGAGGGAGATTGTTCTGGAGAGGCTCCACGACCAAACTCCCGACACAACAACATTTGGCGCATCGTACCCGGTACACATCGCAACACAACACAACTGCTCAGACCCGTCCTCCGTACGGCTTCACCAGACATCGTAAATATTTCTCCTACTACATCAATACTACTACTATATCTAATACTACATCAAATGAAAAGCAAAACGTTATTAAGATCGTTAAAAGTTATCAACACCGGTTACAGATAATCATGAAGTTTATTTTGACGAGTTAGATAAATCAACTTTCAATTTCAACACAATCATATCAGTAATTAGCTCAAATCAATTCTTGTTATAATAGCACCTGCTCTCAGTTTTAATGTATTCATTCATGACAGCATAACTTCAAAAACTTATTTATGTCAACTGTTAAACAAATTACTTTCATTAGAAAACAGATCAGTTAGAAAACTTTTTAATTTAATACGCTACGAAATTGTAATTAACTAGTTTAAAATGGATTCGTAGATAGAATTTAAAGGTAAGTTAGCTATTCGTAGTTCATACCTACTTCATTTAAATTTAATTTAAATTGACAGCACCTGGTTTTTCACCTGTTTCTTTTTTTCGATGTTGGTTTCATTAATCCATTTAATTTTTTTATCTCTCATGGTAGAGTCATTTTATATTACCATAATTTTAGACGTTTAAAATAATAATGCACTTAAAATAATTTCGTTCCACTTACCAGCAAGTAAAATCCCGCCAACACACAAACTTAATACACAATCCACATAACCACAGACACAAAACCAAAAATATTTCCTTTGCCCGAAAAAAGATTAAACTGTTTTCCCGCCAACGCGCGACGTTCGACAACCGAAATTGCGCGCGAAGTGACAGTAATGGCGGACGCCGAGGTACTGTCGCCGACAAACGTGGTGGCTCGAGAAGGTCGAAGCGAGTTGTGGAGTCGTTGCATCGTTTAGATAACTCATAAGCATTGCAACAACAGCAGGAAACAATTCGCACCCACCTGTCGATTAAGAGTTCAGCTATTTGCAACCTGGATTTGAATTCATTGATTCTTATACGCATTTAGAGTTGGTTTTATCTTATCTTAGATATAGAATTTAATGTTTTTGAAATAGACTACCTACCTATGTAAGTTTTTTCTTAAACTATTATTTTTATAAATAACAGATTTATAAATTTTATTTTAAAGTGCAAAAAGTCTTTTTTCCGGATGGAAAATGATAAATTAATGACGTTTCCCGCACTGGACGGAGCGGAACGGCTTGTTAGACTTTTACTGAGTAAAACCCAACCCGTGTTCCTTTACTTGGCAGGCACAGGCAGCCCGCAGAAGTTGGTCTTAGTGGATTCCGTTACGATACCCTGACATCTCTTTGAGGCGGTCGTGGAGCACAATACGCCGTCGACCCGGGCGGTCCTTACCAGGCGGCGAGCTGCCCACCGCTCGCCGCCTGCAAGCCCGTAAATGGTTACGTGCCTACCACTTTATTTCCGTCATTTACCGGCTATTCCCGTCCTAAAGATTACGAAAATCATACCTAGGTACTTACATAATTTCAATTGAAAAAAAAGAGTATTTTTACACAGTTCCATTTCTTCTTCAGCCTATAGAGGTCCACTGCCGGACAAAGGCCTTTTTTTTCCGGGGTGGAAATCCTCATAGAATGTCCGCCGCCCTGGGGTGGGCGACGGGGTCTGTCAGACTTTAACTGACTAAAACCACCCCGGTGTCTCTTCGATCACAAGCGCGCGTGGGGCCGCGGGAGTCTAAATTCTTCCACGGCCCCACACTCTCGTGCTGGCCCAGTCTGTCCGGGTCTTGTCTCCTGCACGGGGTAGTGGGGTGTTAAACTACCCCGTGCATCGCCTCTGCCTCGGGGTCCATCGAATAGGGGGCGGGGACTTCCCCATGTCCCTCGCCCCTGGACCCATTCATGGGGGACAGAAGAGGGCGTCCGCCCTTCCTCGGCGCCCGGTGCGTCTTCTGCGGCCCGGGAAGGGAGTTGAGATCTTGTAGTGTTATGTAATTTACCTACATATACTTACTTTTTCATACTTATATATCATTCATTTCTGCAGGTCATAATACGCATTCCAGACTGATAACATATAACTACACCAAGACTCATTATTCAGCTTACAGACATGGTCTTCAACTTCAAGCCTAAGTTTCGGCGACTTGGCGATAACTTGGCGTAAGAAGTTGTCCTGTGCTGTGCCGTATTAATTTTTCCTACTCAACACAACGCTTTAATTTAATATTTACTTATATTTGCATATTCACAATAATATTTTCTTTGTTATGACAGTTTTTGACAACACTGTTGATTATGTCTCTATGACAACCTTTTTTCTTTTAAATTCATAACTGCCTGCTATTTTTCTACCGGATTTGTTATCCGAACTCTTTTAAGATACATTATATTGCTTATAATTTTTCAAACATTTTTTTGTGAAAAGCTGTTCTGCGAGGTTTCTTCGGAAGCCCTCGCAGAACGTTGGCAGTTCAGCTTTAGTTTCGGTCTGGTGTTCACATTAGTGAAAGTTTATTAATTGTGATTTTATTTCCTCCAGAGCCCTCCTAGGGATACCCTCTCCCTCGCGAAGAGGGGAACCTCCTCTGACTTACTATGCCGGAGCCGCTCCTCTGCTGTTTCTGCTGCCCGGTACAGCCTCTGTTGGCGGTGCCACTGCTGTTAGCGGCCCTCTCGGCCGCCCCGCTCCTCCGCTGCTGTTGCCGGAAGCACTCTGTTCTGCTGTAGTTGGCCCTCTCGGCCGCCGGAGCTCCTCTGCTGCTGTCGCCCGGAGCCGTTCCTCCGTCGCTGTTGTCGGCCCTCTCCGCCGCCGGGGCCGCTACACCGCTGCTGTTAGTGGCCCTTTCGGGCGCCCCGCTCCTCCGCTGCTGTGCCGGTCCTCCGCCGCCGGGGCCGCTCCTCTACTGCTGTCGCCAACCCTCAGCCGCCGGGGCCGTTCCTGCACGCTGTCCTTTTTTTATTTTATTTTTTTACCTTATACTTGTATCTACCTCACCCACCTCATGCATACATTATCATTTTTATACTTTATCTTAACTTTTTATTTTAATTGTTTTATATAATAAATTCTTTGTTCGTCCCTCTTCCCTCTTTCTTTACCTGTGTAACACGACAATCTCGCTTTCCCGTTCCGCAGCTTTCTTCTGCAACATCACGTCCTCGCAGAAGGACACCACCGCGTCCCACGACTCTGGGCTGCCGACCATCCTCCGCACTACTGCCGTCAGCGTCAGGTCGCCTCCTACTTCATTTGTGAGGACACGGCGCTGCTCCTCCCATGCTACACGCTCAGAGAGCGTGTGCTGCGCCGTATCTTCCCCGCATTGGACGCAGTGGTGGCACCGAGCGTCCGGCTCCCTGCCTAGGCGACGTAGGTACTTGCCGAAGCAGCCGTGCCCCGACAGCACCTGCGTCACCCTGAACGACAGGGAGCCGTGCCTCCTCCCGAGCCAGTCGTCGAGTAATGGCCTCGCTACCGTCGAGGCGCGACGGTAGCGAGGCCGGCGGTAGGGCGCATAAGCCTCTGCCGTCAGTCCACCACCAGGACCTGACGGCATATTACATATACCTACCTACCGTAGCACCTTGACAACGTGTGACTACGCCTTTCCATACATGAAAATTTATCTCTAAATAGTAATAATTGCATACTTCAGAATAGTATTGTATGACATTATTGTCAATTTACAACGAAGGCATCTTGGTAGAGTCTACTGTGTCCATTTACTTGCAACTACATTAGCAACTTTGTTCAGTTCAGTATTCTGAAAATCTTGTTTTATACTTTTTCAGCGTCGTTTTTTGTCGTAGTTGGGTTTTATCGATACTACTCTTAAAACCAACAATCTCTCTTGATTCATCCTTTTCCTCAAATCATTTTTAATAAATAGTCTTTAACTTAGACAAACTTTTTCTGCAGAAATTGTATTTACAGGCATAGTCAGCATAATTCTCGTAACTAATGTTAATGGTAATTTTGATTATGGTCGGCGTTCAGACCATAAAATTGTGAATTCATGAATTTGTAAGGCGCTGGCACCATTTAACTATTTTAAACTAGTGTAGGTATATACGCATGTAAATTTACGTCATTTAATTTTTTTCATTTAATTTATTTTTTATTATACTCATTTCTCGGTGGTAGGCAACAACATCAGCCGCCGGCATAAGTTACCACCCACCAGACAAAGTCATGCCGCCAAGCGATCCGTCGTGTTCCGGCATGATGTCTGGTGAAGCCGTACGGTGGACGGGTCTGAGCAGTTGTGTTGCGATGTGTGCCGGGTACGATGTGCCTAATGTTGTTGTGTCGGGAGTTTGGTCGTGGAGGGTCTCCAGATCATCCTCTGGCGCAGCATCGTTGGTCGTGTTGTTGGGTTAAACATTGCATCACCTCGCTCAACTGCCGTCTTCTTTCCTATTCACTCAGTTTTTTTGAGTGAATAGGCTTAATAAGCTAGTGCGCTTTACCATCAACGATTGCATCACTGCTTACCATCAGGCGGGATTGCAGTCAAGCACTAGTTTATAACTAATAAAAAAAAAAAAATATGTATTTATTTTTATATTGTTAAACTAGTGCTTGACTGCAATCCTGCCTGATGGTAAGCAGTGATTCAATCGTTGATGTTAAAGCGCGCTAGTTTATTAAGAGCCTATTCACTCAAAATAACTGAGTGAATAGGAAGGAAGACGGCAGTATAGCGAGGTGGTGCAATGTTAAACCCATTTGGAGAGGGAGATTGATCTGGAGACCCTCCACGACCAAACTCCCGACACAACAATATTTGGTACATCGTACCCGGCATATAAAGCAGCACAACTCAAAAATCAGACCCGTCCTCCGTACGGCTTCACCAGACGTCATGCCGGAATACGAAGATTCCCTTGGCGGCAGACTTTGTCTGGTGGGTGGTAACTTCTGCCGGCAGCCAATGTTATGGCTGCGTATTGCGGGTTCGATTCCTGCATGGATGAGCTAAAAGTAGTTGTTCAGGGTCTGGCTGTTTGTATATGGGAGTTTATGTTTGTAAACGCAGCCACGATACTGGTGAAATTCCAAGTGTGGGGCAAAGCTCTTTATATTAAAAAAAATAAATAAATATTAGAACTCCTGAATACACACGATCAGTCAATATAAACTAACAGATTTACATCGATAAGCAAAGTAATAATGCCGGTCTGTTTCGAATACAAATGAGAGAAAGATTCAAATGAAGATTGGGGTATCTTTTATTCTTTTCTTTAGAGTGAATACTACTTCAACTCTTCAATGGCTTCTGGGGTTAGATAGCACAATTTTGCCAATAACACGTGTAACAAATTATAGAAAGTTTAAAAATTTTATTTCACAATAATTTTATTTTTATAATGGCGGATATCGCTTATGACAGTTGAAAAAAGGGCCGCGTAAGCCGACTTTTTTTTTTTTTTTTTTACAAATTATAAACCAGCGCTTGACCGCAATCCTGCCTGATGGTAAGCAGTGACGCAATCGTTGATGGTAAAGCGCACTAGTTTATTAAGAGCCTATTCACTCTAGCCTTGAAGACACTCAAATTGTAGTCCGACGGAAACACCGCCGCGGGCAAATTGTTCCAGTCCCTCGATGTACGCGGTATAAAGGAGGAGGCGAAGCGCTTCGTCCGGATCGTAGTGGTGTTAACAACGTAAGGGTGGAAACCAGCCGTACGACGGGTCGTCCGCTGGTGGAACGGAGATGGGGGAATTAAATCATGCAATTCCCTCGCACACTCCCCGAAATGCATCCTATAGAACACCGAAAGGCTGGCTACGCGGAGCTCTAAGAGGAGATTTGATGCAAAGCCATTATGTGGCCACTATGCTGGGAAATTTCAATGTTCTTTATGAATTATTCACTGAATGCACTTTTTACTACATAAATCACCCGCTTTTATTTAGTAAACGACATTATAAATGTTTTAAAAGTCCAATGAAAAATGAGCGTGACATTCATCTTAGCTTTGCCGTCAAAAAACCCAGATTGGGGTATCTCCCGTCCCTTGTCTTCGTATTGTCAAGGTGACATTTCGAAGTTGTTCATATCATAAAAATCATGAAAATAAATAAACACGATACGAAAATAATAAATTCATATAGATGAATTTTCATTAGTGTAAATCGATAGCGATTTACACTAATTAACAGTACCTATTCTGAATTAATAACAAACATTGCAATAATTTATTATAAGGATTTACAAAATTATTTCTGTCTCTACTTTTTCTTTCTTTTGTATAGAGATAGATATACACATACTGGCCAGATTTTTATAAACATTTTAAGAAAGCAAAATTTTAATTCTCTTTAGAAACCTCTTAATCAAAAAGTTTGAAATATTTTGCCTTAGTCTGTCGTAGGACAAGTTGTGATCACAGGATCTGTAGACCAGTGATGCTGGCAAAGGAGGAGGCGGAGCGCGTGAGGGACCGGGAATCCCAGCGCCCTCACGCCACTAGCCGCCGCAGGAGACGCCCTTGAGCCACCGTACACGCGGGCCTGCGGGCGGTGAGCAGTGGGCAGCTCGCCGCCCGGTAAGGACCAGGCCCGGGTCGACGGCGCGTCGTGTTTCACGCGCGCCTCAACGAGATGTCAGCACATCGTGACGGGGTCCACGAAGACCAAAGACCCGGGGGACAACAAATACAATACTATACTATTAAAACCTAAAAATACTATAAATACATATAACACTAAAACTACTGTACAAGGCGTCGTGTTTCGCTGACTGGTGTCATGCAACCGGCCACTAAACCAGCGGTACACAATACCCTTCGGCCATAGTTCTTCTTTCAGGAACTTGTCGAGGTCATGCGTCGGAACACGTACCACGAACGACTTGAACTAAGTGTTGTGGCACGGCTCCAACACCTCAACTCTCACAGTCCATTTAGACTTGACGCGCAGATACTCCACTATTTCCTCAGCCTTCGTGGATATCTCTTTGAGGCACGCGTGAAACGCAATGCGCTGTCGACCCGGGCCTGGTTCTTACTGGCCGGCGAGCTGCCCACTGCTCGCCGTAGATTTACAGCAGTAAGGGTCTCTCTGAAGGATGTTTCAGCCCATGTAATGAAAGATCATCATATTTTTTGGCATTTAGAATTTATCTGGGAAATTCTTTTTTAAAAAAAAAAACGTAACTGCAATCCCGCTTGATGGTAAAGCGCGCTAGTATATTAAGAGCCTATTCATTCAGTTTTTTGAGGAAGCTAGAAAGAAGACGATAGTTGAGCGAGGTGATGCAATGTTAAACTCAACAACACGTTCAACGATGCTGCGCCAGAGGAAGATTGATGCCCCTTCACGACTAAACTCCCGGCACACATCGCAACACATCTGCTCAGACCCGTCCTCCGTACGGTTTCACCATGCCGGAACACGACAAATTGCTTGGTGACAAGACTTTGTCTGATGGGTGGTAACTTCTGCTGGCAGCTGATGTTATGGCCTACCACCTGGAGCCTTAATACTTTATAGATAAAGTTGAAAATCTAATAAAGAAATCTGACAGATTGTAACGGCTTGCTGTGCTGTCGCATGTACACCTCACTATCAACAATCTTGATCTTATTTTTGCCTTTCACCGTATCCATTCAAAAATCAATTCCCTTATCGAAGTATTTCAGGTCCTGTTTTAAGTTGTCGCTCCATATTATGTTAATACAAGGTTGGCCGACTTTCTTTTGCTTTGGCCTAGTGCTGCATTGCTGCACTGTAGTAGGTACGCGGCGCCTGTAATCTAGTACCTATGTATGTGTATTGCTGAAACTAGAGCTAGGCTCTGTTTTGTATAGGATCGCAGCATAATAATGCTGAGCGACAGCCGTTTTGCGTGGATGAGACGCATGATTTTTTTTAAATGTAATTATAAACTAGGATTTGACCGTAATCCCGCCTGATGGTAAGCAGTGATGCAATTGTTGATGGTAAAGCGCGCTAGTTTATTAAGAGCCTCTGGCGTTGAAGACACTTAATTTGTCGCCAGACGAAAACACCACCACTAGCAAACTGTTCCAGTCCATCGATGTAAAAAAAAAGAAAGTCTTCGTCCGGATCGTAGTGATGTCAACAACGTAAGGGTGGAATCTCGCCGTACGACGGGTCGTCCGATGTTGGAACGGAGATGGGGGAATTAAATCATGCAGTTCCCTTGCACACTCACCAAAATGCATCCTATAGAACACCGAGAGCTACTTTACGCCTGTGCTCCAGGCTTTAGAGACCGTTTTGAGTTAAAACTGGGTCGCCAATCAGCCTCTTCGCACGCCTCTCCAGTGAGTCTAAAGCACCCAGGTGCTATATTTATTTTAAAATAAGAGCTTGAAAGAAAATGTAATTGTAAATGAAAGAATTTGTAGAGCAAAGAGCTCTGATTATGTCAGAGAACACATGTAAGGCAGGAGTGTGGTTTTAGCCGGTAAGAGTCCGGCACTGCCCAGACTGGCTCACTAGTGAGGCAGCTTGGGCGTCCATGAGGATTTCCCACTCCTACCAAATAAAAAAAAGCAGCCAGGTGACATTTCGCAGCACCAGCCCGTTGTTTGCTTCTTCGTCTTTTTCTTCTATCTTCTGCTATCAATGTCCTACTTTATTAATTTAAGTTTAATTTCATAATTGCCATATATCGTTAATTATATCATGTATTGTTTAACCTTCTGTATTGTTTTATTATTTTTAATTGTAACTATGTATTTGGTATTAGTCTGTTCGCATGCTTTATAATTATACATTCCAGTTACACAGGGAAACCTATAATTGGCCGTAATATTATGTAATAGGTACATACTCATATTTGTAAAATATGTTATGTATCGCTGTTGGTTACCTAAATAAATAAATAAAATAACTACTTAAGTAAGTACATAAGTCTGACTAATTTTCAATCCATATTTGTTGTAAATTCTAAATTAACTAAAGTCATAAAACATAGGTACATACATTTTGTAATGTTTTACAAAACGTATGTTTTAATTGTTATACCAATTTATTTTTACATAACATTGTTGGAGAAACAATAAGATTTGTAGAAGTGGCTTTCTTGTAAATCAACATGAATTGTTCTACAATTTTAATCATTCATGTTGATTTTAAAGGATCTCATAAAACACTTTCTCTTCTCTCCTTCTTCAGCCTATAGATGTCCACTGCTGGACAAAGGCCTCCCCCAAGGCTTTCCGCGATGACCGGTCTTGTGCTGCCCTCATCCATCGGCTTGCCGCGACCTTCACCAGGTCATCGGCTCACCTTGTTTGGGGCCTCCCTACGCTGCGTCTTCCAGTACGTGACCGCCACTCCAGAACCTTACTGCCCAAGAGCTATGCTCAGAGTTTCTCTGCGTGATCGAATCAGAAATGAGGAGATCCGCAGAAGAATCAAAGTCACCGACATAGCTCTGCGAGTCGCTAAACTTAAGTGGCAGTGGTCAGGGCACATTGCTCGTAGAACCAATGGCCGATGGGGCAGTAAGGTTCTGGAGTGGCGGCCACGTAAAACACTTTACAAGTACAATTTTTTTTAATGAAGACTCATACGTTAAAGGAATACAGCGCAACTTCTCCAGAACGGCGAAAACACACCCCATTTCACTTGTTGGTAGGTAGGGCATATATTGTGGACATACTGTGCCCCAGAATGAAATAAAGGGTGTATCTGACATCGACGCACAAACGAGTACCATGGATCCAGTACATGATTCTGAACCACCCAGTGGTGGAATTTTTCGTCGGCTTTTTCATGATTAAAAAAAATAAATGTAGTTTTTTTTCACTTCAGACCATTCACAATTGCTATACTTTTATAACCCAATAAGATTTTAAAGTAAAAATTAAATAATACGCTAATTACATAAAAAAGCGCAATGAAAACAAAACCCGAAAAACGATCTTATCAGCTGATTTAATAGAGTTCACATCAGGGATCAACGTCATACCTACAAACTCGCACGGCGGCTCGCTTGCAACGTTCAAAACCCGAGCCGACACTTTATTTTAAACACTGTGTATTCTGTAACCGTTCATTAACGACATAAATCTAGATCTAGACTATCATAATTTTATTAGTGACATGAGGTCTAGCCTTTACGCGAAGTTTGCGTTACGATGTCAGATACACCGTGTATAAGTATATACATATATTCGATTCTGGGGCACTGTATGTCGATGTATGTATGAGATTATCAACCTGTCATGCATGTATATGCATGACAGGGTGATAATCTCACTGAACAGATACAAGCAACTGAAAGATATATGAATGAATTAAGGTATGATAATCATTAGCTCGCGCGCGCATGCAAAAGTATTTGCTAAGTAATTAATAACTACTTTTACCAGGTAGAACTCCTGCTCCTGATATTGTCTAAAACCCTAAGATGTCCCTTCCCTAACCTACCTAACATGAGTCGAGCTGTCGACAGTAATTAGCACGTTCAAAGAAAATAAAACGAAGTAGGTTAAGACCACGCATAACTTTTTTATTTCCCCATTTATAAGATTTAAAAGAAGATACGTCATTTATCTTATCTATCCACCGGCACTCGACTCAAAGTCAAAACGAAAAACTACATTGTGTGTTGTAGCGTTGGCTGCAGTAATGAACCGCTTAAAGTGGATATCACTTTTATCAGATGGTATTGATACAAGATGTCTACTTAATGTCTTCAGCTCAAAACAAAAGCAGTCGGTTACATACCTACATATACTTACATAATTATGTAGGCAGTTCAGAGTCATTTATCTTGAACAGAGGTAAAAGTGGTCAGATTACTTTAGCCTATCAATTCTGTAAACCTCATTGCAAAAAAAAACAATTAAGTGGGCTTAGAGCGACTTGTCGTATACTATCAATCTCTAGCATTCGGTGAAATGACAGCTTCAAACTCATTTCAAACTTATTTATTTCAAAAATTAGTAATTCAGACAATTAACATCGATACAAAATTTTTACAGCCACCGTGGCGTAGCGGTAGCGGACGCGGCCGCTGCGCAAGGTGGCGCGGGTTCGATCCCCGCAGAGTGCAAATATTTGTATGCATGAATATGAATATTTGCACTGGTCTGGTCGTGCCTCGGAAAGCACGTTAAGCCGTTGGTCCCGGTTGCCATACGAACATCTAGTGGCAGTCGTTACGGGTTGTTGGAGCCCTCAAAAGTCCAACAATTGGTCTAACTGCAATGCTTCGATGTCGCCTTCGCATTGTGGAGGTCAGACGGCAGTCGCTTCACGGAAAATGTCGAAGTTTAGCCATATCAGCAGTTGGACTGGTAAAGCGGACCCCAGACTCCAAGCTGAAAAGGCTTCGGATGCGACTGGGATTAACGCTACGATGATGATCTGAAGGCATGCAATTTTAATTGGCGTTTGTCTCTGCTACGGATGACAGCAGGTCAAGCTACACCAAACTGTCAGATATTCCCAATCAACCTTGATTCTTAATGCTTTAGTTTAGAGATAAAGTTGAAAATCTAATAAAGAAATTTGGCAGATTATAGTGGCTTGATGTGCCGTCGTCTGCACAATACCAATAATTTTATAAATTCATTAATAAAAAAAGAGAAAAAAGTAATAAACATCAGGAAAGTTTATCATGGACAGGGTAATTGAGAATGTATAAATACATAAGCAAACAATAATTAATTATACTTAATTAAAACAAGTCAGCAAGTAAAGTACCTAATACAATAATGTCATCTCTCAATATTAAATTGCTTGTGATTTATAAAATTTCATTTGCACTGTAATACACTTTTTACTCCAAGAAATTTTGACCAGTTTATTGCTAACATCCATAGAATATGATGTAGTCATAGACATAGACTTTGGAGACTGATTGACGGTTTTAGTTATCTGAAAACTGTACAGGTAAACATAACCTTAATCATAGAATGTTAAGCACTTGTGAAGGCCTTTTCTGTTTTACTACCGGCCGCCAGCGACTTCGTTCGCGTGAAGTTAGTTATGCTCCGCTCCTATTAGTCGCAGCCTGATGTTATATAGCCTAAAGCCTTCCTGGATTAATGGGCTATCCAACGCAAAAAGAATTTTTCAAATCGGACCAGTAGTTCCCGAGATTAGCGCGAACAAACAAACAAACTCCTCAGCTTTATATATTACTAGCGGCCGCCAGCGACTTCGTTCGCGTGAAGTTAGTTATGCTCCGCTCCTATTGGTCGCAGCGTGATTTTATATAGCCTAAAGCCTTCCTGGATTAATGGGCTATCCAACGCAAAAAGAATTTTTCAAATAGGACCAGTAGTTCCCGAGATTAGCGCGAACAAACAAACAAACAAACAAACTCTTCAGCTTTATATATTAGTATACATCTGTTTTATACTTCGAGCAACACACCTGTGTTGCTCGAAGGTTTTATATGTATTAAAATCGATTCATTTATGGTCGGCCCCGTGATCCTCTATTGCAATACAACTGTTTTGTTTGGCAACAAGTACATACCTACTAATTCCCAGATAAAACAAGAAATACCCAAGATGAAAAAAAATAGATTTGAGATGTCAAGTGTCGTAAGATTAGTTTTCATAGCTCTAGGTGAGAAGTTGTAATCTACACCAGAGGACGATACTATTGATATTGAATGATTTTTAACAGTTCAACGTTTTCAGACGTGTCTAATTACCTCTTTAAATGATGGATATGCCAATTTCTCTCAATACAGTATAACATAATCTTCTTTATTTCATTAATAATTTCATTTATTTACACATCGCAACCTCTGTGCATGGCCGTCACTTATGCGAAAATTAAATTTTTCAGAAGAAGCATTTTAACTGTACCTATACGTACGACGGGTTGACCGATGATGGACCGGGATGGGGGGATTAAGTCATGTAATTCCCTCGCACACTCCCCAAAATGCTTCCTATAGAACACCGACAGGCTGGCTACTCTTCACCTGTGGTCCAGGCTTTGGAGACCGCTTTGAGCTAAATCTGGGTCGCCAATTAGCCTCTTCGCACGCCTGTCCACCGAATCCAAAGTTGCCAGGTGGCATTTGTGCAACACCAACCCAAATGTGGCCGCAGTACTCCACATACGAATGGCTCTGTGAGTCTGTGCTTTGTATAACATTTGATGCTGCCCTGGTGTGCAGTACCGCAGGACTTTTGAGATAACACCTAGTTCCTGGCAGCCACCTTGGCTTTGGACTCAATGTTTAGGTTCGAGGAAATCTCAACTCCTGAAAGCTGGCCGTCGGTGCACTCCAAGGACACACCGAAAAGTAGGAGCCAGAACGGGCTTCTTTTGGCGGTGAATAGACACGCTTGTATTTGTCGGTATTGAATGCTAACAAGATTGGCTTTGGCCCATTCGGAGGCCAAGCCCTGGCCAGGGGAAATGGCGTACGGTAGAAGCTTATTTAAAAGGCCAGCGTGCCATACCCGGTCGAAGGCCTTCGAGATATCTAGGGAGACGGCAATCGCTTCCCTATTTTTCTCGAGGGCCTCGCCCCGCGAGTGGCATACTCTAGAAGTATAGACGTTCCCCAGTTGACGGTTTGCGGCGAAACCCGTATTGTCGGTCACTGAGGAGATCATTACCTTCCAGGTATGCCAAGAGACGCGAGTTCAAAACACGCTCCATAATCTCGCATAATTTGGAGGTTATTTAAATCGGCCGATAGTTGGTAGGATCGGCACGACTACCCTTTTTGGGCACGGGCTGCATGCTGGCAAGCTTGCAGGACTTGGGCACTATGTATACCAGTCCTAAATGAAAGGCGATACAAGCGTTAAGAAAAATCGCTGGACCACTAGCGTAATTCACGTTTAGACCACAGTAGGTACTCTCAGAACTTCCTTGTTCCTAAGGCGAACCTCCGCCATTGAAGTGTCGCAGTGAGGTAAATTCGGTGGAATAGCACTGCTAGTATCAAGACGCGAATTGTAGACAAAGAGGCTAAATTTTTAATTTGGCAAAGAGGCTTGCTTTCTCTCTCGCCGTATGAGCCAGTGTTCCATCAGGCTTAATCAGCGGAGGCAGTGTGAGCCGACAGAAGTTCGCTTTGATCGATTTGGCAAGGGACCAGAAAGATCTACTACCAGACGGCTGCGCAGGGAACTTGTTGCCAATATGAGTCATCATCAACCTTTTATCGTTCCACTGCTGGGCACAGGTCTCCTCTCATACAGAGAAGGGTTGAGCTTAATCACCACGCTTGCTCAATGCGGGTTGGCGATTTCATATTTATAATGTCCAGGTTTCCTCAAGATGTTTTCCTTCACCTTCAGTCGCTGGTGTCCAAGATATACTTAGAAAGTACATTTAACTGTAAAAAAGTTACATTGGTACTTGCCTGACCTGGAATCGAACCCGCATACTCATACTTGAGAGGCTGGTGTTTTAACCACTAGGCTACCACGGCCAATATGAGTAATGCGGTCAAAACGAGCCTTCTTAAGAGCCTTTTTGTAGGACTTGGCAGCACGGTTAAAGGCTATCTTCTTATGCAGGACACTGGACACTTATTACCATTTAACTAATTTTTATTTTTTTTCAAAAGTGCCCGTCTCGCACCGGGTGCGAGTGTGCGACACATTGATTTTATTTAATTTCAATTTATTTCATGAATCTTGTACGTATTCTAATCATTTACGTGTGACAATGTTACTTACCTGAACAGCCTCAGTGGCGTAGCGCTAGCGGACGCGGCCGCTGCGCAAGGTGGCGCGGGTTCGATCCCCGCACAGTGCAAGTATTTGTATGCATGAATATGAATATTTGTACTGGTCTGGTCGTGCCTCGGAAAGCACGTTAAGTCGTTGGTCCCGGTTGCCCTACGAACATCTAGTGGCAGTCGTTACGGGTTGTTGGAGTCCTCAAAAGTCTAACGATTGGTCTAGCTGCAATGCTTCGATGTCGCCTTCGGGTTGTGGAGGTCAGACGGCGGTCGCTTCACGGAAAATGTCGAAGTTTAGCCATTTCAGCAGTTGGACTGGTAAAGCGGACCCCAGACTCCAAAGCTGAAAAGGCTTCGGATGCGACTGGGATTAACGCTGGGATGATGATGATGACATGTTTCGGGTTTCGCATATAATATACTGTTACGAATGGACCTTATGTCGATGGCATAAGGTTCAATATCGCGTGACATGCAGTGTGTCACTTTTAAGTCCTATTTCCCCAGATCTAGACATTTTCTAGGTACAATAATAAAACGCATTACTAGACTTAGGATGGCCTATCGAATGGTACAGGTCTCAACAGTTTTGTCAACAAAGTGTCGACATCGAAATTTCTAGAAACCCGTTTCCGGGAATTATCGTAGGTACTTACTTGGCCGGTGACCTCGAAGTTATGCAGTATTATTATTACGTCTGGACAATTCTGGAATGTTCGATCAGCTGGCCTATATAATAGCGCCGTGACGCCGGCGCAGAGTCAGTCTACACTCGACTAGCGATACGAAAACAGCGACAGTTAAGAAGCAATCTTAAAGAAGACCTACTGCGACAATTATAACGAGAACTGTAAGTACTACGTGAAGAAACATCTGTAGCGTTATTGTGTGTTTACAACACGGACTTCGTGGACGTAAGAGAAGACTTCGGTGCGACATCAGCTACGTTCTACTTGTCATTGCCTACTATCGTCTGTACCTTCGTTGCTAATAAACTTCGTAACCCTTAACCGGCGTTTTAGTACCCCTAGCCCGTAACAATACTAAAAATAACGTATATATTATATTTTTAAATTTCTTGAAATTAATTGAGTAAAGGCTTCAACTTTATAAAATAAATATAATAGTACACTGTAGACTACCTACATTATTTCTCTCTCCTTCCCCTTACTATTCCATCCAAAGGTTGTCTGTAAAAGATCACTCTTAGCGATAAGACCGCTCATTGTGTCACCCTTTGTAAAATCCTCATATTTATGTTCTCGTAATTTATATGTTGTACATAATAAGTCGTATTTTATTTTATTTCGATTCATTTTGAAACAAAGAAAGTAGATACCTACGTTTTTGAAATCAACAGTTATCAGTTAGTGTCCGCAATTAATATTTCCCAAGTTGTTTGTCTTCCTAAGTTTACGTCACTTAGTCTACTACCTATAAAGTAATAAAGATTATTCTATTCTAAAACGGTAGTACTCAGTACTTTGTATTAAATATTTTTAAAACATATTATATTATATGTATTTTTAAAGTAAAATACTGGTACCTATACGTATTGAGAACCCAGAGTTTTATTGTCGTTGTATTCCATCACTTGGAATCTGGCAAAGGAAACAGTTCATTAGGCACGATACAAAAGCGTCAACCGAAGCCGAATGCAGAAAATGCACTAATCCTGTCGCAGTACACTTTATGCACATAACAGCAGAATTGGAGTCCACCTTGTGCTGTTGTGTGTTTGAAGTGTCAAAGACGTAAAAGCATGCCAAAGACTGGTTCTTTTGCGCCAGGCTTTTTTAATAATACGGGCGGTTTTACCACTCCAAATGTGCCAGGCTGCAGTGCGATTGTTAACCATGATTTGGGTGATCACTCAGAATTAGTAAGAATGACAGCTCACTCCACGTTCGTTTTACCGAGATTTCAAGATGTGAGTCACCGACATAGCTCTTCGAGTCGCTAAAATTAAGTGGCAGTGGGCAGGACACATTGCTCGTAGAACCGATGGTCGATGGGGCAGTAAGTTTCTGGAGTGGCGGCCACGTACTGGAAGACGCAGCAAAGGTAGGCCCCCAATAAGGTGGACCGATGACCTGATGAAGGTGGAGGAAGGATGGGGGCAGCACAAGACCGGTCATCGTGGAAAGCCTTAGGGGAGGCCTTTGTCCAGCAGTGGACATCTATAGGCTGAAGAATGAGAAGATGATGTGATTTTTACAGAATCTATCGTTTGACCGCATAATCAGCTTCAAAAGATGTGTAAGTACATCTACAAGGACACATGGGATGTTCAACAATTTATGTTCTACTAGCTTTCCGCCCGCGGCTTCGCCCGCGTGGAGTTCGGTTATATCGCGCTTTTTAGATTTCCCTCGGGAATATCAAATTTTTCCGGGATAAAAGGTAGCCTATGTTCTTTCTCAGGGTCTAAAGATTGTCTGTACCAAATTTAATCATAATCGATTGAGAGGTTTAAGCGGGAAAGCGCAACAGACAGACAGACAGAGTTACATTCGCATTTATAATATTAGTATGGATGATATAATTGGTAGAGCACATTTGGTTCAGTGGTATCCGCTCCGACATGCGTGTCGTCGTGATTTCGAATCTAGGAAGGGACTTCACTTTATGTATTTTTAATTTCATCACCACTGCTCTCAAAACTGCATGTCTTAGAACCATAAATTCAATAACATGTGACATCCGCTAACCCGCACTGGGACCTCGTGTGTAATATGCTCACTGAAAGCACAAAAATTTTCTTCAATCTGTTTTGACGCTAACTGTACTTTGTATGTTTTTAAGAAATTATTAACTCTTATCAATTCGACATTGTTCTCAATAGTATTAACCG
The DNA here is from genome assembly GCA_017933935.1 of Sesamia nonagrioides. Taxonomy (NCBI): domain Eukaryota; kingdom Metazoa; phylum Arthropoda; class Insecta; order Lepidoptera; family Noctuidae; genus Sesamia; species Sesamia nonagrioides. Next base: position 760,271 of record JADWQK010000539.1, read on the forward strand.
AGGTGCTCTTACTGCGTCAAATGAATCACAAGTACGTTTTATCAGTATTTGGAGAGGCTCCGCTATATTAATTCAAGTTATCTGAATTTATGGTGTCTGGAGAGGTTTAGTGAAGGAATTTCGCTTAAACCTTTTTTATACGTGTTATGATTGGCACGTGATGGTCGATGACAAAGGATGGGTGGGCCGTGGCTAATTGGGAAAGCGATCTGTTCAACGGTAGAAAGTTGTGGTAATTACAAGATGGTATCAGGGTATGCTACTTAGAATTTCTCGGTGGTAGGCCATAACGTCGGCTGCCGGTAGAAGTTACCACCCACTAGACAAACTCTTGCCGCCAAGCGAATTCGTCGTGTTCCGGCATGGTGTCTGATAAAGCCATACAGAGGACGGATCTGAGCAGATGTGTTACGATGTGTACCGGGTACGATGCGCCAAATGTTGTTGTGTCGGGAGTTTGGTCGTGGACGGTCTCCAGAGCAATCTCCCTCAGGCGCAGCATCGTTGGTCGTGTTGTTGAGTTTAACATTGCAACACCTCGGTCAACTGCCGTCTTCCTTCCAGCTTCGCGCTAGTTTATTAAGAGCCTATTCACTTAAAAAACTGAGAGAATAAGCTCTTAATAAACTAGCGCGCTTTACCATCACTGCTTACCATCAGGTGGGATTGCAGAATATGTTTATTAAAAAAAAAAAAAAAAATCCCAGAACTGAGAAAATAATTTCCCAGTGCCAAAAAAGATGATAATCTTTCATTATATGGTCTAAAAAATCCTTCAGAGAGACCCTTAATGCTGTAAATCTACGGCGAGCAGTTAGCAGCTCGCCGCCCGGTAAGCACCAGGCCCGGGTCGAGACGGCGCGTTGTGTTTCACGCGCGCCTCATAGAGATGTCAGCACATCGTGACGGGGTCCACGAAGACCGATACCTGGGCCAGGGTTGCGGGTTGGTTGGAAGAAAAACCGTGATCCTGGTGCACAGGCAAGTGAAGGAACACGGGTGGGTATTAGTAAAAGTCTGACACGCCCTTCCGCTCCGCCCAGAGCTGGAGAGGTCATTTGATGACTTCCCCTCCACACTAAAAAATAGGCTGTAAATCTAAGGCATTGACCTAATAGAAAGCGAATGCACGATCATCGGAGGTTTGTACGAACGCGCGATTAAACATATTGACAATCGCATGACGGCGTCGCGCGATTTAATTAGACTTGAATGATCGCGCATTCGCTTTCTATTCGGACGATGCCTTACCTCCACATTTCGCAATTAAAAATCCCTTATAATAGGACCTACCGACTAATGATACAAATTTGTGTAGTTTTTCGGAAATACAGGCGCGATATTGATTCATATGTTGGAAAAAAAATTCGACTCGCCAAAATCAAAATTCATTTATTCAAATTGGGCTAAAAATCAGCACTTTTTGAACGTCAATATTACATAAGGCAGTCCCCTCAAAACGCGCGCCCTTCGCCGGTCGACGGTCTCATCTCATATAGAGAAGGATTGAGCGTAATCACCACGCTTGCTCAATGCGGGTTGGCGATTTCAGACTTAAAGTCTAGGTTTCCTCAAAATGTTTTCTTTCATCTTTTAATCAGTCATTGGCATCCAAGATATAGTTAAAAAGTACATATAACTTAGAAAACTTACATTGGTACTTGCCTGACCTGGAATCGAACGTCGTTGCGGGTTCGTTAAAAAACGACTGTTGAACTAAAAATTGAAAGGTTGTTGTGTTAACCAGCTTGTAACAGGAGTGATACAAATGATAAAACAATTTGTTTGTATAACTCATTTATTTTATATTCACATTGTAGTTACGAGTTCCAAGAGGTGAAACACCAGCTTTTACATATAAAATGAGAACAAAAATATTTCACAAAAAATAACTAGGTATAAGAGAAATGCGTTCCAACGAAAGCTAATAATGTTTGTAGTAACTAGAAACTTTGCTATAGTCATGTTATAGCAAAAGATACTTAATTTAACTATATGTACTTGGCAGTTATATTGTGAGTCGACAAGTAAAAAATAATGATTAATACTGATCGATGCCAAGCGGAGCCGAAAGGAGTCAACGCCGGGATCGTAAGTAACGCATACATCTGAACAACACTATCACGGTTTGGAGGGGAGTGACTCGGCTCAGCCCTCAAGTTTCCAAAGTTAAAAAAAAGCTATACAATAATTGACTAAATACCTTAAAACGCTATGGGAAGCGTGGTGATACACAGATTGTGAAGTCAACAAAACAACGTCACACGTAGCACATACCTTTGCCAAGCCTATATCAAGCTAACTTCACGAGAAACAACTTGAACTGAACTGAACAAGCGACACTACATTTGTTTAGCTATTTCGAGATTCATTCACAAACGTTGCCCAAAGTTGAGTAATGAACCCATTAACTATTGACGTTTAAACGTATATCAATTTTAAGTAACGTTTATAAATAAACCCTCTAGTAATTCGAACAACCAATGTATCTCCACGTCACAAATTATAAACTAAACTCATCGCACAATTGTATTAATGTCTAGATTAGACAGTCCACAGAACTAAGACATTAAACTATTATTGAGCATAATTATAAGAAAACGGCAGTCAACTTAAACACAATTATCGAAATAAAAATGCTACATTGAGTATAGTGAGATAGTCAAATGATAAAATACAATCGGGGAAGCAAGCACATACGGAACTTTAGCACACGGAGTCCCCAGCGTAAAAATAGAACCCTCACTTCTGTTCAATTGGTCGATATTTATATATAAAATGTACAGGAATTATCCTGTTTATTAAATAGGGTATCAAACGTCAAAATATTTCCAAAATCTTTGTACATTACATTATTACAAGTGACAATATAACTTATCAGACATCTCAATAATCTTTATCAACTCAAAATTATATTTTTTACCAATAAACATTATTATCATAAAAATAAAGTTGCATAAGTGCTTGCTCGGACTACGATCCCACAAAAATCGAAATAATACATTTCATTTGAAAACCATTACATATTTCAAGATACATGTATCCGGAAAATACTAAACTAAATCGAAAAATAATAAAAAAATGCATGTTAATTGAATAAACATTATAGGCCCTTTGTAAAATGTTACAAATATAATATAACACGAGGAAGACGAAATTATAAATTGATGAGTCAAACATATTGCACTAATTAACACTGTCGAATTTCGTATCAAATACATATGTACATGGACGTTCTTAAAAGAACGCATGAACAGTGTCGCTACCATGAGTTTATATTACGAAGACTCGATCATCGATATCGAGCGCGTTTGACTCATCGATTGTCAAGCTTCTAGGTTGTAAGAACTCTCAACCAATGAGAGCGCCAAAAGCGCTCGATATCGACGATCGAGTCTCGTAATGAAAACTCAGGGTAACCACACAGATCTTGGTTCAAATTACTACGAGAAGACTCCGTTGAAGCAATTTGGTGCAGAACGCAGCCTGTTTGGCGCGAACTCTTAAACCTAATTCGTATTTCGCTCGAGATTTAGTCGAGTATTTAAAAAAAACTCGACTAAAGTAGAATTGATTTGTTCGCACACGTCTACGTACTAATTATACTCGATTAAATCACAAACACAATGCGAACAGTTAAAAGTGCGCTAAGGTAGCTTGCGACATACAAATTTACGTTTTTTTTTTTGCATACTAGAGTTCAGTGGTAGATCGTATGTTGATTGAGATATGATTCGAGACGGTAACAAATATGGCTTTAAAGAATTATCAGCAATAAAACCGATAGTATAACTGCTTAAATCAGAATTGGTCGAATAATGTCATGATTAGAGATTGGAAATTCCGGCGCTTTGTACCTAAACTTGAACAAAATACCAACGAAAGAATAATATGGATACGCCTTTTAACTAACAATTGTGTAAAATATTAGTTTTTAGATATTTATGTATTTTTTCCCTTTAAAAAATGATAACTTGTTGATATGCTACCATCATCTAATGGTCAATTTAAAAATATTTATAAACCGTGTACCGAAAGGCAAAACCAAATTTTTCATTTGTCAAATCAAGTTTTGGTATTTAAGCGCCGGAATATCTGATCTCTGGCCATTATTTAATGAAATAGTAGTCCAATCGGATAATAGATTAAAATACTCGTTATTATGTAAAACCACTAAAGTATAGATAAATGAATTGTTTGCTTTCTATTAATTAAATTAAAATTTTATTCGAAAATCGGTTTCTTATAAAACTTATAATTTTTTACAATCCTGCCTAATTGTAAGCAGTGATGCAAATTGTTGATTGTAAAGCGGGCTAGTTTATTAAGAGCCTATTCACGGCAGTTGAGCGAGGTGATGCAATGTTAAACCCAACAACACGACCAATAAATGCTGCGCCAGAGGGAGATTGATCTGGAGACCCTCACAAAGCAGCATTTGGTGCATCGTACCCGGCACACATCGCAACACAACTCCTCAGACCCGTCCTCCGTACGGCTTCACAAGACATCATGCCGCAACACGACGAATCGCTTGGCAGCAAGACATTAAGTGAGTATATCGACGGCGGCCCCGGTTACCTATCTCCTTTGATGACCGTACATCATATAAATAATAATCTCGCGGTACCGGTTATATGAACTCAATCAGTTGTATTTAACAGTTTTATTACCAGTTATATATTTGTTACGGTTCAGAATCATGTTTAGATCAACATGTAACCTTATACTGTCCTGTAAAATGCAAAAAACGTACGTAATTTCGAATTACGCGGATGTCAGTCTCTCCAGCGGTGCCAAGTAGACTATTAGTATATTGAAGCGCTGAAGGGTTTATACGACAACGCCACCATGTCAGTCCGAATACAGGACCAGACCTCGAAACCAATACCTCTGCAGCGTGGTGTCAGACAGGGAGATGTTATCTCCCCGAAACTGTTCACCGCTGCATTGGAGGATATCTTCAAGGTTCTGGACTGGAAAGGACTGGGCATCAACATCAATGGCGAGTACATTACACACCTTCAGTTTGCTGATGATTTCGTAGTCATGACAGAGACCGCGGAGGACCTGATTACAATGCTCGAAGACCTTTCGCGCTTTCTGACGGTTTCGCCTAAAGTTACACATGATATCGTTCGCCTCGTCGAGATAAACAATCGTCACATCGCAAGAATTGTTCCACACGTAGGTACATTGAATCAATTCTTACAAGCTAACGTAAACCTAAACGTTACATACAGTTTGGACTAGGTTCAGTGCCCGACTGATTACCTCAACCTGCAGCTGGCATGACTGAAGGCTCTGATATGTTTGACTATCGACAGCAAAAAATATACGAAAAACATCTGTATATAAGTAGTAAAATAAAAATGCTGTAAAATGTACTTAACTGCGCTATATATGTATAATAAATGTAACGTCCCATGTGTATGGCTCAAGATACAGTAAGTATTATATTCTCTACTGGTATGAGTACAGAAGCGCTTTATAACTCATAATGTAAAATCATATCAATGAATCACAATGACTACTACGCTAGTCGACAAACAAATCGCGTAGCTTAGCTCCTTATCCTAGGTTCAAAGGCCATGTAACTAACTACCCTTATATCCTTTAAGAATTCCGATTAGAAGGACACCATTTCGTTACGAATACAGCTTCATTATATCACTTGAGAAAAAATTAACTAATTACAAAAAAAATGTAACTTAATATCGAATTATGTATTTAAAAATTAAAAATGAACGAATGACAAGTGATTCTGTAGAAAAATGTTAAATTATTTTAGTCACACAATTCGCTTAATCTACTGTTTCGAGGGGGAATTTTTGTGCGAGGAGCTCGTCGCTTGCGCCGCTCGACTCCGACGGGGCGCGAGTCGTCGCGCAAGACCCTCCGAGCCGCGAAAAATTCGGCCCTCGAAAGCTAACGAGTCGTTATCGGTGAGACGACAGGCGGCCGTCTCACGGTGGTCGAGGGTTCCCTAACGCTAAACGAGACTCACAGGCACTAACACCGACACACCCGAACGTTCACGTCAATAATACAATAGAAAATCGTAAAACTCGGGGGGTACGCTCACAATTCCACTACACGCTCGTATAACTTAGTTTATTGAGATCATTAGGGCCGGCGGGAGGCTCACACGAGGTGGTCGCGCTCGTCCAGCGACACGTCGGAGTCGCGGTCCACGCGCAGCTCGCGCTCCAGGTCCAGCGAGCGCCGCTCCAGCTCCAGGCGCGCGCCGCCCGCGCCGCCGCGCCGCCCCGACTCCAGGGACGACACCTGGGAACACACACACTTATATGAACTCGTGGAACAAATGTACGACAGAAAAATAATTTCCTCGTCGTTTTTTCTGGGTAAACAAAAAAACTACGTGACTAAGTTTACCGACTAAACACAATACCAGTGACTTCAGTTGTCATACGTGACAGTAGTGCGCAGGCGCCGCTCGCTCCGCTCCCTGCGCTCTCTCCGCATGTGTGGCATGTACCTTGGCGAGGCGGCGCGCGTCCGGCGGGCGCTAGGAGGGCGCTCGGGCAGGTGCGGCAGCTTGGCGGCGGCCCAGTAGCGTGCGCAGGCGCCGCTCGCTCCGCTCCCAGCGCTCTCTCCGCATGTGTGGTACGTACCTTGAGGCGGCGCGCGTCCGGCGGGCGCTAGGAAGGCGCGGGCAGATGCGGCAGCTTGGCGGCGGCCCAGTAGCGTGCGCAGGCGCCGCTCGCTCCGCTCCCTGCGCTCTCTCCGCATGTGTGGTACGTACCTTGGCGAGGCGGCGCGCGTCCGGCGGGCGCTAGGAGGGCGCGGACAGGTGCGGCAGCTTGGCGGCGGCCCAGTAGCGTGCGCAGGCGCCGCTCGCTCCGCTCCCTGCGCTCTCTCCGCATGTGTGGTACGTACCTTGGCGAGGCGGCGCGCGTCCGGCGGGCGCTAGGAGGGCGCGGGCAGGTGCGGCAGCTTGGCGGCGGCCCAGTAGCGTGCGCAGGCGCCGCTCGCTCCGCTCACAGCGCTCACGGCGCTCACACCGCTAACTCCGCTCGTCGTGCTGCCGCCCCCGCTCTCCTCCGATAGCGCCGCCTGCAATTTCGCTTCTGGGGAAAGAAGAAACAATTTTAATATTACTATCTGCTTGAGTGTGAAATGAACATTTCCTACCTTAACAAAAGACGTCGAGTGAATCAGTTGTTCTCCGATAATCCTGATTTAAAGTCTTTGCGGATTAAATCCACTTGACCTGCAAAAGGCACGTATATCCAAACTTGATAAACCTGTAGGTATACTTTTGAAGTATCAAAACCTTATGAGGTTTATTAAAATATACGCAAAGTGTCAAGCATTCTTTACAGACTTAAGAATATTTAAACTTATTTCGTAAACTAGCCTTTATTAACCAGAAATTAAAGTAATTTTTCCAATATCTCATATTGCTTCTATCTAACGTAGTTGCATCATGATTTCCAAAAAGGATTTTCAGCAGGCAGATAAATAATTAATACTTGTTGAAATATTTTCCTTTCTGGATGTCGTGTCTCGATGTAGGCTGGAAGAAAAAGGCAGTAAGGCACGCAGTACTCACTGGCGACTTGCGAGGCATTGAAGGTGACGGGAGTGCGCGCCAGCGGCGTGCGCAGCGAGCCCCCCCGCGCACCGCTCCCCCCCGCGCCCGCGCCGCCCGCACACCCGCCGCTCGTCTGTGGACAACCAACGAACACTATGAGCCTATGAAAACGCACGAGCTACACCTAAGGTCAACTTCTCATCTCATCATCATCCCAACGTTAATCCCAGTCACATCCGAAGCCTTTTCAGCTTTGGAGTCTGGGGTCCGCTTTACCAGTCCAACTGTTGATATGGCTAAACTCCGACATTTTCCGTGAAGCGACTGCCGTCTGACCTCCACAACCCGAAGGCGACATCGAAGCATTGCAGTTAGACCAATTGTTGGACTTTTGAGGGCTCCAACAACGGCAACAACCCGTAACGACTGCCACTAGATGTTCGTATGGCAACCGGGACCATCGGCTTAACGTGCTTTCCGAGGCACGACCAGACCAGTGCAAATATTCATATTCATGCATACGAATAATTTTGTATGCATGATTATGAATATTTGCCCTGTGCGGGGATCGAACCCGCGCCACCTTGCGCAGCAGCCGCGTCCGGTACCGCTACACCACGGAGGCTGTCAAACCTCCAAAACCAAAACCTAAGGTCAACTTCTGTAGAAGATAAATTTTATATTACAATGCACTAGCATTTTATTCTGGAGGGTATGAGGAACAAGGTGTAGTGTTCATTTATCCTCCGTAGAAAAGGGAGGATCCTCCGACCAGACGGGTGTTATGTCTGGAGGGCACTTGCCCAACGGTTGATGTTGGAAAATTGTATGTATGCTAGTTACACGGTAAACTCTTCTTGCGAAATGTAGTATTCGTGTGACGTCAGTATGATGTATTATTATTATTATTCCAACCAGCCCAGCACTAGCATATTTATTGGCCATATTCAAAATGGCTGATCAGTAATGTCGTGTCGTGACTGTTCGAGGTTGGTTCCTGTAGAACGCTACTTAACTACTGGCCGTTAGGTGTATAATCTGTCACATAGTGACTATATGTATTTGTCATATTCAAATATGAGAATAGTTCTGAATAAAAGTCTGAGACGACCGGATGTGTTTTAGTGATATAGAATCACAGAAGAGATAATGCTTTCCGTGTATAGAATAACCAATATAGATACCGGAATTAGGAACTGCGTGTGGACTCTGCACAAAGCATTTTCCATCACAATCATCAAAAGACATGTTATGTAATTTAACATGACTTATCAAGCCGCTTAAGCTATGTATCGTCCAAAATATAGCACTACACAACAGACACTGCTCGTGTGGCTTACCATTTCAGTTGATCTGAATAAATGTCAGAAGTGGCAGGAATATCGACATGCAACTGGTTACCGTGGATTCACTCATGAATTCCGTTACATTATTTTTGTACCTAATTAATAAAACTTACTTTTCCGTACATTTTGCGGCCAAAATGTACGGAACAATAAATATGGACGTATGACAGACTCCGTGGCGTAGCGGTAGCGGACGCGGCCGCTGCGCAAGGTGGCGCGGGTTCGATCCCCGCACAGTGCAAGTATTTGTATGCATGAATATGAATATTTGCACTGGTCTGGTCGTGCCACGGAAGCACGTTAAGCCGTTGGTCCCGGTTGCCATACGAACATCTAGTGGCAGTCGTTACGGGTTGTTGGAGCCCTCAAAAGTCTAACAATAGGTCTAACTGCAATGCTTAGATATCGCTTTCGGGTTGTGGAGGTCAGACGGCAGTCGCTTCACGGAAAATATCGAAGTTTAGCCAAAATCAGCAGTTAGACTGGTAAAGCGGACCCCAGACTCCAAAGCTGAAAAGCTACGGATGCGACTGGAATTAATGCTGAGATGATGATGAATAAGTATGGACGTAGACCTCCCCCAAGGATCGCCACGACGACCGTTCCAGCGCCTCCCGCATCCAGCGGTTTCCCGCGACATTCACCAAGTTGTCGGTCCACCTTGTCGGGGGCCTACCCGCGCGTCCTCCGGTGCCACTTGAGAACCCGTCGGCCAATTCGGGCATAGGTTCTACGGGCAAAGGCCCACTACCACTTAATTCCAAACATACAAAACAACAACCACGAATACAAAATTTAAAATACCCGCAGCCCCATATTGCCCCATATTTTACATCAACCAACCTATAAAAACAAAGGCAATGTCATTAAGGCAGCGATAAACTAAGCGCTTTACTAACTAGGGCAACAGATAATAATCGATATTTAAACTTAAGTGCATGTCGCGTGTCACGTGATTGGCCAAATTGTAATATTATGCGCCGATACTAAACTATGGAAATTAAGTAATAATTGACGGTATTGACTTACTGTCTGATGGGAGTTAATGTTGATTAGAGAATATTTATTTACTTGGGATACGTATTTAATTGGGTTGTATCCTAAAAAAAATAATTTAAAGTCCATCAGATAGATTTATAATATTGAACACGTATTTTTTTTTTTTTCTTTCATTCAAATACTTAGGAAGATATATTGATTTGAAATGTCGCATGACGTCACGCCGTGGTACAAACTATACCATAGCGTGACGTAATTAGCCCCCACTCCGTAACTTTAATACGCTATATCTCAGTAGTTTTAATACGGGTCTTTATAAATACGGGGATTATCTATAAAACGGACTAATTATTTTTTTTTATTTTATTTTCATCAAAAGACTTCATTAGATACATTCCTATTATTGTCGGAGAATTCTCCGTACTGAAATATTATTATCCTTTTGCTTGTAAAAAATCGGTTTCTGATCCTATAAGAAAATCTCCCAGACATAATGCGATGGAGGTTAGACCCAACATCAACTCAACGGCCCTAATAGGTATCTATCTATATCTGATGACTGCATGCTAAAAGTTTTTATACAACGTAAAAAACTCAAATAAAATTAAGTTCTTATTTCATCTTTTATGACTAATCTAAGGGTCGTGACTAGACTCTTGGTCATCATAAATTAACGCCTTCGCAAAAAGATGCCCAATCTTTACACATCAAATCACTCTTCTATATTTACCTAACTGGACTCATCTTACGTATATTAAAACCAAAACAACCTAAGTTCTAATCACCCTTCTAAATGTAGGATATAACCTAACCAAACCCATCTGAGTCACGTACGAAATCCTACAACTTCAAATTTCCACGTATTGCTAAACTACCCTCATATCAGACATCTGTCGTTATTATATACGTCAGTTAGCCAATGTATCTAAATATACGAAACAGTCAGCTGTGACAGTTCCATAGAATAAAGAGAGGGAAGTACGTTATCTTCATACAAACGGACCGCGCGCGGCTTGTATGTTTGCGCCATAGTATCTATGCGTCGCCGCACGCACACCTAAACACAATATTAGAGTGCCTATGACTGCGCTAGTCGCGGCTAGCACGGAACGAGGTTCGCGCGTCACGGCTTTTCGGCACATTAGCTTTTAAAAAATGATCACATAAACTGCAAAGTTGGTATGTCTATTTATGAACAAATAAAAGACTTATATTTTTCAAATTATATTTCTAAAAGTTATTTACAAGGATACGGATATATTACACATTAAAGTTTAATAACAACGCGTTTCGTAATAGTCGAAACCGAAGAAAGTAGGTATTTTTCTGTAGCTAATTTGTAATTTTGTACTAAATGTGTGATTCAATAGATGTTATGTTTGTATTATTTATATTTGTATTAATTAAAAATAAAAATAAATATGGTTCTTTATGTGTACAAAACTAAAAATAAAAATAACAAAAAAAAACTGACTAGTATATGTAAACTAAATACTAAGCAAATAATTTAAACATAAGCTCTTAGTCTATAAATATTTGTTAGCGGTTTGGGCGACAACCGTAACCGACGAAGCGCGGACAGTCGTCAACCCTAAGACAGTAGGTAATTAAATCGCGGATTGGGTCGCAGATAACCTACTTCCCCTCTTTATTCTATGACAGTTCGCTGGAGAACTATTCCTACGTGTGCGTACAGATAAGTAGTGTTAGTGTAGTTAAACTTAGAACTGATGACGTGGTGATTGCATACTCATAGTTCTGATTGGTGTTGAACTTGAAAGAAATAGGAAAAAAGAAAGGAAGGAAGAAAATGGACCGGTTGGCTGACCGTCTGAAGCCGTCTTATGGACGAAAATGTCGAAATACATTGAACATCGACGCGCTACCTGTTATCGTGGACTCAGTATGTAGTTCACCATTGAAGCTACCGTTATACAACAAGAATATTATAAATGGAAAAGTTTGTGAGTATGGATGGAGGTTTGTTACTCTTTCACGCGAAAACTGCTGCGCGGATTTAGATGAAATTTGGCACAAAGATAGTTTATAACCAGGAATAACACTTTGAAATCATGTATTTAATATTACGTATTTTAAATATAAATAATTAATAAAAGTATTTATTTAATATACTTACTTATGTAATTATTTTTAAATTAGGTATATTTAATATTATTACTTTTTTACTTATCACATTCATTTTTTTCCTCGTTGTTCTTACACACTATTGTCTACATTTCTGTTTTACTTCTTCTTTCGCAGGACTGCTGGAAGAAATTACTTAAGAAATAAGCAGCACCTTTGTACCCAGATCTTAATTTTATCTTATCCTTATGTATTTTATTGTGTGTACATAAATAATAAAATAAAATAAATAAAAATTAATATTCTCGTCGTTGTACTTTTTTTTCGTTTTATTATTAAATCTACATATACTAATACTAGCAGCCGCCAGCGACTTCGTTCGCGTGGAATTAATTATGCTCCGCTCCTATTGGTCTCAGCGTGATGTTATATAGCCTAAAGCCTTCCTGGATTGATGGGCTATCCAAAGCAAAAAGAATTTTTCAAATCGGACCAGTAGTTCCTTAGATTAGCGCTACTGGTCCGATTTGAAAAAATATTTTTACCTTTACATCTTAACATGAGACAACTTAATATGTGATTATTTTATATTATAATACCATAAAGTTTGTGTTGAATGTTGATACCACAGAACCTTACTTATTCCGTGGTTGGTACCATCGATCGGCCCGCGCGTGTGGCTTATCAGAGAGTTATTATTTCGTACCTAATTTTACGCTATTTATTTCGTTTAGAAAAAAATAGTTTTCTGATTTTAGTCACATGAAATTGTATATTTTTTATTTTAAGACAATGCCTGATAGAATGGGCAATAAGCTAAAAACAAAGCAGCCATTACCTATGAAAAAAATATTTCTATAGGTATAAGGTAATGTCGGAAACCTACAGTTTTTGCTATATATGTTATTCATCACTATCATCATTCCCTTTATCGTCCCACTGCTGGGCACAGGTCTCCTCTCATATAGAGAAGGATTGAGCGTAATCACCACGCTTGCTCAATGCGGGTTGGCGATTTCAGACTTAGACCAGGTTTCCTCAAGATGTTTTCCTTCACCTTCAGTCATTGGCGTCCAAGATATCCTTAGAAAGTATATCTTAGTAACCTATAACTTTGGAAAAGTTACATTGGTACTTGTCTGGCCTGGAATCGAATCCGCGCACTCATATTTGAGAGGCTGATGTTTTAACCACTAGGCCACCACGACTTCCTATATGTTATTGTAACTCTGCATAGGACTAAGAAACATCCCACAGAGAGATAATACTATGGAAATCATACAAAAAAAAACTGAAGTATGTAATGGTCTTTTACTATTGTCTCTTTCTTTTACTATCTCTATCTGTCTTTTACTATTGTGTATCATCTTCTATTTTTAGCTTTGGAGTCTGGGGTCCGCTTTATCAGTCTAACTGCTGATTTTGGCTAAACTTCGATATTTTCCGTGAAGCGACTGCTGTCTGACCACCACAACCCGAAGGGGATATCTAAGCAATGCATCATAGCTCCAATAACCCGTAACGACTGCCACTAGATGTTCGTATGGCAACCGGGACCAACGGCTTAACGTGCATTCGGAGGCACGACCAGACCAGTGCAAATATTCATATTCAACATACAAATATTTGCACTGTGCGGGATCGAACGCGCGTCCTGGCGCAACGGCCGCGTTCGCTACCGCTACGCCACGGAGTCTGTCCTATTACTATTATTGAAAAGAGTATCAGGAACTAATCCGGATACGGGATACTCTTTTAAATAGAGATATAAGCTTTAGGGCGATGACACACGGTGCGACGGTCCTACGTAGCGTCGGGCGGTGTTCGGTCATCTCTGGCGCCACGCGAGACGTCAGCTGGTTAAATTGGTAGATGTCTCAGTTTGTCATTATGACACAACAGTTCCGTGTACTTGCGCTGACGCTTCAATGTTTCCCTGACCGGTACGGCGGTGATTGGCAGCGGATAAAAGAAACTGACATTAAAAACAGCTGATATTATTTAGTTACAAGAAACGTGGATATATCCACATGACGATGTGTACCTAGTTTTTTTTGTTTTTTATATATATAATTATAAACTAGTGCTTGACTGCAATCCCGCCTAATGGTAAGCAGTGATGCAATCGTTGATGGTAAAGAGCACTAGTTTATTAAGCATATTCACTTAAAAAACTTAGGAATAGGAAGGATGACGGCAGTTGAGCGAGGTGATGCAATGTTAAACCCAAGACCAACACGACCAAACGAAGCTGCGCTAGAGGGAGATTGATCTGAAGACTACTAATGCTTATACTAATGTAGTTTTAAGTCATTTGTAATGCTAATACGTCATGGCCATTCAATGCTTAATAATAAAGTTTTTTTTTAAACCCTCCACCATTACTTTCATCAATCCATGCACGTAATAATCTGAAGTTTATTTTCTACATAAAATAAAAATAATTTGCAACTAAAATAAAAATCATCAAATTATTTGCTTGTGGTAATATGACAATTTTCGAAAGAAAAATCGAATGTACAGACGACAGCACGCCAACGTACTATAATCTGTCAGATTTTTTTTATTAGATTTTTAACTTTATCACTAAAGCATTAAGGCTCAATGTTGATTGGGAATATTAGACAGTTTGGGGTCACTTGACCTGCTGTCGTCCGTACATATAATTAAACTGTTGTCGTACAGACTTTTTAACCGGTACTCGTACTCACACTCGTTTTTAAAATCGAGAATGTTGAGAAACACGCAACATACTATGTTATACTACAGTTGGACGCAAAAAGATTAAAAGGAGCGCTAGATTTATTTTATCTTGAAATAGCTTTTAAAACTTTTCGTGCAAACTGCAAAAGAGATGGTGTCCCCTTACACAGGCAACTAAAGGAAAGCGAGTGGGTCTTAGACAGTGTACATAAGTCTGCTACGCCCTCCTGCTCCGCTCAGAGCTGGAGAAGTTATTTCAAGAAATGGTCAATTTGCCGTAAATGTAAAGAAAAAATTAGGGAAATTAAATGTATTTTTGATTTATTGTGAGACCAGACTCAACGTTCTTAAAGTTACGAGATTCCCCTCTGTTTTAAGTTAGTTAGCTTTGAGTTCTATGGAGTTCCTTCCACAGGATGAGCCGATCTGAACTGAGAGCCTAGAATAATTTAGGAACAGTCACGTCAAAACCATTTTTAGTTTTCAGAGTAACCCTGCTATAATCTATTTAATATGTTATCATATTCTCACAAACAAATAACCAAAAATAAAATTGAAAGAAGCAAAACAAACCTATTTGTCAGTGCACTTAGGGTGCGCGAGCCGCTTGGCATGGTGCGCTATACTAACGTGGTTGGCGGGCAGCGAGTGCGGCAGCGCCATGGGCAGCGCCTGCGCCGGCTCGTCGTCGTGCGGCGGCCGCGGCAGGCGCCGGCGCAGCCACGCGTGTCGCAGGGCTTGCGCCGGAGTCAGTCGCTTCTCTGGGTCCCATTCTAGACACCTGGAACGAGGATTAGTACTCATTTGATATTGCGTTTTCTTTCATTATCATAGCCATGGTTGGCGATATTAATATAAATTGATAGACTGTCAAATACTCCAACAGTTACTACTGTACTAACTGTTGGAGTTTTTGACAGTCTATCAATTTATATTAATATGCGTAAAAAATATCGCCAACCCGCTTTGAACAAGCGTGGTGATTACGCTCAATCCTTCTCTGTATAAGAGGAGACCTGTGCCCAGCAGTGGGACGATAAAAAGGTTGATGATGAGGATGATGCGTAAAAAAGAGGAAACTATAGTACCTATAATATGTAAAGTTCTGGCTGAGAAACATAATATGTATAATCGTACGGTACCACACTGAATATTTAAACACGTAATATTTAAAAGTCTAATGCAATTGTGTTCCCACGGAGTAATGGCTAATTTATATGCCGTTTCTCGCTTCGATTGCAGTAAAGATTTCAGTAAATTGTGATCGCAGTAAAGTCTGCACGGACACCTACATTGCCTGTTTGTTCTACATATTTTATGAACAAGAAATAACTTTCCACCTGTTTACCCCGAAAAATTGGACAGAGATGTTAATAGCAGGGAACCAAAGTTGTCGACATAGTTAACAGTGTGGCTACCAAGACTTTACATTACGAGACTCGATCGTCGATATCGAGCACGTTTGACTCATCGATTGGCCCGCTTCAAGGTTGTGGGAGCTCTCAACCAACGAGAGCGTCAAACGCGATCGATAGTCTCGTAATGAAAACTCATAGTGATGAATGAAAACACAGAATGTGCAAGCTGAAGTGGCAATGGGCTATTAAAATATTATAAATACAGACGTATTAGCTGTAGAAGCGTTCCGATTGTTGGTGGTTCGGTGGGTCATCAGTTCCAGGGTCCACTCGGAGGGGAGACCGCCAATGGGTAATAAGGTCGTTGGGTGGAGCAATTATATTCACAATATGAATAATAGCCGATGAAGGAAAGTTGTCGAAAATTCAATTGAGTGGTGATGACGCGAATCTGATGGTGATGATGATGATACGTGTTCGTTATCCCCTGGGTGATTGCGCACTGTATGTTCAACGCAACGCACTGCTTGTGTTTAAGAGATGAAAATCCAACAGTGTGTTTTTTTGACACGCTGGAATGCGATCCGCTGGATTATCAACGCTCAGCTCAACACCAAAAGTTGAAAATCCAATGCACAATTACATATATTCCGCCGCAATATTCTGGCTTACATTAGAACGTAGGCTTAAGACAGTGATTACTCAATTTCTAAGAAATTGTTGACGACATGTTGTTCTAAACAAAAAAAAAACATGATGCGATAAACTGATTGTACTTTCATATAAATTTTAAAAACCTTCAGGTTTTGGCTCAGATAGAGGAGCACAGTTTCGACGTCAAGGCTTGTAATATTTTAATATCAATAAAATAATTTTAATTACGAAGTAATTGCTCGGACCAGGAAAACAGACATTGAAAGGCGATTTACATTTAGCAATAAAATTATTTACCGAGATAACTTTGGCTCTCCTAGTTTTATTCGTCGAAACCAAACCACAAGGAAAATTCAAAAGTCGACAGCATTTAAGCAAAGTTTTCCTGTTTAATTAAGCGTTGAAAAATTACCCTTTACTTTTCGGAAAAGTTTAAGGAGGAGTTCCTTGCTAATTTTGGCATTAACCCTAATAAAGCAAATATTGACTAATGCAAGACTAAAGGGACCTTAGTTAAAAGAAAAGCTACTATTATTATAATCAATATTTACAATATTTTAAACCTTATTGCAGAAAATGTGCCTTTTTTGTTTTCACTGTCAATTATTAGCTGTTTCACACCGCGTACGTAAACAAAACCGGTCCAAGTAGGGATGCTTGGTGGAGATCTATGTTCCGCAGTGGAGACCTTTCGACTGAAATGAAGACACCGAAAGATCCAGTGCGCTCCGATGGCTGCGTCCGACCAGAGCCGTATTCTCCACGACAGAATGAACGAAACCACGTGAAAGGAAGACGAGGTTAGCATGATAAGCTGATTTTCTAAAGAATCATAGTAAACTTGGGCCCATGATCATCCGATTCATACACAATTAATGACTACGGCTACAAAGGGGAGCGCAAAAAAAACTCAAGCTCTTCTGGCATATTTTATTCGAAGCTGTAGTTAATTTATTTATTCGAAGCTGTAGTTAATTTGGAATACATGTCGTTAATCCGAGGTTTATTTAAGCGGGAAAGCGTAACAGACAGACAGACAGACAGACCGACAGACAGACAGACAGAGTTACTTTCGCATTTATAATATTATCCATACTAATCCATACTAATATTATAAATGCGAAAGTAACTCTGTCTGTCTGTCTGTCGGTCTGTCGGTCTGTCTGTCTGTCTGTCTGTCTGTCTGTTACGCTTTCCCGCTTAAACCTCGCAACCGATTTTGATGAAATTTGGCACAGACAATCTTTGAACCCTCAGAAAGAACATAGGCTACCTTTTATCCCGGAAAAATATGATGTTCCCGAGGGAAATCTAAAAAGCGCGATATAACCGAACTCCACGCGGGCGAAGCCGCGGGCGGAAGGCTAGTAGTTATATATTTATGTTTGATTCTCTAAATCTTACCTTCTAATAAAATCTATGAAGAACTTGTCTTGACAGCCCTTGAGGGCCGTGACAAAACTTTTTGATCCTGGAGGACCTCTAGTCTTGCCTCTTCTAGACATTCCTGTAAAAAACAAAAAAAAACAAATTGTTCAATAAATGAAGGTGAAAAGGGGCTAATCCTAATTGCGTAACAACTGCAAACTGAACCATTATGAAGGTTGAAGCTCAAAAAGACATTGCTTTATAAATTCGAATAGGTAATCTGCTCGATAACGTAAACGTCATTTATTGAGTTAGCAATAAGACACCTAATACTATCGCAATACCTTTACTGTCATCATCATCATACCAGCGTTAATCCCAGTCGCATCCGAAGCCTTTTTAGCTTTGGAGTCTGGTGTCCGGTTTACCAGTCCAAATGCGACTGCCGTCTGACCTCCACAACCCGAAGGCGACATCGAAGCATTGCAGTTAGACCAATTGTTGGACTTTTGAGGGCTCCACCAACCCGTAACGACTGCCACTAGATGTTCGTATGGCAAACCGGGACCAACGGCTTAACGTGCTTTCCGAGGCACGACCAGACCAGTGCAAATATTCATATTCATGCATACAAATACTTGCACTGTGCGGGGATCGAACCCCGCGCCACCTTGCGCAGCGGCCGCGTCCGCTACCGCTACGCCACGGAGCCTGTCAACAATTACGTTTACTGTAAACTGTCAAAATGAAAGCCACACATAGCTAATGATAGCGTGCTACGCGATTACCCCACAAGTAAGAACTTAAAATAAATGTAATTTAAAGGAAAATGATATGAAAATGCCAAGTTTTTGTAAAAAAAAATACCAATTTTATATTTAAACTATAATAAATTAATATGTTCTAAGTCTATTTATTTTCTCAGAAATGGACGAATTCTCAAGCGCTGGCATGGTTTTGTAATTTCCCTGAGACATTTGCCATTGTTTATATGTATTTGTGAGATTTTAATCGTTGTAATTTACTTCAGTTTCAAACCTTATGTAGTCATGCAGAACTAGCTAACAGCTTTGAGGATAATTACTGTTAAAATAAGCTGCGACATTGCAGTTTGTAGAAACAGCATATATTTAGTAAGTAATTCTATATTAAATTAATGACAAATGCTGTTATAGGATAAAATTTGTTGAATTTGGTTATCCGCCAAAACAACCGGACTGTTTTCTCAAAACACATTGATTACATTCAAGACTTTGCCTGTACCATAATGTTATATTTTCTCTAAATTGTAGTTAATATTGGCAATTAATAGCAGTTCAGAAACATTTACACTACTTGTTTTCACTCACTATTGTCTACATTACAAGTTTTCGTAGGTTTGCTTGAACCTTTGTAGTCAAATCATCATCATATCAGCGTTAATCCCAGTCGCATCCAAAGCTTTTTCAGCTTTGGAGTCTGGGGTTCGCTTTAACAGTCTAACTGCTGATTTTGGCTAAACTTCGATATTTTCAGTGAAGCGACTGCCGTCTGACCTCCACAAGCCGAAGGCGATATCGAAGCATTGTAGTTAGACTAATTGTTGAACTTTTGAGGGCTCCAATAAACCGTAACGACTGCTATTAGATGTTCGTTCATATTCATGCATACAAATATTTGCACTGCGCGGGTTCGATTCCCGCTACCGTTACGCCCGCGCCACGAAGGCTGTCCAAAAAATCATAATCATCATATCCCTATGTATTTTACTATGTGTATACAAACAAAATAAGTAAATAAAAATAATTTTGTCCAATATAACATGGAGCGATTCTGTGACATTTTTAGATCTTTTGATAAATAATATATTTTAGATTTTTTATGTTATGAAATCCACCGAAACAGACTACATAAAATGGCAATAAAAATCTTAGATAAACTTAACGTTCTATGAAACTCTATTCCAAAAACCCAAAGATAAACCATCAACCGTTAATCAACATTAGAAATTAACCACAAATGACTAATATTTATTGGTCAGACCGTCAGACAGGAACCAGACACGTGCTATATTATGTACATATGTCGCCCGATGAGTCAGTCTTGGGTCATATAATGGAATGAAGAAATCAACATTAGACATCGCTGAAAAATACGTAAGTAAGATGATTCAAAATATTTCACATTTCAGCTTCATGACGCTGGGAGAAAGTATTGCGTGGTTCAGGAATTTACTAAGTGATGATAGATTTTAATTTTAGAAATGTCGTATGTGTTTTTTACTTTTACGATCTGTTACAATTTCTTGAGTGTCTATCGTTATCTGATGATATGGAGAAAATCTATACTAATATATAAAGCTGAAGAGTTTGTTTGTTTGAACGCGATAATCTCTGGAACTACTGGTCTGATTTGAAAAATTCTTTTTGCCTTAGATAGCCCATTAATCCAGAAAGACTAGGCTAGATAACATCACGCTGCGACCATTAGGAACGGAGCATATAAATGGAACATATCGAAACCTACGCGGGTGAAACCGCGCGGAGCAGCTAGTGTGAGATATGATTTCAGTTCGAAATGAGGTCGTGTAAGGTTAAAGAGGGTCAAATTACGATAAGTGTTCAGCAGACTTGATAACCTCAATCTTTGACATTTGGATTTATTTATTTGTTTGTTATTTCCGTTAAAGTGTTTTCCGGATTAAGAACGAATAAGTTCATGCGAACATGATTAATGACTAATAACATGATTAATATTTATCAATAGTGTACTGAAAACACTTCCTGTTTTTACAGCAAATGATATCTGGTGAAATTGTGAACATAATTCCAATGCAATATCCTGCCTTGAATCATCATCATCATCTCAGCGTTAATCCCAGTCGCATCCGAAGCTTTTTCAGCTATTTTGGCTAAACTTCGATATTTTCCGTGAAGCGACTACCGTCTGACCTCCACAACCCGAAGGAGATATCAAAGCATTGCATTTAGACCAATTGTTGAACTTTTGAGGGCTCCAACAAACCGTAACGACTGCCATTAGATGTTCGTATGGCAATCGGGACCAACGGCTTAACATGCTTTCCGAGGCACGACCAGACCAATGCAAATATTCATATTCATGCATACAAATATTTGCTGCGCGAGGATCGAACCCGCGCCTCCTTGCGCAGCAGCCGCGTTCGCTACTGCCACGCCACGGAGCCAATATCCTGCCTTGAATGGAGGTCTGCAAATTGTATTCAAATTGGCTTTAGTTAAAAAATAAAAAAATCTCTTCAATCAAGTCAAAACTTTGACATTACTCAGCAAGATACAGACACATCAGCACGCAAATTACGTAGGTAAAACACTTGCTATCACAATCTGAATCATTTTGATCCATTCCTTCATATGTTTGAAAACGTTGTCTACCCAATAACGTCAATAACGCAATAAATGTGGTTGAACTGTCAAAATGAAGGTCATTGCTACTGGTAGTATGTTTTATAATTACCCCGCTGAAGATGTGAGGATCAGATCAAAGTCTTTATACATCTTCATATTCTAGATGCACCTACCTCCACTAAGAACGGTGGTGCCATCAGCCAGTGTGGTAGCCGTGCAGTACCGTGGAAGCCCTTTGCTGCTGATAAAGTTCTTGGAGCGCTTGCCCTGTTCAATGAGCTTCTGTGGTGGCATGCCGAGTAGCTCGATGATGCATGCCATTTGATCCGCCTCATCCTCGCCTGGGAGTAATGGGAACCCTGAAATGGTGGACAACAAGTTTGTATACTGGGTGCGATTTGTTTTGTGACTTCAAAGAAAAAACACATTCTTGAAATAAAATAATAAGTACGTGTTATCAAATCACGACCTATCATCAAATCGTCGATATCAATAACCTCAATAATGAACTCCAATTTCATGTCATTGTCCCCGCCGGCAAATTCTATTGTTCATAACATGTCATCATAATTCACAAGAGATTGTTAAGATGTAATCTCAAACCAAGGCAGACGTATAATAATAACATCCATATAAATAAAAAAATGAAAGTGTCTGTCTGTAGTCTATACAAATACATTATTTTGAAGTGTGTGTTTGGGTTTTTGACGGGAAAGCTAAGATGAGTGTCACGCGCATTTTTCATTGGACTTTTAAAATTATTTATAGTGTCATTTACTAAATAAAAGCGCGTGATTTATGTAGTAAAAAGTGCATTCAGTAAATAATTCATAAAGAATATTGAAATATCGCAGCATAGTGGCCACATCATGACTTTGCCTCAAACCTCCCTCATAGACGGCTCATGCGGCCGTCTTTTTCAACTGTCATTGGCGATAAGAATTTCTATAATTTGTTACACGTGTTATTGGCAAAATTGTGGTATCTATTCCACAGAGGTCATTGATCAAGAGTTGAGGTTGTATCTCACCTTGAAAGAAGAAGAAGAAGAAATATGTGTTTGTAATTTCCAGCTTTTTATACTTATACTTGACTTATAACTACCTTTCGGTCAGACTGGACCCCAAGTTGTTGACCCTTAGTTGGCAAAAGGTTATCCTGGTGTTTTTCTTCTGTTTTTCTGTTTCAACTAATCGAAGAAGCGGGTGAATTGGTTTCGATGAGACTTTCTTTGGCAAATAGCAGATGTAATAAGGAGTTGCATAAGGAGTTGTTGGAGTTATAAATTAGGGTAAGAAAATCAAAACTACCATGCGAACGAGGTGCGGGCAGCAGCTAAATATTACTAGATTGCGTGTGTTACGAACACCAAAACAACACATATTCAATGTTTATTTGTCATGTAACCCAAAGATTTCAATACGTGTACGATTTCAGGAATTCTTGGAACGAATTCCAAATACATTACCAAGGGCTTACTATAGTCACCGGCTATTTAAAAAGTATAGCCAGATGCAAAACAATTGCGTATGTTTTTTGTGTCTAACTCCTTAGCAGAGTTTAAAAGTCAATAAAAAAGTAAGGAGCTAGGAGTGTTAAGGAGTTGGTGAATGAAACATCTGCCAGGGCCGCGGGTTGTTCGAAAAAGATACTGTGCGGCCCCTGGTACACAGGTATGTGAAGGAACACGGGTGTGTTGCAGTCAGTAAAAGTCTGACACGCCTTTTCGGTTCGCCCAGAGCCGAGAGCGAGAGAGGTCATTAAATGATTTACCATCCAAAAAAATGGGGTATGAATCATTACAAAGTTTAGCTGACGTGAAAAGGCGGGGGAAATCAACATATATTATTTCTCCAAGGGTCTGAAACCGTTTTCTCCCTTTTTCTCTCTTTCTATCGAACCAATCTGAACGTCCGACCCACCAATCGACAGATATTCGTCCCTGGTACCATGGAATACTATTTTCAAATTTATAAAAACGAATTTCCCATACTTCCTTTCCCCTCAAGCGGTTCTGTTAGTATAGTGCGAGTTTTTCGCACGGGTCAGCTAGTTAAATCAAATTTGTGGATATGTGGTGGTGTTGTAATTGGTGAATTTGTGGTTTATGGTTTGTTAATGGGGGTTCTTTATATAATAACGAATGTGAATTCCATTACCTACGCTTCCTTCAGTCAGTCTTTAACGCTGTGGCTTTACTTGAATGTTTTAATTTAGGATTCTGTACCCAAAGGGCATAAACGGGATCCTATTACTAAGAACACCATCTGTCTGTCTGTCACCAGGACGTATCTCGAGAACCCTGATAGCTGAACATTTGAAATTTTACAGAAGATGTATTTCTGTTGCCGACAATAAAAACAGTTTTTTTAACTCCTAAGAGACTTGTAAGTCTCGACTCCATGGGATTATCGGGACTTCTCCCCGGAAGTATCCAGATCATGATCTATCCAAGTTTCAAATGTCACCCAAATCCTTTCAGCGGTAACAAGAAAGCTTCACAAAAAACCAAATATTTTCTGTTTAAATTATTAGTTTCCATGTTTCCATCGGAAGAGCGAGGCTTTCCCAATACAAGTATCATTTGATTACTTTCTGGGAAGCCCCGGCAACTTACATGTAAAACTTACTGAAATAAATGCATTTTTATTTTATTTATTTATAGTTTAAATTTTAATATTTCTAAGAATGGCCAAAACAATGATAAACCAAAAAAGTATAAAATACGAAAAATTACTGTGTGATAATTGTCAATATAAAGTAGCAGCGAAAACTGTAGCCAGCGCCGAATCCCCTGTGTAGTACTCTAAAGGTGCTAATCGCTCTTCAAATCAAATCAAATCATTTATTTCAAATAAACCAGTTACAGGCACTTTTGAATTGTCAGAAGGTCGGTCAGTCAATAAGATGAAGCTAGTGGCCCATTCCAAAAGAGTACGACTTCTGACGGTCAACCCTGAATTGATGTTGTTGCGGATGAATAGACCAAGATTATGCGTATACGTCTGGTGTTCCATGCAAGAAAGTATGCGAGAAAGTCCACTAATCCATGTCAGTTGTTACGTTACGTATATTATTGTCTCTATGTTAATTGATATAATTGGTGCTGTACCTTCTAATCCTTACTAATATTACAAATCGGAAAGTGAATTTGTTTGTTAGTTCCGCTTCCACGCCGTAACTACTGAACCGGTTGCTTTGAAATTTTGCAAACGAAAAGTTAGAAGTCGGGATTAAATCATAGGCTTTTTATCCCGGAATATTGGCGAGGGAAAACAAAAATACCGAATTACAAGAGGGCGAAGCCGCGGGCGGAAATCAAGTTAACTACAAATCAATAAATAAAAAGTGGGTAAGTATCTCACCTGTAAGTAGCTCCGCTAGTATGCACCCTAAGGACCACATGTCGATGGGCATGCCATACCTGGCGCCCATCATGACCTCTGGCGCCCTGTAGAACCTCGACTGGATGTACGTATACACCCGCTGATGCTCATAACATGAGCTGCCGAAGTCTATCACCTGGGAAGAAAAAAGGACATTTATTTATTTGTTTATGTTAATACGGCTTCCAAAAGCCAATTATATTAACATAAATACAAAATTAAATAACATAAATATATTAAAAGTTTCGATGTAAGAAGAAATCTGTGCTAATATTATAATGTTGAACATTTTGTTTGTTTGAACGCGCTAATCTCAGGAAATACTGGTTCGAGCTGAAAAATTAGTATTGTGTTTGATAGCCCTTTTATCGAAG
The DNA here is from genome assembly GCA_017933935.1 of Sesamia nonagrioides. Lineage (NCBI taxonomy): Eukaryota > Metazoa > Arthropoda > Insecta > Lepidoptera > Noctuidae > Sesamia > Sesamia nonagrioides. The sequence goes on from JADWQK010000539.1 coordinate 785,467, forward strand.
AATGTTACATAAAATTACGCTTCGACCAAAAGGGACGAAGAACAGGTGGAAAATGTGAAAAGGCCGCTGCCGCTATTTTATGCCTTAATAACCTCCGATTAAAACTTCCGATTCAAAAGTATCGGAACCGAAGGTATGTTTTTTTTAATAAGTTAAAAACTAGCGCTTGACCGCCTGATGGTAAGCAGTGATGCGATCGTTGACAGTAAAGCGCGCAACTTTATTAAGAGCCTATTCTAGCCTTGAAGACACTGAAATTGTAGTGTGACGGAAACACTGCCGCTGGCAAATAGTTCCAGTCCCTCGATGTACGCGGAATAAAAGAGGAAGCTAAACGCTTCGTCCGGATCGTAGTGGTGTTAACAACGTAAGGGTGGAAAGTCCCCGTACGCGACGGGTCGTCCGATGGTGGAACGGAGATGGGGGAATAATAATCGGAAGTTCCGACTTTACGGAGTGGGAGTCGAAGCTACGTAGCATCCTTGGTCTTAACATGTAACGGATTGTAACCTATCCACGAAGCGACCGAGGCAAGCGTTCAGCAATCTTCCAACGACCCGTGCCACTGGTATCAAGCCACGAACACCTCACCGTAAAATTTTTACAGCAAAATGGCGGAATTTATTAACTCTGTCATACGGAAGTTTATTGCTTCGTAGAAAATTATACTACAGAAACATTAAATATTTTCTCTTCAGACGGTAAGTAACATGGTGTTACACATAATTTAAAAAGCTGGGGTAACATCAAAGGTTCTCGTTTAGAAATATCAAGTTGTTTACATTTTAATGTAGTGTACTTGTGTAAAATCGCCCAGTTTTTCGTACTTTAATAGACTTGGAGACTGGGTCACAGTCGCAGCCAGATTGAGTTGTAAGTTTTTCTGAGTTTCGAATGAGTCGACCCACTTAGACGAAGAGTTAATAGGAATATTAGAAATTTGCAACGCTTTGATTGTTGACTAAGATAAACTAAGTTAGAATTTGAAAGAACACAGTTATTGATTACCATAATGGCATATATTAATTATGTAGGTATGGATAGCTTTCTATCATTGCTCCTCCTGCTTAAATAATTAGACGTAAAAACGGATTGCCATTCATTTAGTAATTTCTGTTAAACATTAGGAAGGCTAATACCACCTCTGAAACAATTCAAACAAAGTTGCAGGACTATTCTCAATAGGACAGTTCTTGATTAAGATTATACAATATGTAAAGAAAACCCTGTCCGATCCGTGAAGGTATTGTTAGGTATCGATAACTGATTCTACTAATACCTACAAAGCCTTCGCAAAAGGAGGTAACTTAATAGATACATGTGTGGTAGGCAATAATGCGCGGGCGAAGGGGGCCACGGGGCAGGCCACGCGGCACGCGGTCGCGTCGCTCATACTAATACCGCCGCAAATCATGTTGCCAGTTAAAAAAAAAATTTTTTTTGGGGAAGTTGGAATTAATTTGTTGGAAGTTGGAAAAAAAGATTATTTCAAAATTCATTAGTATTGTTACTATGATGATTATTTAAAATTTCATATTTTATTTGGTCATGTGTTTACCTTTATAATCCTTATGAGTCGAACGGGGTTTTCTTTACATGTATATGTGTCGTATATTATGTTGTATATAATACAACATAATATACGTATTTCCGCCATAGTACTAACAAAACTGTATTTATACTAAACTCCCAACCCAGTTGAAATCCATTTTCGTTATAACATAGCTCCTCTATGTGATATTCCCTGTTTACAACTAAAATTATTTTAGAGTGCCTTTATTGACATACGCACCCTTCTAACACGGCCCGATTCCCACTTGTTTATATTGTGAACGTAGCCCGGAAATATTTATGAGAAATGGATTATTGTTGCATGTTTTGAATATTCAACTTCGAAACATCTATTGATGTGGGGAACATTACAGCTATATCGCAATATGATGAACAACTGAGGAGCATTCGCAAAGTCTCTTACTGCTCGTTCTATCTGATATAAAACGTAAAAATGTGTGGTAGGTACACTACCAAACTTACAAACTGAACAACTTTCATCAAGGGACGAGCAAAACACTGCAATCAGCGGGGTGATACAAAATTTCTATACCTACTCAACCCACATGTTTGGGACAGCTTATCATGTTTCATACACGCTGTATAAAAAAACGTTTCTCTTTTTATAATTATAAACTAGTGCTTGAACGCAATCCTGGTGATGGTAAGTAGTGGTGCAATCGTTGATGGTGAAGGCCGCTAGTTCACTCGAAAAACTGATTGAATAGGAAGGAAGACGGCAGTTGAGCGAGGTGATGCAATGTTAAACACAACAACACGACCAACGATGTTGCGATAGAGGGAGATTGATCTGGAGACCCTCCACGACCATACTCCCGACACAACAACATTTGGCGCATCATACCCGGCACACATCGCAATTCGCAACACAACTGCTTAGAACCGTCATCATGCCGGAACACGACGAATCGATTGTAATAAAAAATGAACTTACGACCAAATCTGAAATGTATCTCAGACAAGACCTCTTTCTAATATTTAGGCAAACGAAACAATCATGAACGCAAGTACTACTGTAAAAACCCATGACCTACAATTTACAAAGTTACTACCAGCATATAGCCTAGTAGGAGTGTAAGAATAAATTCACAATGTTTATACAATGCGTATTCATTTTAAAGTCAAATCGAACAATAACCCATTGAGTTTATAGATCCAAATATCGTGTATGCCTTACATACAATCATCTCCTCGGAACTCACTTAGAAAACAGACCATGTTTTCATGCGCGTTTTTCAAACGTCTACTGGAACAACGAGTGCTATTTTTTGCACTTATAAACAATCAATTTATTTACACTTTAAGTAACGACTTATGTTATATGTAATAGGTTTCTGTATCAATAGATTGATAAAAACGCTTGAGTATAGAATAGTAATTGAATCGAATGCGGCATGCGTGTGCGCACGCAAGGGTACGTCAGTGTTGCCAGGCCTATTAATCTCTCTGTGTCTTTCTGACATGGAGACTGATCAGTGTTCAGTCATGTCATACATATACGTCGAAATGCAGACAGGATGAGAAAATTTATAGTAAAAGCATAGTTAAAAGTTCAATACCACCAAATACATTAAATGGCAGCAGAAGCTTATAAAATTAAAAGCTGAAATACGACATTTTCATAAACAATATTCCATCATTATCATCAGCTCTACCTATCCTTACGGGGCCACTGCCGACTGGCTTCAAATCTTCCTATATATCCTCACCGGATCTAACGTCAAACAATTTTCCATCTTTGCGTTTCTGCGAATTAAAAGTGTTACAATTGGCAACACCGTGACGGCGTTTGACGCACGCCGTTGTTCCGATCAACGCGGTTCAATGGTCCATTGTCTACTGATTACGTTCTAACGACTTTATCATAACCCCATAACCAAGCTCTTGGAATTGAATTCAATGTTTTCCATATAAGACATGACCGAGAACTGTTGTTAATCAATTAGTACCGGTGTTAGTCGGTCTGTGAATCGAGAATCTTAAACACTTGAGCATCTATGTAATTTCGAGTTTTTTAGCAATTTGATTCATTGATTGAAATCAGTGGTGCGCCAAAGTTGTGGGTAGAGTCATCATCATCATCATCTCAGCGTTAATCCCAGTCGCATCCGAAGCCTTTTCAGCTTTGGAGTCTGGGGTCCGCTTTACCAGTCTAACTGCTGATATGGCTAAACTTCGACATTTTCCGTGAAGCGACTGCCGTCTGACCTCCACAACCCGAGGGCGGCACCGAAGCATTGCAGTTAGACCAATTGTTGGACTTTTGAGGGCTCCAACAACCCGTAACGACTGCCACTAGATGTTAGTATGGCAACCGGGACCAACGGCTTAACGTGCTTTCCGACGCACGACCAGACCAGTGCAAATAATCATATTCATGTATACAAATACTTGCACTGTGCGGGGATCGGACGCGCGCCACCTTGCGCAGCGGCCGCGTCCGCTACCGCTGCGCCACGGAGGCTGTCTGAATGTTGTGGGTAGAGTGTTCTGCTATTTATAAACTTAATTTCATTAAATTGCTCTAAAAACAATAAAGGAAAACATCGTGATAAAATTAGCATGTCCTAGAACAAAAAATTCGAAGATATTTGAAGTTTACCGGCCCTCAGTAGTAGCCCACGTAGGCCAGTCAACGGTCCGGTCAACCCTATGGTGAGAGGATTTTGTTATAATCCAATATCGAATGCACTTCTCAGAAGTATCGAAAAACAACTGATTGATTTATAGTATCTATCACTATGATTGATTAGCAATTTCCTGGACTAAACGGTTATGATGGGGCCAGACAGCATCGGAAGAAACACAGACAACCAGACTGATGCCAAGGTGTTGTTGCAAATAATTATAAATGGCTCAAAATATTGCTCTGTCAAGCGAAATCTGCGTCAATGAACCGTTTAATACTTTACAATAATGATGTATTCCATAGAAAAATAATTTTGACAGCACTAAATGAGGGGCGGAGGCCAGTGCTGTTCCACGAAGCGCCAGCGTCATTGGCAGACTTCCAATGATTGTCATTGGGTTATGTATCATATTAGTATGACAGGTTATATGTTAAAATGGCCGTATTATGGTCGAGTCATAAAGTAATAGCTGCGCGAAATAAAATTATACAAACCTCTTTGTGATTAAATTTAACCATAATAAAATAGACTATAGAAATGTGTCTTTCTTCTTAGCAATGACTAATAAAGAAACAAAGAGTCTGGTGCTAGAGTTGGCATAGAATTGAAACAGTTGTCACGCTACCACGATGGCGTGACGCCTAAAGATGCTAGGCAATTTACTTTAAAATGGTTTTATGTTGAGTATAATGTGCATATAACTAAATTAAATTACGCTGCTTGCCTCAGCAAGCTAAGCTAAGTTCGCCGAGATTTCGTGAATGGGTGACCTTCCCGACTTGGTTCCAGGTGTTATACGTAAATCTTTGACAGATAGTTAGACACCAAAAGGTTTGACAACCCAGTGTTTCAACCCTGTAACTGTGTTATGAAGATAAGATAAAGTCACTCTATATAAATTAACGTAGAATAGTACCATTCTTCTGTGGGTGTCGTAAGAGGCGACTAAGGGATCTCTCACCAGGGAAGCGGGCAGCAGCGCTTCTACTGTGGAATAACAAATTACTGCGATCCCCACGCAATGGAATGAAAGCCTTGGGGGAGGCCTCTGTCCAGCAGTGAACCTCTGTAGGCTGAGAAGAGAGAAGATATAAATTACTAGTACCCATCCAACCAAACTGGAAGCCGATCTCAACATTAAACATTCAATGATGAATATAATAAACACACACTTGATTAATTTCCGCGAAAGAGAAAGTTGAAAGTTGACAAAACTTAAACCGAAAAGAAAGAAAAGAAAGAAAGAAAAATTGTTTATTCCGCACAAACAGAACGCACATAACAATACTGATACACTTAAATAATAATAAACACGTAATAAAGAAAAAAAGAACAAAGAAATATAACCTACTAAAAAGCCTCTTACTCAAAATAAAAATAAAAAAATCTGATGTCATAGCCCGGGTCAAAGACACACATGTATTCGACAATTAGACATTGACAGTTTAAAAAATCAAAACATCCGACTGTCACATAACATATACTAACAACACATACTTATACTAACTATAAGAAGTTTGATGATTTAAACGCGCCATTCTATGGAGTTACTCGTCGGTTTTGAAAATTTCGGCATTAGATAGTCCAATTTTTAAGGAAGGCTATAGACTATTCAATATCACGTCATAATCATTAGTAAACGAACCAAAAGAAGGAGCGTATGGTTTCACGACATCTGCATGATCCTAAACGCGATTAAAACTCAGCTGGTTTTGATACGCTCATCATATTTGCTACCACCTGGCGATGACCCACACGATACACACACGAGTTTGCATGCATTCACATAAATTATGTTAACTGTAAGTGGAAATCATAATTACCTGGACTTTAAGTCTGAAATCACCAACCCGCATTGAGCAAGCGTGGTGATTACGCTCAATCCGTCTCTGTATGAGAGATCTGTGCCCAGCAGTAGGCAGCAGTGTCGATAAAAAAAAGGTTGGTGATGATGATGATGATGAAATGTAAGTATATCTTGGACTTTTCGTATTGAAAACACATTGATTACTTGTGTATTAAACTTAGGATATTACTGGGTGAATTCTATCTGCTAAGTTCCAAATGCCTTCCTTTATCAACAGTTCGCTGACCTCTTATCAAATTATGCCCTCGACTGTTATGGATTAAAATAAATTAGGTAGAAGCACAACAAATCAGATTTTCAAAACTTCAAGTAAGTCATCATCATCTCACCGTTAATCCCAGTCGCATCCGTAGCTATTTAGCTTTGGAGTCTGGGAACCGCTTTACCAGTCTAACTGCTGATTTTGGCTAAACTTCGATATTTTCGGTGAAACTACTGCCGTCTGACCTCCACAACCCGAAGGCGATATCGTAGCATTGCAGTTAGATCAATTGTTGGACTTTTGAGGGCTCCAACAACCCGTAACGACTGCCACTAGATGTTCGTATGTCAACCGGGACCAACTGCTTAACATGCATACAAATATTTGCATTGTGCGGGGATCGAACCCGCGCCTCCTTGCGCAACGGCCGCGTTCGCTACCGCTACGCCACAGAGGCTGTCATTAGTAAGTAATAAGTGTAAAGATTATAATGAGTACTTTCAAATTTCTAAAACTCTCCTTTCTGTCAGCTTAGAACATAAACACCTACTTATGCAGGGTAATTAATTACGTAACACACTATTAGTAGCAATGGGTTTCACTTTGACAGTTCAGCAACATACATTGCGTTATTTAAATCGTTCAGCAGACGCATATTTAGAACGAATGGAGCAATGGATTAGCAATATGCTTCAAAATGATTGCAATTAATTGTAATAGTGTGTTTAGTAATTAGGGCCTGGTTATGGATGCCGGGAGCGTCACTCGCTATTCACCCATAACCACGCAATTAAGATAGTATCAGCAGGCAAATTTAAGTTAACAAGAATGAGGACTTATTTTGACGACTAAATGCTTAATAAAAGAGTACTACACCTGTCCAACAAATTGCCTGCTGATATAAGAAGTCATAACACTAAAGGTAAATTTGCCAAATTACTTAAATTGTTCTTCCTCGGGAGTTTGTGGGCGATTTTCTTGGGAAAATGGTTTGCGTATTGTTGAGGGAGAACAGGTGAGTAATATTAAAAGATACACATATCGCACACCTAGTAATATATCGGCATATCTACGTTTCTCATATTTAGATACAAAGATAAAAGATCTTATACATGTTGGAAATTAATTTATGAGTTAGTTTTACGTTTTTCCACAGATTCATGACTATACTAGTGATCAAAGGCGTGTTCAACGGGTTCGAGGTACTAGTATAGACGATAATAAATATCATCATCAACCTTTTTATCGTCCCACTGCTGGCACAGGTCTCCTCTCATACAGAGAAGGATTGAGCGTCACCACACTTGCTCTGCACCAGGGTTGGCGATTTCAGACCCAAAGTCCAGATTTCCTCAAGATGTTTTCCTTCACCTTCCAGTCATTGGTGTCCAAGATATACTTAGAAAGTAATAAATAGTAATAAAGTAAATTAATAAATATTAGGATATATAATAAACTCAGTTTCACATTTTTGGCAGATGTGCCAATATATTACTAGATGAGCGATATATTCATGTGGTAAATATGCATAGAATAAATATATATATAATACTTTTTATACACCATATAAACAAGTCAGTTATTTATCCTCTATACATATAAGCTAAAATCAAAGCATATATTTCATATAAACCAGTACAGGCACTTTTGAATTGTCAGGAGGTCCGTCAGTCAGTAAGATGAAGCTAGTCGCCCATTCCAAAGAGTAGGTACCTATGGAAAAGAACGGGCGAGAAACTCCATGGACACTCTTTTAAAATTATCAAGCTACTAGCTTTCCGCCCGCGGCTTCGCCCGCATGGAGTTCGGTTATATCGCGCTTTTTAGATTTCCCTCGGGAACATCAAATTTTCCGGGATAAAAGGTAGCCTATGTTCTTTCTCAGGGTCTATAGATTGTCTGTGCCAAATTTCATCAAAATCGGTTGAGAGGTTTAAGCGGGAAAGCGTAACAGACAGACAGACAGACAGACAGACAGACAGACAGAGTTACTTTCGTATTTATAATATTAGTATGGATTGGTAGATTAGTGTTAGCTACTCTATAAATAAGGGAAAATTAAATGTTCGCAATATTAAGACTAATCCATAATACCAACTGTCAGTTACGTTCCCACATACAAAAGCGTGAAAACAGTTTTGCAAGGCATACTTTTAAGTTGAGAAATTTTGTAAACTTGTACCTATAATAAATAACAAATTTTAGACAGAGGATGTCGCAGGCAAATATTAGTAGTGGATATAGTAAAGGTGTTCACTAAAGTAAATACACGTAAAAAAAAAGAACTTCGTAAAACGACATGATTTTTCGGGCGCCACGATAAACATTGGTCTGACGTATGGCAATATTTACTTACACTATGCCAAAAGCTGCTTTTCGACGAGACTTGTCAGTTTTTTAACGGTACTAATTAGTAGCTAAACAATGTACTGAAAGATTGCTCTGGTTCCCCGAATGCGCCACATTTCCGCTTAAAATCATTATGTTTTTGAAAAAAAAAAAATGATGAATTGCGTAGTAACTTCTGTTTAGGAGTATGATAAATATGAAGATCATGGTTTGCATAAAATAAGAAATATTGTCTGAGCAAAATAAACAGAGTTCATGCGCGTGTTGCGTTCAATTTTGTAATGAGCCTGTAATCTTCGTCTTTGGAAATATTCTCCTTCAGTCTTTGTGAATATTGTTCTTGGAAAATTGAACGCAGGTATTGCTGTATCTTCTTACAAAACAGAAGTTATCAGAAACACAAGCATAGCAAAACAATTAGCTGCGCTTGTATGACGTCAAAAGCAAATCAAGTGTTTTGTAAATAGGCATTAATTACAGTACAAGGGCGGTACACTAAAACAAGAGCCTCAGAATAGAAACCCTTTGTTAGCTAACCCAGTAACCTGTTCCCAAAGCTTACCACGCTTTACGTAAGTGATATATTATTCCTATGTTTGACAACATCTTTGCACAACTACCGTCGAATCCGCCAATAAAATTTACACTTAGGGTAGGTTGACATAAAATCGAAAATTGAACTGAAATTGTTTGATGGCAGTTACACACAAATCACATATTAAATGTCACAACTTTGTGTAGAAACGGCAAAATTGGTCACATTTACAATGTGGTGACGTCACAGGAGCTAAGATCAATGTGTTCCCCATATTTCACGTGAAGGGAAACGTGAAACGTGACGTATAAATCAAGTTGACACGCTATTACAGGTAGGTGGCGTTCTGGTTTTGGTGGTAAGTAGGCGAAATAGCGAGGAGATTCTGGCGAAAGTGACGACACGCCAGGAACACCAGTGTAGGAATAATATTATCCAGCGAAATCCTTGTTTATACAGCACATTTTAACCACTAAAAGCACATTTATAACTAACAGAATTTTGAACTTCAGCTAATAAAACTAATCTATTGTAGGCATAATAAACGCTCATAAAACTATACACAACGATATCTGCCTTTCAGCAAAAAAATCCCACATATTTTTAGCTTTCTACCAATTACTTTGTATACAATTCGGCGTTGTGAAAAAAGGCTGATTGTAAAATCATGAAATTCATTTCATTTAAATAAAAGCCGCGCTTCCATTTTTCCGATTCAGTCGTTCTCATACATGCTCAACGAATGGTAATAAATACGAATTTAAATATACGGAATTAAAATTACGGATTTTGCTGTTCTAGTAATGAGATTGACTGGGGGCAAGCTCTTGAATAGTTAAGAAAACTAAGGTCCGTATTCCAGAAGGAAACTCAAGTATTGATCTCTGTTTAAACATTACTTAAAACTAGTTTCAACCAATCCAATGGCTTGAAACGAGACATAAGTAGAGCTTGAGTTTTGAGTGACGTTCTGTAATACGGACCTAAGATGGATTTGATAGCTAGTTTTATGATGTCACTGATTCTGCCGGTTCTAACCAGAATGTTAAACGTCACTGATGTCACGATTAATGTGGCCTACATAACGTGGGCCCATTCTTTTTTTTTCCGGGGTGGAAATCCTCAATGGATGTCCGCCGCCCTGGGGTGGGCGACGAGGTCTGTCAGACTCTTACTGACTAAAACCACACCGGTGTCTTTTCTATCACGAGCGCGCGTGGGGCCGCGGGAGTCTAAATTCTTCCACGGCCCCACACCCTCGTGCTGGCCCGGTCTGTCCGGACCCCGTCTCCTGCACGAAGTAGTGGGGTGTTAAACTACCCCGTGCATCGCCTCAGAGGCGCGCGCCGACATTCGCGCGCGCCTCCACCTCAGGGTCCATCGAATAGGGGGCGGGGACTTCCCCATGTCCCTCGCCTCTGGACCCATTCATGGAGGGCGGAAGAGGGCGTTATCCGCCCTTCTTCGGCGCCCGGTGCGTCTTCTGCGGCCCGAGAAGGGAGTTGAGATCTCCCTCTTCCGTTCCGCAGCTTCCTTCTGCGACATCACGTCCTCGCAGAAGGACACCACCGCGTCCCACGACTCTGCGCTACCGACCATCCTCCGCACTACTGCCGGCAGCGTCAGGTTGCCTCCTACTTCATTTGTGAGGACACGGCGTTGCTCCTCCCAGGGCCCAATATGATCCAAGCAGCTAAGTAATTTAGAGAAGGGTTATTATCATCAATTCGAAAAGAAGAAGATTCCTTATTGCTTCATTGTATCTTGCTTACAACACAAGAAATATCAGGACCATCAATTTTGATTTTGACCTCATTATTTCGATGAATACTATAAATATTAATATAGCTTTGATAACATAAAATAACAGAGAAAGTTCCAACTGTACAAGCTTTTTAAGCTATTTCAACATATTCCACAATTTCACGCCATATAGCCGATTACAATGAATTATTTCTATATGTAAGTGCTAGATTGTTTTTATAATGCACTATTTTTCTCACCACATGGTGCAAACCAACTTTTAACTTTATTTAACCACGTGAGGCGGAGGTAAATGATAGCCAATATGTTCTTGAAAGTGCTATTATAAATATTATGCTTGACCTTTACGTGTCTTTGGTCACAGGTAACATTCATAGGTGTTTTACAGTCATTATAGGTAGCCAGAGGCTCGGCAGGGTGGTAGGCCATAACATCGGCTGCCGGCAGAAGTTAGCATCGTGTTCCGGCATGATGTCTGGTGAACCCATAAGGAGGGGTCTGAGCAGTTGAGAGGGTTGAGCAAATGTTGTTGTGTCGGGAGTATGGTCGTGTTGTTGGATTTAACATTGCATCGCCTCTCTCAACTGTCCACTTCCTTCCTATTCACTCAGTTTTTTGAGTAAATAGGTTATTGATAGCACGCTTTACATCACTGCTTACCTTCAGACGGGATTGTAGTCAAGTACTAGTTTATAATTATTAAAAATATATATATCAAGTCTTTTCAAGAAATATCGTGTTACCAAGTTACTGGATAGTGGAGGTCAGGTGGACAGAGCCTCCATGTAGAGTACTGGTGTTCAGCTAACTCCATTTAGACTGGAAGATCACCCCATCAGTTGATAGTGGGTAGGCAGATTGATGGTGCAACTTACAGAACAGATCTCATTAAACAGGTCTGTGGTGCAAACCATCTTTTATCTACATATACTAATATATAAAGCTGAAGAGTTTGTTTGAACGCGCTAATCTCAGGAACTACTGGTCCGATTTGAAAAATTCTTTTTGCGTTGGATAACCCATTATTCCAGGAAGGCTTTAGGCTATATAACAAAACGCTGCAACCAACAGGGGCGGAGCATAACTAACTCCACGCGAACGAAGTCGCTGGCGGCCGCTAGTACTCTAGATACACGAGAGCCGTAGGACCATGAGCCATGTTATTGAAAGGATGTACAGACGACAACACATCAAGCTACTACAATCTGTCAGATTTCTTAATTAGATTTTCAACTTTATCTCTAAAGTATTAAGGCTCAAGGTTGATCGGGAATATTTGGCACTTTCGGGTAGCTTGACTTGCCGTCGATAATAACCAGACACTCGCTTAACTATACGTGCATTCTTCAATATAAGTACACAAACAGGCCAAGTTCAAATCAATCTCTATCTTAAATTAGTTACGTACGTTTTACATATTTAATTGATTTATTGTTATTTAGCCACGATGTATGAAATTTGTAATTAGGTAAAGGTCGAATGTGTAATTATGTTTAATGGCATGCTCTTAAGACTATGAATAGATCCCCACTTTACTATTTACACACAATTGTGGATGTCGCCAACGCATGAAGGAATATTCCTGAAGGTTTTGCCAACACTTTGGAAGAATAATTTATAACATCGTCGTCATAAGCAGCCTTGTTTCACCCGCTGCTGTGTTCAGAACTCCCCCATATTGCGCCATGGTTCCCTGCTTAGCTATTAACTACAACTCGATACGCTTTCGTGCCGTATCCAATCATCATCATCTCAGTGTTAATCTCAGTCGCATCCGTAGCTTTTTTTTATATAAGATTCTAAACTAGCGCTTGACCGCAATCACGCCTGTAATCACGATGGTAAGCAGTGACGCAATCGTTGGTGGTAAAGCGCACTAGTTTATTAAGAAGTAGAAACTAGTGGTGGAAGTAAGAAGTAGCGGTGTTAACAAAGCTTTTTCAGCTTTGGAGCCTGGGGTCCGCTTTACCAGTCTAACTGCTGATTTTGGCTAAACTTCGATATTTTCCGTGAAACGACTGCCGTCTGACCTCCACAACCCGAAGGTGACATCGAAGCATTGCAGTTAGACCAATTGTAGGAATTTTGAAGGCTCCAAAAACCCGTAACGACTGCCACGAGATGTTCGTATGGCAACTGGGACCAACGGCCAGACCTATGCAAACATTCATATTCATGCATACAAATATATGTATATTTGCACTGCGCGGGGATCGAACCCGCGCCTCCTTGCGCAGCTACCGCGTTCGCTACCGCTACGCCACCAAAGCTGTCGTGCCGTATCCAATATCAATCAATATTATAGTAGGAGTCTTCTAAACGCTTTTCCCAGGCCCAAATTCCGAAAATTTACTTGATTTCAATTATATTGATGACCGCTATTTTTCGGCCATCTGTCAACGCAAATCAGGTTATCGGAATGTGTAATTTTGGATACTATAGACTACACCAGCATCGGTCTATCCTTATGTACCTATGCTGGTCTGTGCGTCATTAAATTCTGCTACATTCAATTGAAAAAGGGCAAAACCCATTTATTGCCGATAGGTATAAGAAAAGTATATAATCTGTATAGTATAGGTAGTATAAGTATAGGTATAATCTTCGAAGAGGACATTCACACTTTGACATATAAAAATTGCTTAAAATTATCAGAATTCCTAAAACATTTTCCTTAAAGTTTTTTTGCATTGTTTATAAAACGTATAATAGAAACTTTTCCGAGAGCTTGAGCCTTTTACGTCATCATTCTTGGCGTTTGCCGCACTTTTGTTTATGATTCAGTGTAGTTCGTGTTGTGCCTGTAAAATATCAATTGTTCGTTGAATATATTACAAAGTCCTTAGTTACTATTTCCTAAATGTATTCGTTTAGGTCTTTTGGCCTTAGATCTGTAACAAACGAGAGTTTAGCAGTTTGTAAAGGCATATAAGCTCACAGTCACGTTCACACTCACATATACAGTATGTTAACTAACAGAGGGCGTTCCCGTTAACCCGAAAGAGTATAGCATACATACATGCTAAAAAAAAATATTTCCATTCGAAAACAAAATGTTTTAAAATTTTTTCCAATAAGAAAATATTCAATAAAAATTTTAAATTGACATGTAAAAGGAACACACTGTACACGCGAACATGAAAGACGGCACCGTCGCAATTTATTTATACATGACGACTACTATTTTGATTTAAAACAGGAGGTTTCAAATTTATTTCCAATTAGAATTTTTTTTATTCGGATTTTTTTATGCTTATTTTTCTATGCTGATATTTTTATTTTAATCTATTAATGATATATATTAACGAGTTTAAGGGAACGCCCTCTGTTATTTAACATACTGTATATACAGTCACGTTCACTTAATAGTCCTGACATCATTGCTCTTGCTTCTTACAGACAAGATCGAAAGAAATTGCCGTCAGCGATCGGTATATTGAGAAAAAGGAGATTACAAAGTCACAGCAAGTTTACAGGCAGTAAGATGTAATTGGATTCAGTGTCGTGGTGGTGGTAAAACACCAGCCTCTCAAGTATGAGTGCGCGGGTTCGATTCCAGGTCAGGCAAATACCAATGTAACTTTTCTAAAGTTATATGTACTTTCTAAGTATATCTTGGACACCAATGACTGAAGGTGAAGGAAAACATCTTAAGGAAACCTGGACTTTCAAGTCTGAAATCGCCAACCCGCATTGAGCAAGCGTGGTGATTACGCTCAATCCTTCTCTATATGAGAGGCGATCTGTGCCCAGCATTGGGACGATAAAAAGGTTGATGGATGATGTAATTAATTACACTTTACTTCTAATTTACAGGCACGTGTGACGTTTGAGGCTTTGTTATTTGGCAAAGGTAAACTCTTTCACAAGGTAAGTTGATTAATGAAATACAAAAGCAATTACTCTTATTTACGTAAATCAGATTCCTAAATCAGCGCTAACCCGTTGATAGGATGCCCGTGTTTACTGCATTTAAACTCGGTAAAAAAACAATAGAATTACCTCCTATAAATCCATCTAAAAACTCTTTCAACTTCTACATACATTTCCTACATTCCTAGAAATGAAAATTCTATTTGTTCCATGTATTTTGGGTGTTATTGTGAAGGAAAATAAACGTCCAGACTATTGTTTGAAGAACCGCACATCCTTCATAATATTTATAACTTCCAATGAAGAATCCACTATGCTGTATTAGAGCCGGTATTGTTTACAATAGGCAATGTATCTCCGAATATCTATAAATGCATGAAGGTTGCAAGATATCTCATGGAGCAAACAGGAAGAGTGGGTTCGATGTTTCTTGAAACTGTACGGTATAATGTTGAATAATCGGAGTTAACGTAAAGGTAATTGGAAGGACTCAATTCTAGCAATCAAAGAACACACAGGTAAATTGTTAAAGCACGTACATAAGGAAAATAATCGATATTAAAATTTTACAGCACAATAGACCTCATATTTATTAATATTTTTTTCATCTAAACAAAGACCATGCAAACGCAACCACAGAGTTTTTTGACATACAACAGGATCATAAACTAAAGCACTGCTTTTAAAAACAATATTTGGTTCAACAATGATATTTTTATATCCAATTAAACTACAACAACATTAACAAATGAGAATTCCTAGGCAATAACGTGGTCTGCAGTTAGAATTTCCAGTTAGCATCGCATGCAACCCACATTGTGCATAGCAATGCCCTAACATTTAATATCGTTATGTCATATTATGCTAACCTAATTTTGAAACTAATTAAAGTGCTTATTATATGAGACTGGTTTTGTTGTACAGATGACAGCACGTCAAGCTACTACAATCTGTCATATCTCTTTATTACATTTTCAACTTTATCGCTAAAACATTAAGGCTCAAGATTGTTTGGGAATATTTGACAGTTTAGGGTAGCTTGACCTGCTGTCGTCCGTACAAAAAGATGTATCTTAGCTTAGCAACTATTAATGGATAACATTAGTAAAAAAGCAAAAGTAACGCTATCTGTCTGTCTGTCTGTTACCTTTTAACGCCTAAACTGTTAAACGGTTTTGGGTGTTGGAGCATGAATCGAGGAAGATCTGGGTAGGATATAGGATAATTTTTAATTCGGTAGTACAGTACGTAGGATAACCTCAGACTTCCACATCGGTGAAGGCAAAAGGTAGTTTCATATATTTGTGTGAGGTACCCATGACAAAAGATTTATCTTATTTATATTTGTGACATTCAATGACAGCCAAAGCTATGTCCATGGAATTAACTATGTACTTGAGCTCTCTTATAATCAAAACATTAATACTATACATATATCTATCTAGTAACATGCTAAGTCTTAGTCACATTTTTTGTTTTCGGGTTAAGATTTGGGAGATCATCTAATTACTGCGCCTGTTAACAGCCCGATAGTTTTGCCAGAGTCTATTTTGCCTAGTATATATTACCATAGATTTATCTTCATGCACGTCACAGGCATTATCAACGTTTCCGTCATTCAGATTCCCATCATCATTATCATCTGTAGACTGACTTCCCCCATTGCTAAGCAGAGACCTTTCTTGTCTTATACCAGTATGATAGCTACGCTCCTGTTGGAGCCTCTTGTACACTACAAGAAACCTATAGAAAAAATCAGGTTTCGCCGGGCCAAATAAACCCATCCTCTTGTTTTATCTTGTTCTCCTTCAAACGCCTCAATTAAGTTCGTGTGCAATCAAGTCAAGATGCTTCTATTAAGGCTTAGTACGCATTAGCCGTCACGTCGCGTGTTCGCTACCTAATTACTGTAATTCTGAAGCTATCATCCACTCTTTAGACAAATTATACTGTCGTCAAGTAATCTCGGCGACCTTCACCCGTATTCTGTATTAGTTAAGTTTCGATGTGTCAATAATTGAGCAGAGGTTCCTCCATATGGCTAAAAAAAAACCAACATAATCCACTTATAGCCGTCTCTGTTACCTTTATTGAAAACTAGCTATGCCCCGCGGTTTCACCCGCGTAAACTTCGAACCAAAAGAGCTCAGTTGATATAAAATAAGCGCCTGTTAAAATAATGGGAGCAATATGTACGTCCACGTTTGCTCCCGTTTTCGCAACATTTTTTGTTCCTGCTCTGCTCCTATTGGTCGTAGCGGGATGTTTTATAGCCTATGTCCTTTCTCAGGCTCTAGACTATCTGTGTACTAAATTTCATTACAATCAGTTCAGTAGTTTTGGCGTGAAAGCCGGACAGACAGACAGACAGACAGAGATACTTTCGCATTTATAATATTAGTATGGATATTGTGTTTTCCCCAAGTGATATAATAAATGAGAAAGTTCTTTATGGTAGCGTCAGCGCATGTTTAAATTCAAGCACAATCTGACAAAGTCATAATTAAGTTCGGACAGATTTATCCTTTTAAAGTAATTTCACGTTCATAAAATATCCGAATGGAGAGGAAATGATGGATCCTTGTTATTAGTTGCGTAAAACATCTGTGTCTGAAACATGAAAAGTTCTTTCAACATTTTTTGATATATTTTTTTCATAATAATTTATTTAAAGTGAAGGCAGATAAACAAAACGAGGAAGGAAAGAAGCCACTTTCTTTCGTAGAGAGTTTTAGAAAAAAAATGTAAGTTAACTGAATTGAATAACCAATCACTGCCAAAATGTTCCCGTTTATGACAACATTGTGTCTAGTAGACGGGTGTGAAGTCCTGAGTTCGATTCCCAGATCGGGCAGAGGAGTATGAATCAGGCCCGGTTTCCACCAAAGCGAAGAGGCTATGTATTTGAATAACCAATCAGATTTCGTTATTAAAGCTAAGCGGAGAAGAGATATGGAAATAACGAAATCGGATTGGTTATTCAAATACATCTCCTCCCCTCTCGGCTTTGGTGGAAAACGAGCCGGATTTTTCGTCACTCAGGAAACACTTTGTAGCATCCTGAAGTCTGGATTTACGCTCGATTGATGGCAGCAAACGACCCCCTATTACATTATACTTAAATATAACTATTAAACTCATCATCATCTTAGCGTTTATCCCGGTTGCATCCGCGGCTTTCGCGTTGGAGCCCGGGTTCCGCTTTCTTGCTCAATTTCCTCCATTTCGCGCGATCTTTAGCATCCTGTGGTGTGAGATTGTTGGCACGCATGTCATCTCTTACAACGTCAAGCCAGCACTTCTTTGGTCTACCCCGCTTGTTCCGGCCCGTAAATGTAACTGTTAAACTATGGCCAAAAAACAAAAATGAAGTCTAACTTTACTTTCAGGCGTAACCTTTTAGTCAGAATTTCTATTTCGAACTTTATTGAGGTCAAGTCAAAGTTCTTAATATAAAAGTGTCAACTTAGCACCGAACTAAGCTGTCATTTTTATACAATATGTAAAGAAAACCCCGCCCGACCCATAAGGATAATAGAGGTTAGGTAAACACAAAACCAAATAAAATATGGAATTTTACATAATCTTGATAGTAACAATACTAATGAATTTTGAAATAATATTTTTTTTTCGCGAAGGAATTCCAAATTCCCCAAAATTGGGTATTTTTAAAAAAAGTGATAACACATTTTCGTGCCCTGCCCCCTTTCACCCGCGTATGTATTGACTACCGTATATGTATTAAGTTACCTCTATTTGCGAAATAATATTTATTTTTAGGGGTTTTTTTTTTATAATTTAGCCCGGCGGTAGGCATTAGTAGAATCAGTTATCGATACCTAACAATACCTTCACGGATCGGACAGGGTTTTCTTCAGACATTGTATAAAGAACTGCATTTCTATAATGGTTAGGTGCCTAATTCAATAACCATATAAGTGGTTTATACCTGCAGGCTAATTGCGTAATACACCATCAGTAGCAATGGGTTTCATTTTGACACTTCAACATTATTCATTGCGTTCTTTACGTTGTTGAGCAGACATACTTTTCAAACACATGGAGCAATGGATTAGCAATAAGCTTCGAAATGATTCTGTCTTCTCTTGTCTTCTGTAAATACATCTATGAAGAATCTTCTCATGAATTTGTCCTGCCGTTCATGTGTGATTGCGTGACCAAGGGAAATAAGGATTCATTTTTATACATACTATCGATTTATTCAGGCTCACTTAGTTTAGCTGCCGCCGTTTAGTTAAGAGGCTAGGTGGTTAACTAAGCGACTAATTTACCTAGTTGGCTACGACATGTATATGTATGTATACTATGACAATGTTACATATTCTATTACTCGTTTCAAGCATACTGCTACAATACTCATTAGTATTTTTCAAAAGCACAGCAACCCTAGCTCAAACGACGAAGGCCATTTTCTGCCAAGACTATTTCCACGACAGTAAATTAAAATTTCCTCTCGGGACTAATTAATCTCTTGCAACGGTTTATTTACACAAAGAAACCAGGTCAAGAAAATCAAAACCACAGCAAAAAAGAAACTATCTAGTGTAACCTTCGCAAATAATGAACAATGTATAATGTTACTAACAATCGAATAGAAAACATTTTGAAGAGATACCATCCCAATATAAGCATTTTCAAAGGAAAATGAAGACGAGGAACATGTAGTGCATCCCGTCATGGCTGCCAATTATGCTTGGGTGACATCTCAAAGAGAGTGAGCCTGTCAACCAGGCATAACTCAAAGCTACTGGAAAATTCCTATAGAAAAACACAATGCAACTGCCAGAATCTTTCAATCGATTAATGATTAGACTCTAGATACAACAGAAAAATGTTCAATCTAGAATACTAGAATAGTCTGGACTCTCTGGAACACAGGTTCTCAACGTGGTCGATAACGCACCTTCGTGGGCACTTGAGACTTTCTGTGGGTAGTAGAAGACCCTGAGAAACTAATATACATCCTATCCTACGGCTTTATACTACCATAGGTTTAAATATAATTGTGGCAATAGCAATTTCAGGGTCCCGCAAGTAGTAGAAAAAATAGGTGAGCAAAATAAGTTAGAGAGACGGTGATCTTACTACAGTCGACATCTACGAGGCAATCCATGCAATAAACACACTATCAGAGACAATGAAATATCATCATCACCAGCCTCTACTCGTCCACTGCTGGACATAGGCCTCCTTCATGGCACGCCAACAAGCGATCCTGAGCAGTTCTCCGCCAGCCACTACCAGCCACCTTTTTGATGTCGTCGCTTCATCTCGCCCAAGGGCGTCCTACGCTACGTTTGCCGAGACGCAGTCTTCACTCGAGGACTCGTTTACCCCAACGGTTGTCGGTTGGACATAAAATGTAATCTGCGCGTCAAGACCACTTTAAGGGTTGGAGCCGCGTCACATCACGCATTTCAAGTCGTTCGTGGTGCGCGTTCCGACACATCATCTCGGGAAGTTCCTCAAAGAAGAGTTCTGGCCGAAAGGTGTTGTGTACCGCCGGTCTCGTGGCTAGCTACGTGACATCAGTCAGCGAAACACGACGCCGACACTTCGTGTACATTAGGTGTAGTTAGTTATGTTATATGTATTTATGTTAATATAGTATAATGGCAACACAATTGGCCTCATACATAAGCTCAGAGTCACACAAAGGGCAATGGAATGCTATGCTCGGAGTTTCTCTGCGTGATCGAATCAGAAATGAGGAGATCCGCAGAAGAACCAAAGCCACCGACATAGCTCTGCGAGTCGCTAAACTTAAGTGGCAGTGGGCAGGGCACATTGCTCGTAGAACCGATGGCCGATGGGGCAGTAAGGAGTGTTTTGGAGTGGCGGCCACGTACTGGAAGACGCAGCGTAGGGAGGCCCCCAACAAGGTGGACCGATGACCTGGTGAAGGTCGCGAGAAGGCGATGGATGCGGGCAGCACAGGACCGGTCAGAGTGGAAAGCCTTGGGGGAGGCCTTTGTCAAGCAGTGGACATCTATAGGCTGAAGAAGTAGAAGAGTATTGTATATGTTTATATGGTGCTTGATGACTGAAATAAATGCATAAATAAATAAATAAACTGCGCTGTAATGAACCACATTGTTACAACGTAACATTAAGTCAGTAAACTCGACAGATGTGGGCTATGTCCCAGATGCGAGCATGTAAAGATTCGTCCGGTAATTAAGATAAAAGATGGCGACTGTCTTAGACGAAAAGTATAATAAAAAGTTGTTCAAGCGAAGCGCCACTGGTTTTGAATAATTAATGCTATCGTGAGAAATTCCGTGAATTTCTCACTGGTTCGAGTGACGAAGATATTCGTCACGGTAGCGAGCGCTAGTTGTGACAGGGAAAGACAGGTTGCTTGGACACATGCCGAGGGTGCGTGCTACTTTCCCAATCGGCCCCATCCTACTGTTCCATGTAGCGATTCTGCTAATCGATTCTGGAACACTTTGTGTTGGATACAATTTCCAGTTAGGTTTTGTTTTCCTTTGAAGAATGACTCAATTACTTATTCTAAGCTCAAGTTTTGGGTCAAATTAACCTTAAATAAATGTTCTGCGAAATACTGAAATGTTTAAGGGTGATATCTTTATTATTTTTCGGAATTAAGTACATGTTCCTCTTATGATGAAATCCCTTTGTGTTTGAAATCCCTTTATGTAGAGTGGTTTTTTGTCTGTCTTTTAGTATTGTTCTACTACATGCAACGGATATTGATGGGATTTTCCCTATAATTTAGAAAACTGAATATTCCTTATTATGTATCTACGCCATATAAATTAATAAATAATAATTTAATGCACAAATTCTCTTGCTCTTATCCCAAATTATATATTTTTCTTCCATACACATATAAAATATGTATGCATATGTGTGTATGATAATGATGTTTACAGTGCGGCCAAGGAGAGGCGTTCTTGACACTTGCCATTTATGACATGTGACACTCTTATACAAACCAATATATGTGTTTTGATTTTTGACCCTTATTAGCTACTAAAATGAAAACACACTGTCTCGACGGCCGAACTGTATGTGTAAACTATCTTAAACCAACGAAATCTTGTCGTAAAAATCGTGTGAAGCAGGGGCGGGTCGCTAGTACAGTATAAATAAAACAAATAATGGGGCAACGCTATAATATCGCGTCACGGCATGTTTACATCGCCGATAACCGCGCACGTGCCCGTGCGCTTACGCAATGTCATCAGCGAGTCACTGATTCATTGATTGTGGGGCATTGATCGATGGCGACATTTTTATGTTATGTAAATTGTGGCAAAGAAAGTTTTTCTTTAGGTTTTCAAATCCACACCACCATAATCATGATTTATTTGGTTTAACCATGGAAAAAAGTGTTACCCTAGCACGTTGAATAAAATGTAGGAGAGAAAATATTATAGATTAGGTACTTTGCAACAAACCAATAGTCTGGTTTTATTTCTTACATAATATTTAATTTAGTGGAGAAGACCTGAAATACTATTGAAATCATACTTGTGAGCTTGTTTCATGGAGTTTTAGTACACGTACTTATTTTATTAGACACAGCAGGCTAAATGCGTAATACACTATCAATAGTAATGGGTTCTATTTTGACAGTTCAACAACATTCGTTGCATTATTACGTTGGTGAGCAGACATAATTTCCGAATGGAGCAATGGATTAGCAATTGGTTTCAAAATGATTCCAATTTATAATAATAGTGTGTTACACAATTAGGGTGCAGCCCCCTAATCGGCGAACACGTTTTTATCAAATGATTGCGACTAGTTGGAATCAATTGGTATGATTCGGGCTGCCCATTGGTCCGTTCGGTCCAAACGATCCCAACTAGTCGCAATCATTTGACAAAAATGTGTTCGCCCATTAGGGGGTAGGTCTCCATCATATCTACTTATGCATTGCAAAACAAACGTGTAAAATAGAAATATAGAAAAATGCCATGAAAGTATAGAGTAATTTACTAAATAAGAAATTCGAGGAACTCATACAATTGAAAACCTGCAAACTGCAAAAAAAGGAGAAACGTGTAACTCTGTCAATCTATTCTATACAAATCTGTTAAAACCTTAGGTGAAGGAGGCTGAAGTGAGCCTCCATTCCATCTAATCCTAGGGAGTTGGGAGTTAAACTATTGACATCTAAGTTTTCACGGTCAGATTTTACTAATAAGATTGGCTGATCTTGCATTAACAAGTAAATAATGGGCCTATTACGGGTTTATACTAGTAAATATGTTGTTCTGGGATAAACTGTTTATTTTAGAATTTGAAGAACGCTATAGAGAGTAATATTGAAAAGCAGCAAGCAAAAACCAGTATGAAGAAAATCAAAACACACAAAACATCTTCCGCATAAAACAGTAGAATTTAAGTAAATATTTATACGTGTAAATAGAAATGAGCATTTAAAACGTTAACTTTTGTGTTAACGTTACGTAATTACGGACACAAACGAGTTCAGTCCTGGCTGGTGAAACTCACCCGAAACTTTCTTCGATTCGACTTTAATCCGAGAGTTTCGGGCGGAAACATTTATCACCAAAGTAATTAATACAACATTAATTATTTCGCAGGTGTTTTAAGCGATGCAAGTAAACAAAATTACGGTTACCAGATGTTGGAACTAAACCTCAATTTAATCAATAAATATGTATTTAAACTTCCCGAGAAACCACGTCGACTTATCGAATATTCGAATTTCGCGTTAAAACGGTAACTTTTATGATTTTGTACATTTAGGTTTATTGATTACATGTAACCATCTGAGACGGTTAAGCTTCCTAATTACCGTTATGACTCGTGTGACACATTTTTCGTTATGTAAAATATTATGGCTCCATCAAAATAACGTTATACGTGCGACATGACATAGGAAGTCTGGCACACCACGTAATGTATGTAGACTTTTTTTTTTAAATAATTATAAACTAGTGCTTGACTGCAATCCCGCCTGATGGTAAGCAGTGATGCAATCGTTGATGGTAAAGCGCACTAGTTTATTAAGCCTATTCACTTAAAAAACTAAGGAATAGGAAGGAAGGCGGCAGTTGAGCGAGGTGGTGCAACGTTAAACCCAACAACACGACCAACGATGCCGCGCCAGAGGGAGATAGATGTGGAGACCCTCCACGACCAAATTCCCGACACAACAACATTTGACGCATCGTACCCGGCACACATTGCAACACAACTGCTCAGACCCGTCCTCCGTACGGCTTCACCAGACGTCATGCCGGAACACGACGAATCGCTTGGCGGCAAGGCTTTGTCTGGTGGGTGGTAACTTCTGCCGGCAGCCGATGTTATGGCCTACCACCGAGATAAACACATGACATAGGAAGTCTGGCACAGCACATAATTTATGGAGTAAAAAAATATTGATCCAACTGTCCCCTTTTCAGTCCAAAATCGGATATAATTACACAAACATTAGTGCACTTAGCCGCATATTAGGATAATCTCAAGTTACCAAATCCACATGACAGAAAAAAACGCGTCTTTTCTTATTTTTATAACATCCTTTGACATGAATCAGCGAGCGAATAAACGATAAAATCGATTCCAAGGAAACGTAGGTTGCTGCACCTTGCAAGAACTCCAAATTATGTTCACGCCTCTCCAATTTCGGTCGGGGATAATCAAAGTTTTAATAAAAATATCCATTACCACGTTCATTTGTCGCGAAAGGTTAAATCCGTTCGCCATTTTGGATTCAATTGCGGCATTAACTTGTCGAAGTTTTAAGACTGTGTTCAAAGATATCGTCGTCGTTCTGAGAAAAAAAATGTCGTTTTGAAATTTCATCTTGGCTTCGAAGAGTTCCAGCTACAGAGTCGTTAGCCAATAAAATGGTGACATGAAGTGGATGTCCCGGAAAAATTTTTAATAGTGGTTGAATGAGGACGAGTATGCTCTGCTGGTCCTGAGGACACCACCAGCTGATGCGAAATGAGTCACGTTTTCTTTCGAGTTGCCAACAAAATTAATGAACCGTCGTAATGTACCAGGCAACCCCGAAATTTGTGTTTTCACACATAAACTTTTTTTGTTGGTTTCAACATGTAATCGAGGAAACAGTAACTGTCTATTAAAAGTTTTGTTCAGAGATTTAAATGTATTCATATTTCAATAAGGAAATCATAAAAGATGAGACTGGGTACAGCGTACAGCCACTGCGTAAATAAATGAAGGAAAATTGAACCAGTAATTAAATAAAAGAAACCTGTAATTAGTAGTGGAAATCTTCCGTGAGCAAAAACAGACCGTTGAATGAACAACAAAGTATTTTCTTAACAGTTTAACTCCAAAGAGAATTTATTACGACATTTTCACAAAATAGCTGAATTATTTAGTATGAGACCTGGACATGGTCGTGGGACCCAGTAAAAACATGAGTCTGGGCATCGTAACACTGTTATGAGAGTTGGGGCAATAAACTACATATATACTGAATCAAATTAAACAACAAAATGAGGGAACTAGTTTCTTTCTTTTAGTATTACGTGAAGACGTCTGTTGGTTTAATCCTAACATAACTCCGGGTTTGTTTTAGTTACATTAAACATGTGGATCTCTGCACGCGGAATTGGAGTAGCTGTTTACAGATTGTAAGGACAACATGAGATCTAAAAGACAAACGTATTTGCATTATCATGATCAGCCTATAATGTCCGCACTGCTGGGACACAGCCACGCTGTAAAAGTGTGTGGGTCGTAATCCACCAGTAATCCAATACCGTAATCGTCCATTGTGGGTTGGTAGACGCCAGACGTGGTGGCCTAGTAGTTAAAACACCAGCCTCTCAAGTATGAGTGTGCGGGTTCAATTCCAGGTCAGGCAAGTGTCAATATAACTTTCCTAAGTAATATGTACTTTCAAAGTATATCTTGGACACCAATGACTGATTAAAAGGTGAAGGAAAACATCTTGAGGAAACCTGGACTTGTAAGTCTGAAATCGCCAACCCGCATTGAGCAAGAGTGGTGATTACGCGTAATCCTTCTCTGTATGAGAGGAGACCTGTGTCCCAGTAGTGGGACGATAAAAAAGGTTGATGATGATGATAAGACGCCATATCTCTCAGAATTTTTAGTTGAGGGATATGCTAGTTTCCTCGCGATGTTTTCCTTCATCGTTCCTAGTAAAGAAGTGGCGATAAAATTAATAGCGCTTGCCAGAGTTCCGAGGAAACCTGGACTTTAAGTCTGAAATCGTCATCTCCGTATTAAGCAAGCGTGGTGATTACGCTAAATCCTTCTCTGTTTGAGAGGAGACCTGTACCCAGCAGTGGGACGATAAAAAGGTTCTATTCTATTTTTAAATTATGGCAAGTGAAGCCGATCTCGACTATTCTGCCAATGTCAAGATAAAAAGGTTGATGATAATGATGACATAAGCTTACATGCTGTATCTCACGCGAAAGAACGTCTTAATAATATTTCAGCCATGACCAGACTAAGGTAATCTTACTTTATCAGATCATCAATTTTCCTCAAGCGACTACACAGAAATGATTACCTGAATCATGATTTTTCTAACATATCCGTATCGGAGCCGTTATACATATTATAAACAAAAAGGTAACGAGAATTGTACGCTAACGTACCGCTAGTAACGAGAATTGTACGCTAACGTACCGCTAGTAACGAGAATTGTACGCTAACGTACCGCTAGTAACGCTGTATACGGTCTATGTTTGGGTTGCAAACAACAGACAGTTGCAAACCAATGTTTATAAAGCACAAAATTCTAACACTTCCGTTACTTTACATACTAGAAATATCACTATTTGTAAAATCTAATCCGTATTTGTTTCCTCTCTTTAATAATAAAATAGGTAGAAATAAACGCGAGAAGTACAGATTATGAGTACAATCAATTCCTGCAAAAACAGCATTACTAAGGAAAAGTGTAATATGCATGGCTCCAACAATTTATAATCAAATTCCTAATTCCATTAAGGAAATGAATATTAGTTCACTTAAAAGAGAACTAAAAAAATTGCTGCTGTCCAAAAATTATTATGATGTTGCGGAGTTTTTAAACGATAAATTTTGAATCTTGACTATTAAATACATATTTAATTTCAATTAGGTTCTATAAGGACTGGAATTAAATTGATTGAATTTTGAATATTTTTTTTTTTTTATTGGCTGTAATTGAATTCTGACATTTTTTTTTCTATATTGACTGTAATTAAATATTGACTATTTCCTGTATTGATTGTAATTCAATTTTCAATATTATGTTCTTTTTGCTATTGAGTCTTACCAAGTTCTGACTCTTTTATATTAATATTTTTTTTTCTCATTTAAATATTATTAAAATTAAATGTTCTGAAATAATTTTGTACGCCATTAACGGCAAAACATGTTGAACTGTATTAACATTATCTCCAGCTTCACATACACGTGTTTATACAAATTTTTAACACCCTTGCTCGTAAAGCTGATGTAATTCCACCGGTTTTAAATATGTAAAGCAGGCCATAACAAACGCGTGTTTTATCAAAGCAAATAGTTAAGTTATAGTCCATAACAGCATTATTTTCCATAACAGCATTATTTTCCATTTCAAGTAATTATGGAACTGATCGCCGCCGCACGGCTCGCGCTGCGCGCTGTTCCATATTTGAAATGGCAAATAATAATACTAATGGAGGGAAAGCAACAGTGTGCATTCACAGATTGAGTTTATTTAAAATGAACAAAATATAAAATACTTCTTTTTCTGTTTCCTCGCAAGTGTGTTAAAAAACGTCGTACGATATACGTGCGTATTGGTTATAACATGCTCGGCTCAATTACACCCTCGCCTTCGGCTCGGGCTGAAATTCCGCCTCGCATGTTATAACCATCATTACGCACTAATATCGTAATGTACTAAAATGATCTTATCTTATCTTATCTTATTGAGGTTCAACACCTTTCAAACACCGTATACCTACTCGTATCTACTCATTTAAAAAAAAAAAATTAAAAAGACTACATTTCAAAAATTGAATATGCATCCGGCAGATTAAAAAAAAAAACTAATACATTCGAAATTTGAATACGATATAGTGTGGTGTCGTAATAATTCTGATAATGTGCGGTTTTCCTCTTCGCTTCATTGGAATAGGGCGCGCTCTGTAAAAAGATTTCAGTGCCAGATTTTCTTTACGATACTTTAATATTCTCGGAAAAACAACTCTGAGATTTTCAGGTGATATTCTGATTATCAGTATGTGATTTAGGTAGAGTAATAATATCTAACGCTTTAATGTGAAAATCCTATAGGAATTAAGTACCTACTTACATACAATTTTGGCGTCGATAAGTACTTAGTTTAAAATACACATGGCTAGACTTGCAATTGGTCCAAGTATTTTTAGATAAAGTTTTCTGTTTAGTTATTTTTAGAACAAACATTATTACATGTGTTGCATATCAATGTTTCAGGCTAAATTTACACATACTTGAGAAATGCAGAGAAACAGATGCTGATTGTAATTAACATAAGAAAGTGTTCTACAGTAACTTCTATGTACACTTTATTAAAATTTTATACTCTTTTCCTTTTTTTATTTCCTTCATAAATTATAAACTAATGCTTGACTGCAATCCCGCCTGATGGTAAGCAGTGATGCAATCATTGATGGTAAAACGCGCTAGTTTATTAAGAGCCTATTCACTCAAGCCTTGAAGACACTCAAGTTGTAGTCCGACGGAAATACCGTCACTGGCAAATTGTTCCAGTCCCTCGATGTACGCGGTATAAAATTAGCACAAGGAGAGGTAATAAATCTAAACATTTTTTTTTTATTTTGTGCCTGATAGAGACAACCTTAACTACTAAAAGATATCAACAAAGGATCTGGACACATGAAACTCTGAACGGTAAAAAAACTATTTAACATAACTTAAGGCAAAAATATCGTGATTACTGGTTCTGATTTGTTCGCTCAGTAAGAGCGAAGCTGACCGTTATCCATCTCTTAGTCCAACGCGGGTTGAAGGACGAATTTTAGTTTTAAAGCAATGGCATGTCATCTTTACCAATTCTCAAGAAAAATTTTTTTTTAATATAATTATAAACTAGTGCTTGACTGCAATCCCGCCTGATAGTAAGCAGTGATGCAATCGTTGATGGTAAAGCGCGCTAGTTTATTAACAGCCTATTCACTCAAAAAAAAAGACTGAGTGAATAGGAAGGAAGACGGCAGTTGAGCGAGGTGATGCAATGTTAAACCCAACAACACGACCAACGATGCTGCGCCAGAGGGAGATTGATCTGGAGACCCTCCACGACCATACTTCCGACACAACAACGGTGCATCGTACCCGGCACGTTTTATGCTAGAACCAATTGAACTGCAACACAAGCATTGCATCAGCAAAATGGAGCAACGACAAAGTATCAAAGTAACACAGACTTTTCAGTTGACAGAGAAAGAAATCAAAACCGATGGTTTCTGCTGGTGGCTATTAAGCACGCTAATTGGCGGCGGTGTGAAGAGAGCGTGACATTGTCAGACGAAAGTCTCGCTCTAACTATGGGGCTGGCAATTGATTCTATGTTCCTGGTAATGCGGGAATTATAGCGTATTAAAGCTTTGGAAAGTGTACTTTAATTGAGGGTGTAGGTACAAGCTGAAGGATTCAACTTGGCCGAACGAATCCATTAATATAAAGTGCGTATGTTTGTATGTCTGTCTGTATGTATGTGCCCGAAGTTGCTCAAAACCCTCACCACTATAGATAATCATATAGATCTGGATGCGCTGAGTTCAAAAAAAACAATACAAAGAATTTTGTTTTAGTCTCTGTCCTACTCTAATAAATGTCAAACAGCTCTGGGCCCGCATGGTAGATTATAGCCCACCTCTCAGAAAGAGAAAAGGCCAGTGTCCCAGCACTCCCAGCAGGAGGAACATGTTAGGCTGATTTCGTTGAACACTTCAAGGTCTAGGAAACCCCTTCTTGACAATCTATATTAATAGGTCCCATAGACCAACCTACATAGGTGTTGTGGTGGCCCAGTGGTTAACACCAGCCTCTCAAGTATGAGTGTACGGGTTTGATTGGACACCAATGACTGATTATAAGGTGAAGGAAAATATCTTGAGGAAACCTGGACTTTAAGTGTGAAATCGCCAACCCACATTGAACAAGCGTGGTGATTACGCTCAATCCTTCTCTGTATGAGAAGAGACCCGTGCCCAGCAATGGGACGATAAAAGTTTGATGATGATTGATAGGTCATATCAAGCTGATCGGATTTACTGTAATAACATACATATTTGCTCTGATGGAAAGCAAAGACACAGGTAGGTACTATTAAGCAAGGTAACGAGTCACGACGAAAATATTAAAAATACAATTTAGAAGACAATTGGGCTAAGAGAACCACCAATTTGGGTCACACTAAACGCATGACGCCATCGCGGCAGGACAAGACGAGCGGAACGTTCTTACCGTGGAACTGAACGGCAATCGTAAAAGGCAGAACTGGTGGAAAAGGGAAAGGGTGAGCTTCGACCGGTGGTGGTACAATACCGGTGGTGCAATAACGTTCAATTTCAAGGCATGAAAATAAACATAGGGTAATTAGATTAGACAATAATATTCAATGTCAAGGCATGAAAATAAATAACTCTTTGAATGTATTAGCAAAACGTAACAAAGCGGAAATAGTCATCGGAACAATAGAAATAGATTTCTTATTGGATTGAAAATATTACTGATACAAAAAATTACAATAACTTCAATCCATAGCGTTTAGCACGAGACTAAAGTTCAAGGGAAATCTTTATGTATACTGATATATTACTACTATACTCAACGGAAGCGATTTGTTTTGTGTTTACGAATTTAGGCCAACACTTGTTTCAAACATTTGTTCAAACGTTTGGTCCAACGCAATTCGTTAACAACGCAAAGTGGGGCGACACGGACAATGAAGTGCCAGAGATCCAGAATCCAGCATTTTCACTGAATTTTATCTATAGATGGATAGTAAATGGAACAGAAACAATATTCTGGGAATATTATTATTAATTAGTATTTCTGGTCTTCCAAGTGGGTCAGTACTGATGACCTAGAGAGTGACACCAACGCAGACCACCATGGTTTCATGGAATCGCTTTAGTAGGAAACATGGAAATATATTACGAATATGGTATGAACATTCTAACGTTTCTAATCCTACTGAAGATTTTCTAAGACTTCGTACTAAGAAGCTAATTTATCCTACTTTTGAGTCAGTCTAAGAAAACAGAATTTACATCAACAAACGCTATAAAACTGTACTTTCTAATGTAATTTAACACAATATTTACTCACTTGGCTGTCAAGACTGCGTGAATTTGTTAAAGAAAAACAATGCGAAAACGCTACTGAGATTTGTTTGAAGTAACGTGTGAAGTAAGTAAACTAACTCGCCTGGAAAAAGTAAAGAAACGTGAAAAAACTTATTAATCAATCTACAAGAAAACTTTAAACAAGACATTTTTTAGTCAGTCAGTTTACCATGTAATTTGGACCAGAGTTTTTATCTTAAAGCCTGTACTTTTTAACATACAAAAAAACCGGAGAAGGTTCTAAAGTCGAAGCCTATAGTTATAAGTAATCTGATTTTGACAACTCTTTTTTTTATTCAAAACTAGAACTACAGCAAACACTTTTTGCGAATGACACCATACTACCAAAGATACAGTTCGGAGACACATTACCCTTTATAAGTATCAATACATCAACCTTTTTATCATCCGACTACTGGGCACAGGTTTCCTTTCATACAGAGAAAGCTTGAGCGTATACATGCATAATATCATAATAATAACAGCGTATTCTTATCCTAGTGCAGTGTACCAAAAACCTCTTTCTCATACACAAAAGTCATAACAATAAATCATCCCGCTTGCTGGACATTTCAGATTTATATTAAGTAGAGGTTCAGAAAAACATGCATAATAGAAAAAAAAAAGATTATTCACCTTACGCTAAGACTCTAGGGCCACGCCAACTTTCAACCACAACAAAACTAAATGACTTTTCTTCTTTCGAAAAAGAAATGTCAATATATTTGGCGAGTTGCCTCCTCCGTCCGTTAGCAGCATCAGACTGAAGTAGGTCAATACATTATTTATAACTCACACGTCAGTATGCTGCAACGTTAGTGACAGCAAACAATGCGTGACGGTTGCTGTAACGTGTTGCACTAAGGAGTCAGTTTTAGGGAGGAATAGCTCTTGTAACGACAGCCTCCGTGGCGTAGCGGTAGCGGACGCGGCCGCTGCGCAAGGTGGCGCGGGTTCGATCCCCGCACAGTGTAAGTATTTGTATGCATGAATATGAATATTTGCACTGGTCTGGTCGTGCCTCGGAAAGCACGTTAAGCCGTTGGTCCCGGTTGCCATACGAACATCTAATGGCAGTCGTTACGGGTTGTTGGAGCCCGAATGGTATTTATTGCGTGCTAAAACAGTTGGTTTCAGTGTTGTTAGAATTATGAAGATATTTCAGTTCGGGACGATACTTACAGCTTTATTGTAGTTGTTATAAAGTTTAGAATTTATATCATCGGTTTCAACAGAGAACGTCTTGTAAGAAAGGAGAGCCGGTTTAAGTTTTAAGTGAAGATGAAGCCGAGAGAACTTGTTTGAAATAAGACGACTTGTTTGTCAAAGGTCTTGCTATAAATTATCGTTTAAACTGAACACAGTATGCAAGTTTATCTTAAGTTGAAATAAAAATCAACTACCGTTTTTTTTGACTTTAGATCTTTTTGTAAGCTGAGGAAAATCTGCTCCGGTTTGTATAAAATTCAAAGGGTTAACCACAAGGTTATAAAACGGTTGTTTTTATTTTAAATAATCTTCAAAGAACGGGCTTAGATATTTAAAACAACATTATTTTAAACAAACTTTCTTATGGTCAGCCGCGCTTTATACAAAGAGCGATAAAAATACAGTTTAAAATCAACAATTACGGGGATTATTGACTATTAACATAATCTGCGGGTAGATACAACTGTAAACAAAGTCAATACACTCATCAAGAGATGAAAAAACCTTGCAATTACGCAACTAGCTCCATACTGGATGAATTCCAACGGAACAAAGGTTTTATTACACGTAAATCATTCTTAGTGGAGACTTAATTGCTGTTGACGCATCCTTTATGGCGTTTTTAGATCATACACAGTGTTTGTATTGCCAGTGATGACTTATGGAATTGAGACGTGGTCGCTAACAATGGGCCTTAAGAGGGTTCAAAGTCACCCAAAGGGCAATAGAGAGGGATGTTTGGGGTTTCACTGCGTGATCGAATCAGGAATGAGAAAATCCGCAGAAGAACTAGAGTAACCGATATAGCCCGAAGAATTGCAACACTAAAGTGGCAGTGGGCCGGGCACATTGCCCGTAGGACCGATGCCCGATGAGGCCGACGGGTTCACAGACGGCACCGGAAGACGCAGCGTGGGTAGGCCCCCGACAAGGTGGATCGACGACCTGGTGCTGGAAACCGCTGAATACGGGAGGCACAGGACCGGTCGTCGTGGAGATCCTTGGGGGACGCCTATGTCCAGTAGTGGACGTCTTTCGGCTAAAATGATGATTTTGTGTTATTTTGAGTTGATGTTTACGAAAATTATAACGCTACATATTGAAAATTCAGAGTGTAGCCCGAAACCCTGAAGGTTTTATTACGTAATCCAGGCGCCTGCTGTTTCAGAATGAGAATAAAAACATGAAATCAGGCCGAGGTTGCAGCGTTCGATTTGCTATGCGAATTATAACGGATTGAATCGATTTAATTGACGTATGACGTATCTACGCAGCTCAAGACCGATTGTCTGTTCCCCAGTGAAAGTCTGTGCGAGTTAGAATCACAACAACAAAAAATAGTTTAGAAATTAGATATAATTACTGTAGATTTTTGAGGCGTATTTTCCTTTGAGAATAACCACTAAATTTTATGTTAGAAAGTTATGACAATTAGAGGTAATTTGTTTCTGACCTAAAACTCCCAGCTCGCCATCTACACTGTAAACAATTTGTAAAACCGCATTTAATGTTACGAGTATATGAAACTTTTTCACTATAAATAGTTAATGAAATAGCAGAATTTACAGCAGTTACGCCTGAAATCCCGCTTGTGTAAAAAGTTCTTAATACCCGGCTATGAAAGCTTAATCTACATACTGGAACATATTCCGTATGACGACTTCAGGAAAATAAGTTCAGAGGAAGCAGAGTTGAGTCAATTTTTCTTGTGACGTAAAAGTCTACTTAGAATTTATTTTTCAGCAGCATACTACCAGTAGCAATACGTTTCATTTTGACAGTTTCACAACATTCATTGCGTGATTTAATCTGTTAAGCAGACGCATTATTCGTACACATGGAGCAATGGATTCGCAATATACTTCAAAATGATTCCAATTGATATTAATAGTGTGTTACGCAATTAGGGTGCAGATTTCAGTAGCTATACTTGATTATGTCAGTATTTCTTTAAGATTGCTTTTCAATTCACGTTCTGAATATGACAAAAAATCCCAATGCGCCTACATTAATATCAAAATAACCAAAACACACCGACCGCAGACCTGCTCAGCTCCTCAAGTGCACACTTAACCCAACTATTTATGGCCTCCGGTTTACGGCATAAGGTTTCAGATGTAAATCTCTGACGTCAATGTGCGCAGGAGTGCGCAAACTAAAACCGAACCGTCCGCATAATGGCGGCCGATACACTCGTAAAGGAGGCTGTAAACTGTATATTAAATCTTTACCCCCGTTAGAAGGTATATAATCAACTTGATCGTAATATAATAAACCTGGAGTTTTTGGCGGGAAAGCTAAGATGAGTGTCACACTCACTTTTCATTGGACTTCTAAATTATTTATAGTGTCGTTTACTAAATAAAAGCGCGATGATTTATGTAGTAAAGTAAAGAGTACACTCAGTAAACAATTCATAAAGAACATGGAAATATCGCAGCATAGTAGCCACATCATGACTTTGCCTGAAACCTCCCTAGTAGATGGTTCACGCGGCGTCTAATTCGGCTGTCATTGGCGATATCCGCCATTATTGTGAAGTAAAATTTTCAAAGAATTTCTATAATTTGTTACACGTGTTATTGGCAAAATTGTGGTGTATCTTCCACAGGGGTCATTAATCAAGAGTTTGAAGTTATAATAAACCTGTTGGTGGTTGCGATGCATGAAAATATGTGGATTTAAGTACAAACTGACAGCCAGCGCTGCGGTATTTGTTTTTTAATTATCGCGGCTTTCTGCTGAGTTAGGAGCCTTTTAAGGCGTGTACAGATTTTTTTCTATTTTAATTTTAAATGTACTTTGTTTGTTTTAGATACTCCTAATTAGGGTTCCGTACCTCACAAGGTAAAACGGAACACTTAGGTATAAGATCACTTCGTTGTCCGTCTGACAAGATCCTTTTTCTCAGGAATACGTCGTTTTATCAAGTTAAAATTAATATCAAACACTTGGTTACGTTGAAATCCCATGAAGCAGTAAAAAACCAAACTTATAAGTAAATGTTATCAAAAGATACGTTTTTATGTTCCGTGTTTTACCATTTCTATTTTCTTGGTGTCCCAAACAAATAATTTCTTTCTTTACACTGAGTTAAAACGGTAAATATACAAATCTATCCCAATTTACTTGTAGTCCTATTTTCATGCATCTCTATTAGCCGTCATCTCAGAGTTCACCTCCCTCAGCCATTATCTCTCATACAATCTACATATTTAGTCTGTCTATTTTTGTAAAAAGCATCTAAAGTCACTGAACTATTTATTAAATATCAATAAACAGACTTCACACGAAACGTCATCCCAGATCCCTATGGGATTTGGGATGATGATAATTTTCAAGTTTAGTGCAAAATGTTTTCCCATTGTAATTCCCAACGGACAAAAGCCCAAGAGAATTAACAAAGAAGGAAAATTGTACCGTATCTATTTAATTATTAACTCAGAAACGAAATTAACTGCGCTGATTTTATTAAAGGTTCTTCGCGTCTCTTTTACTTTCCCTGAATATAATATTTTATTAGTCCTTATTTTTAGGTTTATAGAATCTTTATATCTCAAAAGAATATAATACAGTTCACTTAAATGAGATTTAACGTAAAAATTATCTCGTCTAGTGACGAAGCATGCGGGTAATGGTGATAATTTCTCATATAATGGTTGGCTTCACGGGTGTTCATTTATTTCAGGTATTTTGTCATTAATTTCAAACACAGCAATGCATCTGTGTAATCTCTTCATCATGCTTGGGTGACTGGTAGAGATTGTCTAAGTACATCTTTGTACATTTATTTCAATCAAACTGCTACTTTTGACTTGACAAGAATCGGTCAGTGAGAAATATGAAGCTACAATTTACAAAGTTATAATATGTAGTACTTTCTTATGGAATAGAATGGGCAAAAAGCTGTTGTTACTTGTTAAATTTATTGAAATAGTTTCGTCGAGTCCTGTTTTCCTTTGATATTTACCGTATCGTAATAATTTATATTCATTTAAGCTGTAAGTAAGGTGTTCATTTCTTAGAAAATGTTCACTCAACACTTACTCATCGTGTTCCTTAAACATTAAGCTCAAGTAAATTGATAGTTCCTTTCCAAGATCTGAAACATCTCAGAAAATGAAAAATATATCCTGTATCGTTTATTTTAAAACGTATAGACTTTTATGAGCTTTGTGCCATGAAATACTATGGCAAAACGGTTCATTTGGGCTGACAAAACAGAACATATTAAAAAAATCAAAACAAACAGAAAAACACTTTATTTCCGCGTCAAAAACTACAAAGGATTCGAATTTGGAACGTAAATTTTATTCCGTTTAAAGTGAGGCTCTCCTAAACGAAATAAAAAAAATAAAGTTTGCGGTACGGCGTCGATGGTTTGTTCCAAAAGTTACGAAACGGAATAAATATTTGTAGAAATTAAGATTTATTTGTTTACTCTGCGCTAACGGCTTACTAAATTAGTTTCATATTAATTTATATTACTTTTATATTTAATTAGTAGGTATGCGTTAGTTTTGACAACGCAGAGCCTTCAAAAATCGATGTTCTAAGTTCTAATAACTGCGTGTACAAAGTCGGTAATTACGTGTGCTCGTAAAACTGAAATTATCTTCAGAGTTAATGTACCTTTGTCATGTACTGGACACTTAGCAAAGCATGTTCCAAATACACTCAAAGCCATTCTGAGAACTGTATCTATGTATATTCGCAGTGACATAGAAAAAAAATATAACAATTATAACGATGCATCCTTATAGTAACAGATGGTTATAGACGGGCTTCCCCGAACTATATTACTTGCACCTTAAAATACGAAGGCGTGACTACTGTGTTAAGTGGAAGACGCTAACGAAGCGTCTTCCTGAAACCCGCCCTCTATCCCACTCCGTCCTATAAATATGAAGCTGAAACGTTTCAGCTTCAGTCGTTCAGGAAAGCTCGAGGTGAGCACTGTGCCAAATAAAAGCATTACCTAGTGACAGCGTGATACGGGACGCGTAACACGAAAACAAATATCTAATTGCTGAAAGTTTTTTCTTCGCATTGTTTTTAAAAAACAATTTTCTGACAAGTGATTTTTTTGGATTATTCTGTGACATTCAAAGTGAAGCAAGATGTTGGACAAAAGCATCCTCGGTGGTAGTTGGGAAAGCGTGGTAAGTTTGACTTAATATTATTAACTTAAATAAAAAACTAAACATTAGACTTCGTCCAGAGGTCTGATTGGTTGAATAGTAGATCCACGTATTTGGATTACAGGATAAAGTTTACACAGCAGTGGTTAGTGGTAACTATTACGCAAAGTGCATGGCCACTTTAATGCGCTTAAAAGGCAACTGACTTGTCTATGGTCGCTGTCATTGAACTGCGGCGCGTGCGTGTCCGATCTTTGAATATGGAATTACGTTCTTTTTGTGGCAAAGCTCTTGACATTGCCATGGACTCTCGCATGGCTGCTCACATTCAAAGCAATAAGCATTTGTATTAATCATTGCCCAAAATCGATATGATCGGAGCATTAGAGATTAATCATAAAGATTAGTTCCATCAAAAGATTTTGTACGGCACAGAAAAGGTTATCGGATTTAAAAAATTAAAAAATTACTTTGATAAATTTTGGCTCTTTAAGTTAAATGATTTTTATTGTTTTCTTTAATCGAGCTTTTTAAAATATAATCGCATTTCGCTTTAAGTAATAGATATAAACTGTTTAAATAAAGCGTTCATAATGCTAGTTGTAATAATTACAATTGAAAATTGTTTCCCTTGTCACTAATGAACAGTTCCTGCAGTTTGCAAAAACGAAAACGAAGGGAACGAGAGAACTTTTAACTCTTTGTCTATGAAAAACTCCCATGCTACCATAGCTTTGGAAATTCAACTGTCATTTAAAACAATTTGTTATTTCGATATTATTTGATAGCGGATTAATGATTAAATTTGGAAGCGCAAAGCTGTCGTAGTGAGCAATAACAACGGTTATTAGAAAGCGATAGGTGGGCAAACAAACAATGAGCTGTCAAAACTGCTGTCAATTTTTTTTCGGTAGGTACTGTTGTTGTCAAATAGTTGTCGATATGCTTAATTCGTGAACCGGTCTTAGCGAATTTCGTTGGGATACTTTCACCGGAGTTAAACGTATCCGAACTGGAGAACTGGATAGACTGCTTAGACATTTTCGTGTTGTTGTAACAATCTAATAGCTGTCATTCGTCGCCCGCCATTCCGGTTTATGGTTTCGAAAGTGGAGAGCTGAAGCGATCTCTGATAATGACAAATGACAATTTTAAAATGAGAAGCATTAAAAAATGGACTGCATACATCACTGCCATTCGATTTTAATAATGCAAAGTCGGTCATTTAAAAATGACGATTTGTCATCATTTAACAGTGTAAATATTTGTGTAGAGTATGTTTATCGTTTGAATTAAATTTGATATAAATATTAAGTATTTGTCAATGTCATAGATTTACGCCTGCAGTTTGCTACTATATTCACGATTTAATTAAGTAAAACTTTCTTGCTTTCCTAATAAAAATCCTCTTACGACTGAATTAATTTATCATACATAACTTGGTAAGTTTAACATTATTTAGGCTAAGAATTTTTAGTAACTGTAAGTCTATGTCAATAAACTCCGGGTCATTATCATGAATACTGACGAAATATGATGGTGCAATATGTATTAAAAAAAATGTTACTCATCGGAAAAATCATAGTGACGAAAAAATGCGCGTGGGCATGGTACAGTTAGTCAGTGTACAATCATAGCTACGTCACTTTCTAATAATAATATAGCTCATCAATTGAAGATCTTTATCGGTTCTTAACCTGTAATGATCCCACATTCATTCTAATTAGATAAACCAATTCACATTAATTTACCCGTATGTAGTTGCCTAATTGACTATTTTTTATCTGTAACAGACAATAAAAGCATCTTGAATCTATCGAGCACATCCAAATTCGCGCCGAAAATACAACCATAAACAACCAAATTCTATATTTAAAATGGCAGTTGCACTTCGACTTTCGGTCTAATTGTGTGCTAAAGATCACGTATGTTACCAGCACCTAAGAATAGCCGCCTATACTTGAACCGGTCCCAAAAATAGATGCCGTTTGCCTAATGCTGAACATCAGAACGAGCAGAACCAGTACATTTGACGGAGTCGATCGCGTAAATTAGATTATACTATACCGTTTACGTTTCGCAACACTTACGTTAAATATATCTTGCAGTTACTGGAAAAATGTAAACATTAAAAGAAATCGTTTGATATTTTATTTGGTGTAAGCTGGATGAAGCTGTATTTGCTTTCTTTTATTACGATTGTTTTTTATCAATGAGGGCCAATCTAAATATAAATGGACTTTATTTTTTTTATTGCAAAATGGGCCCGCTCTTGACCTCAATCACGCCTGGTGGAAGGCGATAGATGAGGTCTATGCGTGAACGAGCAAGGGCCAAACTTTTTTAAGCTGACCAGTTATGTGGAAGAATTTATAGCCCTATAAGCATTATAACCCATTAGCATGACCCATTTATTAACCCTAAATTGATTGAAAAAGTAAGCATAAACAAATTGTGGTAATGCCACCGTTAAAATTAAGAGTAAGTTAAATAGGAAAGAAATTATAAAGTTAAACTCAAAGCATTCAGTCTGGCCTAAATATTACATCGCATAAATTCAAGAGGAAGTAAGAGCACGTAGCTGTAAATTCGAAAGAAAAAAAACGATGTATGCCATTTTTTTGCACGAAGTTTGCACATACGAGTTAACGGTACCAAAAAACTGGGTACAATGCTCATGAGATTCAAGACTAAACCGTACTTTTATCTGAACAGAGACTATTTTTAAATAAAATGCATTGACGCTGAAATTAATCAGATTATCGTACTGATTTCTAATCTTGCTTTTCTATCAAAATACGCGTTTCAAGTCATTAATTGGTTAACTAAGTTATTAAAACGTTATGGGTAGTTTTGTAAAATTGAATTAACTTGCATAATCGTAATCAATATGTAAAGGTAATTGATTAAAATTGATACTACTTTCTAATTTAATCATTGGGATAACAGACGTAATTTTATGTGGTAGAAATAATTACTTGCTTGGAAGATGATTTCCGAAGGTTGATGCTTCCGTGGACCTCAATTTATCAAATGTGCAATAACAGACGCGTAACCATACGTAATAAACGCGTTGCAACAGGACAATAATAGATTTACATTGAACATTCTGATGCGTTCACTAAAATAACCCGTGTCAAAATTAACAGCACCTTTTAGTAATGTTATCACCTTCACAACTATAATAAGTTCCACAAATAACGCGGAGTATGCACGGCGGGACAGAAATACTATACACATTTGAACGTGGTATTACAAAATGGGTGCACGAAATAGGACACGCGGAGTCAGCGTAATAGTAGAGTGGATACGTCCGTCATATGTCACATACACTCACCCAACGACAATGGACACGACGCGTGTCCCAGTGATAGACAGTAAAGGATTACCTGGAAAAGAAAAAGCACAAGGTTAGACGAATTAAAACACGAAAAACAAGAGGCTGCAGCCTAGATACGAGGCTTAATTTCAATTTTAATTAGACCGTGTTAACTAACCCTGCTGATAGGACAACTATTTAAAAATGACCCATTTTACGTTGCGACCTAAATTCGCAACAGTGCAGTGTTTTTTTTCACAACCCATTAAAAAATGTTATTTAACACAAGCTGTCAAAATATAAAGTAGCGAGTATTTGTCGTGTCAGTAGCAATGGACATTGAAACATGAAATTTCTCTAGCCTGTAACAGCTAATTTAAAAAAAAACATTGTCCACTTGATAATAGAACTCAAAAACAACGATTTAAGTAGAACTCAATATTTTGTGTTGCATATGTGTGACATTTAAAAATGAATGCCCCAAATTTTTTGACCAAAACATTTAACATATATTATTATATCATCTCACACAACTTGGCATTAACGCTGTTAGTTAAATTAATGTTATTTAAAAACACAGTCGGATCCATAGTATTCCAACGCTTCGTTTACACCATGTTCTAATGAACTCCAATAATAAACAGTCTATTTCTGCGTGACCTATTATTTGACCACTGACCGACGTCATACTGTGAATTCCAAGAAAACCATAAAAATATTACATAATAATAAGATTAAATTAAACCTCGGGACAAACGCTGGGAATATAACCTCAGGAGAGTTGTGCAAGCGAGTCGGTAACGTGAAAGCTTTTAATACTTCAAACGACACATTAGCAAAGCGTTTTCTGAGGGACATCTGTACAAACATATATTTTATCGTTCAACCTCTCGCCAACCTTAGTTAAATTTTCATATGATATCATCATACAAAAAACATCTTGTGTTACAATCGGAATCGAGTAGACCTTGATTAATACTGTAAATGCCACACTTTTATTGAGCTTCCTAGACAGTTCACGGTTTTAGATAAATATTGGTAGTACGGGCATTGCCAAGTTCATGTAGATTGAGACATATGGCGTTCATGACAGGTGGTATTAGACATGTGGGCACCGCACGAAGGGCTCTGATGACGAACGTGTGAAACAACATCGGAGACGACCCTGTTCATGATAGAAAGGGACGGCGATACACCCTAGCCTCACGTTCTTACAGTCACGTAGTTAGTTCTATTGATACTTTAAATAATCCAGAAGATCATTGGCGACTGGGACTTGTTTATGAGACAGCCGGGAGATTAACATTCATAGTGCTGTTTGTGTAAATAACAGTCTCTCATCTAAGATTTATTTGATTCCAGGTGTCGCGAGATGACTACGAGGTTGACTACAGTTCGAGCCCGAGACGGTCTCCGTTGAAGGACACGTCCAACATCCAGGATGAGCCAGGCTACTGCATCAGCCGCCACAACCCGAACAAGACTTTCCGTCGTGAATCAGTCATCGCTTCATGGAAGAGTTTGAAGAAGGAGAGGGAGTTGGCTTTGGGAAAGCGCTACATCTACGTCGATGCTGACAGCTACCAAGATTACTACGGCAGGAACAAGGTCAAGCGTTGCAAGAGCGACAGGGTGCCTAACACACCCAAGGTGCAGAAGAAGGTCAAGCGTACATACTCTGTTTTATACAGATACGACCCGTCAGAAGAGAAAGTAGTTAAGGAATATAAGTACCAGCTTCCAAAAGATGCTGAGACAACAGAACACCTAGTGATGAAGAAAGCTTTCTCTGAGCCCTTCCTGAGGTCGGAATCGTCACAAAAGAAGAAGGTGAAGAGGTCTTTCACCACGTTACTCAACTTTAAGACGAAGCTCTTGAACATATTCACCTCTAAGAGTTAAATAATTGTAGGGATTTAACTTGGTTTAATTGCTCAATTCAATGCATTTTATGATTGGCGTATTACTTTGCTTACAAGGTTTTAAACGTCATGAATCTAGTCGAAATTTTGCCTAAGAGGTTCAATGCCAGAACCGTCTATTTTGATATTGTGGTAAAAAGAGTAAACAAAATCGTATTGGAATAGATTAACAATATAAAATTGCAGTTTCATGTAGAAACAGAGGAAGATTGAATTCTTCATCAGCTCGTAGCTTTGTAAGCTTCATTAAAAGATTAATATAACATAGCTTATATTGAAGTGCCAAAT
Organism: Sesamia nonagrioides; assembly: GCA_017933935.1. NCBI lineage: Eukaryota > Metazoa > Arthropoda > Insecta > Lepidoptera > Noctuidae > Sesamia > Sesamia nonagrioides. Next base: position 828,508 of record JADWQK010000539.1, read on the forward strand.
GTATTCATAAATAGTAAGTTTAGTTGATAATTTGTGATATTTTTGTGTGTTGTGATATTTTTTTTTTATATTTTGTCAAGTATCGTTATGGTAAGGTTAACTTACTATAACGGATACCTTAAAACCTATTATAATCACTGCTAAGGATAATTTTACTATAATAATTAACGGTTAATTATCCACTTACATAATTTAATGTAATTATTTATATTAATAATGATTAATATAAATTTAATTACTAATCTTAAACGTTTTAATTGTTCTAATAACAATTCTTTATATTTTAGATAAATATAAAATTAATTGTACAACATAAATGTGTGCAAAATCACTTTTAAAATGTAATTCTTTGTATTTATTAGTAAACACAAATGAAATTACCTAAATATTCATAATATGTGATCAGATATATAAGGTTTTCTTAAAATAACATAAATTGCTTTATCTATTTAATTATTTGTATATTATTATACAAATACTGTAAGGAAGATGCAATTTAATTGTTTTAAATAATACAATTCAATTCTTTATATTTAAGTGTCTAAATATAAATGCAATTTTTTTTTAAATATAAGTTGAATGTAAAAATATATTCTTAATAACAGCGGAATCAATTCATTATATTTTACACCAGAAATATTAATGTAATTGTCATTTAAAAGTAATAACACTGGCCGAGCATCATTGCTCTGCAATAAACACCCATGCTGTTAAATTGTATTTTAATGATTACATTACAATAATCTTTCGTAATTATTAATGATTTCATTCCTATAGTGTAAGAAAATTGAATTAGTTAATAATAAGTATTCTAAGTAAATAAATAACATGAATTATGACTGGTCTGAACGTAGGCTCTGCGAACTTTTGCACAGGTTGTCTCACCCAAACTCTCCTTAGCCATTTGGGTTCCAGTAAGACATATTACTGTGCAGTCTTCCGCGCAAAGTTCAAACCGGTCATGATTTCTCAGCGGGATGGAACTCAATGTATTGTTACAATTAAAACATATCAATTTATTATTAATTACTAGTTTATAACTATACTTGGGATGATAATGTGATAGGATTTTTATGGAAGAATTGTAAGAAAATTGAAAGTATTATTATATTGGGAAGTATTAGATTACAATTATTATTAATAAATATTTTGTAATATTACTAAATATGAATTTCATTTACTTACTCCATGTTTGTTGAAATTTTTGAAACTGAATATACACTTTTTTATATTAGGTGTAGGTAAGGAAAAATGTAACTTTTCTAAGTTATATGTACTTTCTAAGTACATATTTCTTGGACACCAATGACTGATTATAAGGTGAAGGAAAACATCTTGAGGAAGTCTGAAATCGCCAACCCGCATTGAGCAAGCGTGGTGATTACGCTCAATCCTTCTCTGTATGAGAGGAGACCTGTGCCCAGCAGTGGGACGATAAAAAGGTTGATAATGATGATGATGATACATATACAACTAACTTAGTAATTTTTTTAAGGGTTCAGTGAGGACCGGTATAGTACCTGGAACACGCCCTTTTTCGACTCTCATGTTTAAAATGAATTTATTTTGATATCCTTTTTTTCAACAACAAAGAGGGATACTTAAAATATTATTATGGCAGACTAATGTTAACAAAAACGGGGATTAAGCAATGGGCCCGCATCAAAGTTTTCATTGTGAAGGAATTAATTGAAGACTCGATATTATGTGCTTTTGTGTTTAATATGCGGGATTAGTGAATATTGCATTCTGAAGAACTATTGATACTACATTTTAGGATATTTGAGTTGCATAAAGGAGTATAATAGTACATTACGATATTAGTGCGTAATGATGGTTATAACATGCGAGGCGGAATTTTAGCCCGAGCCGAAGGCGAGGGTGTAATTGAGCCGAGCATGTTATAACCAATACGCACGTATATCGTACGACGTTTTTTAAGACACTTGCGAGGAAACAGAAAAAAAAGTATTTTATATTTTGTTAATTTTAAATAAACTCAATCTGTGAATGCACACTGTTGCTTTCCCGCCATTAGTATTATTATTTGCCATTTCAAATATGGAACAGCGCGCAGCGCGAGTCGTGCGGCGGCGATCAGTTCCATATTTACTTGAAATGGAAAATAATGCTGTTATGGAATTTGTATGGACTATAACTTAACTATTTGCTTTGATAACACACGCGTTTGTTATGGCCCGCTTTACATATTTAAAACCGGTGGAATTACATCACCTTTACGAGCAAGGGTGTTAAAAAATATTAAAAACTGTGGATGTTTGGGTTTATATAACAGGTTCATCTCTCATCCATGATCTCTTTAAAGGATTATTGTTTGAATAAAAACATTTTTATGTCAATTATACATTTATTGAAAACAACACAACACTCGAATCGAAATACAGAAATCGATGTCAATACAGCTGTGTTAAATTTACTGTACAATGGTATAACTTACGATAAAATAAGTTACGTGAAATATATACGAACAAACATAGATAACGAATGTCAGTCCCAGATCGCAAATACAAACAAATCGTAGATAAGTATTGTATTACTAGCTGTGCGCCGCGGTTTCACCCGCGTGAGTAGTAGTATAAAAAATAGATAAAAGCCTCAGGCCTAACGAATGTATACTATGAAATTTCATTAAATCGGTTTAGCCGTTTTGGAAGAGTTGGAGGACAAACAATGTGACAGGAGAATTTTATACATAAATAAATTAATCCATACTAATATTATAAATGCGAAAGTAACTCTGTCTGTCGGTCTGCCTGTCTGTCTGTCTGTCTGTTACGCTTTCCCGCTTAAACCTCTCAACCGATTTTGATGAAATTTGGCACAGACAATCTTTAGACCCTGTGAAAGAACATAGGCTACATTATATCCCGGAAAAAATTGATATTCCCGAGGGAAATCTAAAAAGCGCGATATAACCGAACTCCACGCGGGCAAAGCCGCGGGCGGAAAGCTAGTAGATTTTATATTTCGAGTTCAATATAAATATGAATTCTGCCATATCATCAGTCTAACCTTTCCTAAGCATGTGGGCTTCCAGATGAAGCTGAGTACCACTTTTTCACATCTTAGAGCGACTGCCTATGTGATCTGTACTGCTGAATTAGTTGGTTAAAATTGGTTAAACGAAGTTGGTAAAACAAAGTTGGTTCATTCGACCAGTTTGTGTTACCGGTGGTGACTTATTTCCATAAGTCATCACTAACACATACTGGTCGAGCGGCACACAGGTCGTGGCGGTCCCTGAGACGCGGTCGCTAACAACCGCAACTTACAAGTTGTAGGTCGTAGGTTCATACTCCGTCAGGCGCTTTACTTTATGAAATATTATTTTCATCACCACTGCTTTCAAAACGGTGAGAGAAAACATCTTAAGGAAACCGGTGTCCTAAAGGCAAAAACTTCGAAGACATTTGTGACATCTATCACTTGGTCAGTGTGGCAGATTACCGCAATACAATCCCTCTCACGAGATCCCTCTCACCACCCACCAGACAAAGTCTTGCCGCCAAGCGATTCGTCGTGTTCCGGCATGATATCTGGTGAAGCCGTACGGAGGACGGGTCTGAGCAGTTGTGTTGCGATGTGTACCGGGTACGATGTGCCTAATGTTGTTGTATCGGGAGTTTGGTCGTGGAGGGTCTCCAGATCATCCTCTGGCGCAGCATCGTTGGTCGTGTTGTTAGGTTAAACATTGCATCACCTCGCTCAACTGCCGTCTGTCTTCCTATTCACTCAGTTCTTTTGAGTGAATAGGCTTAATAAGCTAGTGCGTTTTACCATCAACGATTGCATCACTGCTTACCATCAGGCGGGATTGCAGTCAAGCACTAGTTTATAACTAATAAAAAAAAAAGAGAGGTCTGTGTCCCAGTAGTGGAAACAATAAAGGCTGATTATGTTATGTTAAAGATCTACGAATAAAAGCGGTGAAACCATTCACAAATAAGAATTTTAACATAGCTTCGATACATTGAATAATATATAATCCATACTATCCATACTAATAAATTATAAATGCGAAAGTATCTCTGTCTGTCTGTCTGTCCGGCATTCACGCCAAAACTATTGAACCGATTGTAATGAAATTTGGTACACAGATAGTCTAGAGCCTGAGAAAGGACATAGGCTATAAAACATCCCGCTATGACCAATAGGAGCAGAGCAGGAACAAAAAATGTTGCGAAAACGGGAGCAAACGCGGACGTACATATTGCTCCCATTATTTTAACAGGCGCTTATTTTATATCAACTGAGCTCTTTCGGTTCGAAACTTACGCGGGTGAAACCGCGGGGCACAGCTAGTATGTTATATTTTTCATACGATAGATATTCCTGCCAATAAAACAAACACATCATAAAATTCAAAGTCGTCATTATCCTAATAAAACAGAACAGTATATTTCATCCATACATATACATAATCCTAAAATCCAATTTGTTACTCATAAAATTTAGCATTCATGTCTAAATTGGAGGGTATAACAGTATAAATACGAATTTAGGACCGAGGTCAACTGGGAGTGGGCTAAACGTATTCAGAATTAGGTCTAATTTAAATATAGGTTGTGGTTTTTAGATTATCTAGTAATTAATGTGATGCATTATTTATTAAGAGGGGACTGTAGTGCCATAACATCGGCTGCCGGCAGAAGTTACCACCCACCAGACAAAGTCTTGCCGCCAAGCGATTCGTCGTGTTCCGACATGATGTCTGGTGAAGCCAAGCCGTACGGAGGATGGGTCTTAGCAGTTGTGTTGCGATGTGTGCTGGGTACGATGCGCTAAACGTTGTGTCGGGAGGTTGGTCTCCAGATCAATCTCCCTCTGGCGCAACATCGTTGGTCGTGTTTCACATTGCATCACCTCGCTCAACTGCCGTCTTCCTTCCTATTCACTCAGGTTTTTTTTTTTTAGTGAATAGGCTTAATAAACTAGCGCCCTTTACCATCAACGATTGCACCACTGCTTACCATCAGGCGGGATTCCGGCCAAGCACTAGTTTATAGTCATTAAGAAAAAACGTATTCCCCTATTTTCTTAGTGGATAACGCTTATAGAGCAATTATGTTTCTTTCTAAAATTTTACATCTTGTTTATATGCCCTATCATTTGAATTTCTCTAAAACTTAATTAATAAAAGAAATATGTTACTTGAAGATCTCAAAAAATAATCTATTTTTTCCGCGATGTTCAGACGACTATTAGGCAAATGTGATAAGTTTTTTATATAAAAGAAAATAATAGAAGCAAAGATATACTTTTCTTCTAAATTCTGATGTAAAAATTTTTGAGATCAGTCGTGTTTTGAAAAAGAAAACGGCGGAATACGAATCGTCTCTTGGTCAACGTTTCTGAAAGTAAAATCAGCTTGAGCTGCAACTGTCCCTTTCGCGCTTTGCGGGGAGAGTTTGGAAGTGGCGCGACGGCAATAAATTCTTCAAATACTTATTTTTGAAATACCTCGGCACTAGAGTCCCCTCTTAAGTGCTTTGTATTTGTATATGGGAGTATTATTTTTTTTTTCTTTCTTTTCTATTAATTTACGCTTAATTTTGGTGATAAACTTCAGGTTATCGTAGATCACTCAGCCGATCGCAGTCCTGCTGGACCTCTCCTCGCCATAAAACTGTCCGCCGCCTGACGCGTCCAGTCTATCTATACCAGTGAACTTTTTAATCAAAAAAAATGTCTGCCTGAAATGTCAAGGAAGAGGTATGAAAAGGTTTATTTAGGTAGTTGTCACTTAATCATTATACTTTTTAGTCCTATTGATACTTAAACGACTACAGGTTTAACACACGTTTTACACAGTAACGCAATGTCAACTTTACAAGAAAGACATGGCTATTATACAAATAATCATGTACATTGATGATGATGATGATGATGTTCCCGACCGATTTCGGCCACGGCGACCACTTCGTCTCCTAGCCAATGATTTGGCGCTCATGCGCCCGAAGATGACTTATGTTGCCTATCTTGGCGGCGTAACTTCGTGCACACTGAGGGCACGTAAGCACGCCGTCGACGTAGTTGTATGTGATGGCAGCAGGTGGGCGAGCCTTTAATTGGTCGCGTTTGGCATCGAGGTCAGCTTTGCGCTGCTCCTCAAACTCGCGTACTTGTCCGTACACAATTCTGCGCCATTCTGACCGTTTTGCTGCCAAACGCTCCCATTCAGAGGGTTCTATATTGCATCTCTTCATGTGCCGTTTTAAGACATTATTGAACCAGAGGAGTTGTCCGCCATGCTTTCGCTTGCCCTCCTCCAGCTCAGAGAAGAAGATGCGCTTTGCCACTCTTTCGTCCGCCATACGTGATACGTGTCCGCACCACCTAAGCTGTCGACGCATTAAATAAGCCTCAATGCCACCAACATTGGCTCGTCGCAAGACTTCGGTATTTCGCACTCTGTCAGACCATTTGATCTTCATAATGGATCGGAGACATTTAAGGTGAAAACGATCTAGAGTACGTATGTGGTGGCGGTACACACACCATGTCTCAGCGGAATATAGAAGGTTTGGCAGCACAATTGTCATGTACATTATCACAGTACCCGCACAAACGTACTGTCTGACGTGAAAATTACCAATTATGAAGGGATTTACGTACATAATGTTGCTCCTGAGCTGCAATGAATTGAATATACAAACGTCGGAAATTGCATAGATAATAATCTGCCAATTCGCAGGTGGTTAATATTTAATGCTTATTAGTAAACAAACACCATTAATGACTACGGAGATGGCAATCGGATTTTGGTTTCGTTACTTTTCTGAAACCTTTTATGACGCTTTTGATTTTAAAACTCTATCCTTTGCCCGATCTAGTATCTGGATCTAAATTTATTTTTAAGTGAAGTATAAAAAAGTCAATTTAGACTATACTATAATATAATTTAGTCTATACAGTATACAGTCGACTCAATTGATTGATTAAGTCACATTTACAGGACGTAACCACGTTTTTATAAGTCTCGCTTATGCTCACTAGTAGAACGGCCGTTGCGCAAGGAGGCGCGCGGGTTCGATCCCCGCGTAGTGCAAATATTTGTGTGCATGAATACCTATGAATATTTGCACTGGTCTGGTCGCGCCTCGGGAAGCACGTTAAGCCGTTGGTCCCGGTTGCCATATGAATATCTAATGGTAGTCAGAGAAAGTTCGTCAGAGGGCAGTCACTTCACACGGAAAATATCGAAGTTTAGCCAAAATCAGCAGTTAAGACTGGTAAAGCGGACCCCAGACTCCAAATGCTGAAAAAAGCTTCGGGTGCGACTGGGATTAACGCGGAGATGATGATGATGATGCTCACTAGTAGAACTTATAGTCATAGGGTCTTAAGGGCGGGCAATCAAAGCAATAAACTCAGTTAATTAACCTCCCATCCAAAAATATCTGACCTATAAACGGACCCCATGCAAATAAAACCCCTGTACGACCCTGTCAGGTGTAAAATGGTGCCTGGCGCTGCCCGTGGGAACATCGGCCTAGTCCCGCTGTTGGGAAATTTGAATAAACAATGAGACACGTATCTATGTACTCAGGCGCGGATGCCATGCTTCGTTTCACCGCGTAGACCCGCTCCCGGTGTGCGTAGTAAATTCAATTTGAGATTGGTAGGAAGTAAAACTGCTGAAATATCCGTTTTATCGGAAGAGAGTATTCTATTGGTAAGATTTCATCAAACATAATGAAACAATTAGGGACACTGAAATGATACGTAAAAAAAAATATTTATTTTGTAAATAGGATTTCGGTAATATTGCTTAAGCTGAAAAGTTTGTTTGTTTGCGATAATCTCAAGAACTACTGGTTCGATTTGAAAAATTCTTTTTGCGTTGGATAGCTGATTAATCCAGGAAGGCTTTAGTCTATATAACATCACGCTGCGACCAATAGAAACGGAGCACAACTTACTGCGGCCGCTAATAAAATATAAGCTAGATGGAGTAGACATGGAGTAGAAATGTGAAACAAACTCAAGGACCAGTCTCTTTGAAAGTCCTTGGTCAGATCATGTGGGTACAATGTAGATTAAGTAACTGAGATGCTTTCTTGAGGAAAGCAGAATATGGATTTGAATGGAACTAGTCGAGTCAGTAATCGTGGAACTCAAACACTACAATTGTAAAAATATAATAGTAGGTTTAAGCTTTGGTTTTCTTATAAAGTGGAGAACGATCACATAATAACTACTATTGTCCAAATAAAAATACATTGCGTTTTTAAAACTACACTTTTGACACTTTTTAATTTTAAGCACCTCAATCATGGAATTTGTGATGGGAAAGTATTTTGAGGGACTGTGTGTTATTTTGACGTTTGAAAAGTACTGATTCTCAATCTTTGAATAAATAACTTTTGATTATGACTTTAAATTTATTTTTGATTTCATGACCGTCGTTTAAAAAAAAAAGACAACCACCTTCCTAGCTTATGTAAGTACAGGGTTTTCGGTACCGAGAATTAAATAGACTCTATCAAAGCTCGAGAACAATATTTACAGGCGAAAATCTCAAAGACAGGGAACATTGTTCAACCATAAAGAATAAGGAACTGGCCAGGAAGATAATACAACCTCTATGTCTACTTTATGAGGTAGACACGAACATATTAGGAAGTGCTGCAGTAATGCATAGCCGAAAGCTACAGCAAGGAGGTCACAGGCCGCGGCCAGCCAACGGAACCTTGAACCCTAACTGTCACTACACCTTGATTTATAAGTTAACCGCGGCTACTTGAGTAACTTGATTGATCGTCTATTATTTTAATTGATTGCCTCTCCTAATAATAGCGATTTATGATTGCAACTTCATGTTTTGATACGTTATAAGATTGCTATTAATTGATATTCATCATCCTTTTGCCATAAATGTTGGTATAAAAAATATGAAACAATTATTTTTCTGATATTAATGTATGAACTCGTAACTGTACAAGTAACGCCATCTATTACAGCTCTGACGAACTTCAATGATGTTCTGAAACTGAATCTATGAATAGAGAATACCCGGCATTGGCACTCGGAGAGATCAACGGACGTGTTTTTTTTAAGCTCCAAGCAGTCTCTTGTGAAATCCGCTTACTATTAATTTCGAAATGATATTCAAATTCATTTAAAAACATACAACTAATAAAATAAATATAAAAACAAATTAGTCATAAGCCTGGAAGGATTTACTAGCAGTTAGATTTTATTGTTATTGTCTTTTTAAACATCAGTATTTTATATTGCGTAACTTTTAAATAGCTGGCGGTAAAATGGAACTGTTATACGGTTCCATATTTAAAATAATAAAAAAAGAACAACAATACAGATCAGCAATATTGAATCGAACACAGATTAAAAATATAATCTGCAAATCGAATCGCTAAGCTTTCATTACATCTCTTTGTCCCAGTCAAAGAGATTACACAAGAGAATGAAGTTTAATTATCGTGTATGTAATTAAAATAACAATGAAGGTCAAGAATTGACCTCAGTAATTAAGTCACTGGCTCATAGTGACACGAGTTTCAATGTCACCGCAAATATTACGATTGTAATTAATAAAACTGTAACAGTTAATATCCTCGTATCAGGTAAAGGTCTAGTTGAAACTATTAAATGTTTCTATTGTCAAGGCCTAACCTTGTCTGTATTCTTGAATAAACTACATAATAAATTGAAATGTTTTTTTTTTCAATAGGAAAATGGAAACATTATTCAGTTTATTATTCCGGGGAAATAGCAATAGATCAATACATAATATTATGTCATTGACTAGTTTGTTTTTATAAATCATTCGTGTTTAATTTGTCTTAGAATGTTATTTTCGTTTCATCTGTTGTTTGTCACGGAAAAGTTAGTTATTGTTAAATAAAACTGTCTAATATAGGACTTGTTTGAACTGCCAACTTCTTTAGGAGCAGTTTTTCTGAACAGCGAACGAAACTGGAGCGTCACGCTTGGGTCGATGACGCTAAAAGGTCTCCTCCGGCTATGTTTTCACCTATGTATATCATGTGAGAATAAGCACACGCCCACTTTTTTATTAAGCTATGCCCCACAGCTGAACGAAACAAGAGTAAGCATTTAAAAAAACGATATAATAATATAATAGGTAACCCGTGCGAAGTATTCGCACATTCATAGAGGATCGACAGGTTCCAGAGGTTCGGTCTCCAGAGCCTTGAGCACAGGGGTAGAGCAGCCAGCCTTTTGGTGTTCTATCTATAGGATTCATTTTGGTGAGTGTGGGAGGGAATTCCATGATTGAATTCCCCCATCTCCGTTCCACCATCGGACGACCCGTCGCACGGCGAGTTTCCACCATAACGTCGTTAACACCACTACGATTCGGACAAAGCGTTTCGCCTCCTCTTTCATACCGGGTACATCGAGGGACTGAACAATTTGCCAGCGACGGTGTTTCCGTCGGACTACAATTTGAGTGTCTTAAAGGCTAGAGTGGATAGGCTCTTAATAAACTAGTGCGTTTTACCATCATCCATTGCGTCACTGCTTACTATCAGGCGGGATTCCGGTCAAGCGCTAGTTTATAAATTATAAAAAAAAGTGCCACAGTACAAAGAAAACTACTTTCAGTCGGGCCCGTATTTCGTAGGTGAAGTTAGAGAGTATATCCCAGACCTGAGTGAGTCAGAGCCTAATTCTTCAATCGCATTGAATATGAAAATTCTGTGAGTAATGTTTGTCGGCACAAATCGACAATGCTTCTGTAGGTCGACAAAACATCGCGTTCAAATCTTCTCACGGGGCTTAGAAGAAAGCAATCAACGCCTTATAAGACATGAGCATTATAAACGGCGAAGTCATCCGTTATTTTTACGATAAACCCATCCATTTAACTGGGAATACCATAAACTTTGTCTTACTGGAAATGGTGAGACTATTAACTTTTAATATCCCTGAGAAGTGTATATACTTCTAAAACTTTCTTTAAAAGGACTATCAGCTTATAATATTCGGTTAGTGTCCAGTCGACCCGCTGTGACTCAACCCGAATAATATCTGGATGTCGCACAGTTGGGATATAGGCTTTCTCTCGGTAAGAGGGAGTGGGTCGTTATCTACCATCATGTCAACGAATTTATGGTTCCTAAGACCTGTCGGTTTCCTCGCGATGTTTTCCTTCATCGTTTTGAGAGCGGGCTGATACAGCTGGATCACCATCGCTCTCTTTACAAAAGAGTTTGGCTTAATTATATCCTAATGACTTTCTTTCCGTTAACGCCGACCACACGGCCAACATTTCGCAATTAAAGGCAGAAAACGCACCATTGGTTCAATGATGTTATAAAGTTTTCTGATATAAGTCCTAAGACAACAAGACAACTCGATACAAAGGTACAAGTTTCGAAGAATTTATATAGCGAAACTTTAATTAAGCAAGTTTGCTTATCAAACAAACTTGTATTCGTGATTATTTCACAATATCAATTCCATTTCAGAGATGAAAGATTTTAAATTTAAATCTTCCTGGCCAACAACAAAGCGGATATAGTTACGATTGTAAGTTACGGAATAAAGATGCTGGATCCGACTTTAATCGATTGTATAATCAGATGAAATGGCATTGACGAAGAACCTATCTATAACCGATGGAGCAGACGACTCTACTCCAGGGAGTGGAGAGACTGCGTGTCGGAAAACATAGAATAGGTCGCTCCCGAGCCAGATGAAACGACCATATAAAAATCGTGACTGGGACAGACTCAATGCAGAAGGTGGACGACAGGGTGTTGTGCGGACTACAGACGACTAAGGTCTACGATAGGCGGAGTTAACTGATTGTTTGACAGTCAAGAGTGGGACAGACTGTAACAATGCCATCGCTTTTCTTTCTTTAAGAGGGAACTCTAGTGGTGCTTTCTCTATAGAATCGTATTGCACTGTTTGCTTCGTGGATAATGCTTTTAGACCATTTCTTTTTTTCATGTTTACATCGTGATCATACGTACAAATCAAAATCGTGAAAATAAAATTATAGGGTCATTTGATTTTTTTCCGAAATTTAATTAATAAAATAAATACGATACTTCAAAATCGCGAAAAATAATCCATTTTTACAGTGATGTTTGACTATTAGACAAACGTGATAAGTTTTTGACAAAAAAGAAAATAATAGAAGCATCGGTATAATTTTCCTCTAAATTTTGATATAAAAATAATTGAGATCTGTCGTGTTTTGAAAAAGAAAACAGTGGAATACGAAATGTCTTTTGGTCAACGTTTTTGTAGGTAAAATCGGCCTGAGCTGCAACTGTCCTTTTCGAACTTTATCGGAAGAGGTTGGAAGCAGCGCGACGCGACGGCAATAGTTTCTTCAAATACCATTTAAGAGGGGAATCTAGTGAGAGTCCTTTTTAAATGAAATTCCACATTCATATTGCTTAATAAAACCTCCCATAATCACACATCTTACAAATACCCCGGTAGCCGTTACCTTCCATTCATAAGGCAACCTCGACAGTGACATTGGGTCCAATTGGAAACAATACAGCGTCGAAAAGATTTAGCCTTCGTTTTTATTCTCGTGTCACGTTAGCATATTAGGCAATTGAAATGGCTTGGTTTGATATGAGTGGGTGTTATTTATAGTTATTTTATAAGAGGATTAGCAGAGACGTCAGTTTTAAATTGAGGATGAGTGGAGCAAGGTCGGGAAAACCCCACTCAGTCTTGAAAACGATGCTTTATATGTCACTAGCGGCCGTTAGCCACTCCGTTCGCGTCGAGTTGCTTATGCTCCGCTTCCATTGGTCGAAGCGTGATGTTATATAGCCATAAAGCCTTCCTGGGTGAATGAGCTATCCAACACAAAAAGAAATTTTAAAATCGGTGCATCAGTTCCTGAGATTATCGCGTTCAAACAAACTCTTCAGCTGTATATATTAGTATAGATTGATTATTATTTATTATACTTTTCTTTTATAAAGATATCAATTAATGAATACAGCATATCGAAGTCCACTGCTGGGCGTAGGCCTTTCTCAGTCAACACCGTCTGTTTCCCTCATTTAGCGTTGGTAACGTCGTCAGTCCATCCAGCTCATGAAAGGAAACCGTATCTAGGTAATTCTTAAGCCTTAGCTAAGCTCCTAGCAAAAATCTCAGAAGGTTAAAGATAAGGATATTGCAATGTAATTTCCATTTTAAAAAATACTAAATCAATCCTTAAACAGCATGCAATTAAAAATTGTGTTTTAAATAACCAGTTAGGTTATAAATGTTAAGCAAAATGTAGTTTCTGCCAACCCCAACGAGAAGAAGGCGTGAGCTTATATTTGTAACCAGTTACGTAGCCTAACTATGACTGATTTATTGATTAAAACAGTTTTTTTCCAGATTGGAAAGTTTTAAAGTAAGATACTGTGAAAAAAATGATGGGTTTTTCTAGACTTCGTAAAATTCTAATAGTCATAAAAAAAACTTGCCAGGCGACTGATCAATTATATAAAAAATAAACCTGCCGCAAGATACGATTTTATTTTAAAGTTTCACACGAATATATTTCGAGTGTCACTTAGCACCGCAAAGGCTTGAGTGTCTTTTTGTAACTGAATTTCCACAATACTCTCTTGAACAACCAAACCAGACACTTTCGCGGGTCGACAGCGCGTTGTGTTTCACGCGCGCCTCAAAGAGATGTCAGCACATCGTGACGGGGTCCATGAAGACCGATGCTCGTGGGTCAGGGTTGCGGATTGGTTAAAAAAGAAACCGTGGCCCTGAGCTACAGGCATGTGAAGGATGAAACCCATCCGTGTGGGTGGGTTTTAGTCAGTAAAAGTCTGACACGCCCTTCCGCTCTGTCGAAAGCGGGAGAGGTCATTATTTTGATGATTTCCCACCCCAAACAAAAAAACCCAGACACTTTTATACATTTTAGAAAAATGTTTTGTATTTTCCTGAATGTCTTGTTAGTACAATACTCATAAAATACAAGTGAACAAAGCCCACAAATTGTCGACTTTGCATGAATCAATTTCAATGTTTTACAATAATTTTCGGTACGTACTTAATTATTAGGGTTTCGTACCCAAAGGATGGGATGCCAAAGGGACCATATTTTTAAGGCATCTCTCTCCATCGGTCCGTCTATCCACTCTTCAGTCAGCCACAGAGCATCATTTGAATCGTCAAATACAAGACACAAGAATGTTTTTACTAAACGTGTACTACTATGACCATAAATAATACAAAAAAAATATATTAGTTCCCATACAAGAAAAGTGTTTTTATTTTAATACGTTGTGTTAATATTGTACTGTGGTACGGAACACTCCAATTCCGCGCGACTCGCATTTGATCGCGTTTTTACCTATCTGACAAAAAAAACTCTAAATTGCACCAATAAAATAACGCTGACATCACTCCGTTACGTGCACCAAGTTGCGTTCATCAAAAATGGTAGAAAAGTAATAAGACTCCTAAAAAAGCTAACATTATAAGCTGTAAAATTAAATGCCTTTGCTTTTTATTACTATCAATCAACTTTCTGCCATGTTTGGTGAAAAACCGTTTCGTTACGTCACTTGTCATTTAATAATTGAATTTGGAACATATTAATTGTTGGTATTATTCAATCACCTTGTGCGTTGTCGTATTATTTTAAATCGGCTTCCATCTTTAAATTATAGCATTCTGTAAAATAATAGTTATTTATGCCACTGTCAAGCAATGATAGCTATTGAAATATGAGTGATAGTTTGTGCCACGAAGTTAAGCTGAGTGGCACAATAGATCAGCACGAGTATTACAATAGCTGTTTGCGCCAGTGGCATACAAAACTTTTTCTACGACCTTGAAATAAATGCAGATAAAAGTTAACAATGGCGTTGCACAATGTTGTTATAATCCCACAAATGAAAAGCAAAGGCAACTCATTCATACAGCCTAATAACATGCGATGTTTAGTCGTGACGCAAATACGTGCGCTTTTTGGCATAATCATAATATGTTGATTTCTTGATGCCATAGCCATAAAAAAAAAGTTTCATTATAGTACGGTTTACCCGTGTGGAAATGGTCATTGTAACACGACTTGGCAGGAATGAGTACTATTGAGATATGACTTATGGTTATGTATTAAGCAAATTACCAAATGGTCGTAGAAAAACGTTATTGAATGACGTGTTCTCGTCCTTTCTACCAATGTTACCGATATTAATGTAATTGGTACTTGGAATACTGAATGTTAAATTGATTTTCCAATATTTTGATAACAACCACATTGTTGTTCTCTTGTAGCTATACATTTATACTATACATATACATCCTGGCCTATTAATATTATAAATGCGAAAGTTTGTGAGTATGTATGTTTGGATGTTTGTTACTCTTTCACGCAATAACTACTGAACTTATTGAACTTATTTGGATGAAATTTATTACACAAGTAGTTTATAAATAGGAATGCACATAGAATAATTTTTATCGCGATATCCCATGGGATTAACCCATGTGCCGCTGAAAGCGCGGGGGTGCAGCTAGTAATATTATAAATGTAAAAGTTTCTATGTCGGAATGTTTGTTACTCAATCGCAAAAACATCTGAACGGATTTGAATGAAATTTGGCACACACATTGAAACAATACCTTTTACTTTTTTTTTATATATATATTATAAACTAGCGCTTGACCGCAATCCTGCCTGATGGTAAGCAGTGACGCAATCGTTGATGGTAAAGCGCACTAGTTTATTAAGAGCCTATTCACTCTAGCCTTGAAGACACTCAAATTGTAGTCCGACGGAAACACCGCCGCTGGCAAATTATTCCAGTCCCTCGATGTACGCGGTATAAAGGAAGAGGCGAAACGCTTCGTCCGGATCGTAGAGGTGTTAACAACGTAAGGGTGGAAACCAGCCGTACGACGGGTCGTCCGCTGGTGGAACGGAGATGGGGGAATTAAATCATGCAATTCCATCGCACACTCCCCGAAATGCATCCTATAGAACACCGAAAGGCTGGCTACTCTACGCCTGTGCTCTAGGCTTTGGAGAGCAACTCGAGTTAGATCAGGGTCACCAATCAGCCTCTTTGCACGTCTCTCCACTGAATCCAAAGTGGCCAGGTGACATTTGGCAGCACCAGCCCAAATGTTACTTGCGGAATATTTTTGGTGAAGCCGCGAGCAAAAAAACCTACATATTTTCCGCCAAGTCCATTACTTTATTAAAACTTGGGATGATAGATTGAACCACAAAGATTATGTCCATCTAATTGATAAATAACAAAAACAGCTGATAAATTATAATAAACAAGCCATTTTCGCCGCTAACATCAATTAAACATCTCACATTTAAGTTGTTAATCGCTTATACATATTAATAGTTAGCCAACGTTCACACAGACGTATAAGTATCTCGGTGGAATTTTATAGTGAGCTCTCGGCGCTAGGCAGTGCGTTCAATATCCAGTGTGCAAAATATCGATGCTATGCATCATTCTGATGCATAGTTTCAAATCCATTGCTTCATATCTTCGAAAAAGGTAAAGTACGGCAATGAACATCTTTCATCATCATCTCAGCGTTAATCCCACTTGCATCCGAAGCTTTTTTCAGGTTTGGAGTCTGGGTTCCGCTTTACCAGTCCAACTGCTGATTTTGGCTAAACTTCGATATTTTTCGTGAAGCGACTGCCGTCTGACCTCCATAGCCCGAAGGCGATATCGAAGCATTGCAGGTAGACCAATTGTTGGACTTTTGAAGGCTCCAACAACCCGTAACAACTGCCATTAGATATTCATATGGCAACCAGGACCAACGGCTTAACGTACTTTCCGAGGCACGACCAAACCAGTGCAAATATTCATATTCATGCATACAAATATTTGCACTGCGCGGGGATCGATCCGGCGCCTCCTTGCGTAGCGGCCGTGTTCATTACCGCTACGCCACGAAGGCTGTCTGAACTTAATTGAACTGTCAAAATTGCTACTAATAATGTGTTACGCAGCTTAAAATGAAATTATAATTTGCATGAATCGCTCATCGTTGCTAATCAATTTTATATTAAATTCATTTGCTTGGGGAACCGAATAAAATCGGCATCAACTTAATCTGTGTGTTAACCAGTTTGATTAGTAATTAACACTCTTAGGAAAGTGGGACAGTAAATCTTGCTAATAGGTATGGCGCCTGCAATTTGCGGTTTTAAAGTGCCATTATTTATACAGATTATATTGAAGTCCGGCTGCTGAGCATGAGGTCTTGGGTTGGATTCTCGGCAAATTCAGGCAAAGTATTATTGAGCTTGTTCCCAGGAAATTTGAATCCTGGAGCCTGGATTTGTTTCAGATTGATGGGAGTAGGCTCGCCCGTATCGCATGGAAATCCCTACTAATATTATAAATGCGAAAGTAACTCTATCTGTCAGTTACGCTTTCACGTCTAAACCACTGAACTGATTTTATTGAAATTTGGTACAAGAGCCCGGGTGGTTGTTGTCATTTGTTTGTTTGTTGTTTGAAATGGATCGATAAAAGAGCACCATAGAATCTGACTAAGATTAGGACTAAATTTTAAATGGGACTGGGAGTCAGAATTTTTTCGTATTTTCTTCTCAAAAGTCACATAAAAAACGTCGAAAATATTTAGTTTAAAAAAATAAGATTGACGTGTAAATGTTGACATAAGCCTACTCGTATAAATAAAATCATTCATTTTTGTCAAATTATCCAGCCAAGGATCAGTCCAAAAAATAAGGGCATAATGACAATATCGAAACAAAAACATCGGCTACAAATAACGAAATTAACAAGAAAATAATAAAATACAGTAATTTAAAACTTGCCCTCGACACGCTAACCAGAATTGTCTCCTTCACCTTTATTTACAAAACTTCATTGACTGCAACCAAATATTACCTGCGGGCAATGAAAAGGTAAATATTAAAACATATTTTTACACATCACAGGGTTTTAAATAATAAAAGCGAAGTGCGAGACATTCGCTCACTAAAAGTTCCGTACAATATTTGACGGGAACTTTGATAATTAAAAAAATTATACATAGATATTTATTTAATTATAGTACACATCTACATAGATATTTATTTTTTGGAAATCTGTTTGACGGACTTATTAGTTTTTTATAGTCAAATGCCCTATTATCGTGTGGTAAGTCTATGAAAATCACAGGCAACCTATTTTTTTTTTAATCATTGGGATTCATTCCCTATTAGGATTCTTGTATCGTGGGTTTTATTATGACTCAAAAAATACAGTCCTATGACAGATGGACAGCGGAGCTTTAGTAACAGCACTCCTGCACTCTTTAAGACGGAACCCTAAAAATTGATTAGCCTGTCAATCAAGTCTGCAATTTATCATGTGTTAAAACCTTAAATTTGAGGGTATAACGAGTAACCTGTTCGGATGATTCATACGCTTTTATAAAATTATCTATATGCCAATATGGAGGGATTTGGAGAGTGATAAAAGAGACATTAAAACTATTAAAAGGCAGACGAAGACGAATGTGGAAGGGTGTACATGACTCCTAATGAAAGGACTGCACCATTTTTAGTTTTTTTATGTATATACTAGCTTTCCGCCCGCGGCTTCGCCCGCGTTGAGTTCGGTTATATCGCGCTTTTTAGATGTCCCTCGGGAACATCAAATTTTTCCGGGATAAAAGGTAGCCTATGTTCTTTCTCAGGGTCTAAAGATTGTCTGTGCCAAATTTCATCAAAATCGGTTAAGAGGTTTAAGCGGGAAAGCGTAACAGACAGACAGACAGAGTTACTTTCGCATTTATAATATTACTAGCTTTCCGCCCGCGGCTTCGCCCGCGTAAATTTCGGTTATATCGCGCTTTTTAGATTTCCCTCGGGAATATCAAATTTTTCCGGGATAAAAGGTAGCCTATGTTCTTTCTCAGGGTCTAAAGATTCTGTGTGCCAAATTTCATCAAAATCGGTTGAGAGGTTTAAGCGGGAAAGCGTAACAGACAGACAGACAGACAGACAGACAGACAGACAGACCGACAGACAGACAGACAGAGTTACTTTCGCATTTATAATATTAGTATGGATGGATAGTATGGATAGTATGGATTATAAGTATATATTTTGGTAATAGTATGTATGTATATTTAGCTTATTTAAGTATTTTTTAATAATTATAGGGGCTTTTTTTTCCTTTACTATTTTCTTTCAAGCTAAAGCACCTACCATCTTATCTCTTCACCACCTGGGGTTGACTGGTAGAGAATGCCTAAGGCATTAAGTCCGCCTCTGTACATGTCATGTGCGCGAAAGAATAAATAAATAAAAAAAATTTAAAGGACATTGCTAATCCATTGTTTTATCTTCTACTATCGGCCGCCAGCGCCTTCGTTCGCGTGGCCGTGGAGTTAGTTATGATCCGCTCCTATTGGTCACCGCGTGATGTTATATAGCCTAAAGCCTCCCTGGATTGATTCCTGACATAATCGCGTTCAAACAAACAAACAAACTCTTCAGCTTTATATTTATACTAATACAGGGTGTACCTGACATCATAACGCAAACTTCGCGAAAAGGCTAGACCGCATGCCACTAACAAAATTATGATAGTCATTTATGTCGTAAATGAACGGTTACAGAATTCACAGTGTTTAAAAAAAGTGTCGGCTCGGCCTTTGAACGTTGCAAGCGTGCCGCCGTGCGGGTTTGTAGGTATGACGTTGATCCCTGATGTGAACTCTATTAAATCAGCTGATAAGATAGTGTTTCGAGATTTGTTTTCATTGCGCTTTTTTGTGTAATTAGCGAATTAATTAATTTTTGCTTTAAAATCTTATTGAGTTATAAAAGTATAGCAATTAGGAACGGTCTAAAGTGAAAAAAACGACATATATATCTTTTTTAATCATGAAAAAGCCGACGAAAATTTCCACCACTGGGGGGTTCAGAATCATGTACTGGATCCATGGTACTCTTTTGTGCGTCGATGTCAGATACACACTTTATATAAAGCTGAAGAGTTTGTTTGAACGCGCTAAGCTCAGGAACTACGAGTCCGATTTGAAAAATTCTTTTTCTCTTCAGGAAGGCTTTAGGATATATAACATTACGCTGCGACCAATACGAGCGGAGCATAACAAATATTTTCTTATTACTCATCGCGTACGAAGTCGCGGACGGCCGTTAGTAACGTAATAAATCTGTCTAAATAAAGTTAGTGCTAGCTATCGATAATATGTTATGCAATTGAGGAAAAGAGAAAGAGAAGTTTGGCCCAGCAGTGGGCCATCACGGGCAAAATAGATTGAAGTAGGCTTGTTGCACGAACACTTATTAATATAAAGATAAGCCCTACTTATAAATAATTAAATAAATGTTAAACATGAAGTTGATAGGCAGAATGACGTTTTAATTATATTTCGCTCTCAGTACTTACAAATTATAAGATAATTTATAAATCAAGAAGACAAGAAAATGTAAGTTTACATAATGGCATTTGACACAGTTTAGTTATCAATAGATACTTTGACAGCACTTAAATCTATACTCTATACTAATATTAAAGCTGAAGAGTTTGTTTGTTTGTATGTTTGAACGCGCTACTCTCAGGAACTACTGGTCTGATTTGAAAAATTATTTTAACGTTGAATAGCCCTTAATCCAGGAAGTCACGCTGCGACCAATAGGAGCGGAGCATAACTTATTCCATGCGAACGAAGTCGCTGGCGGCCGCTAGTCAATGAAAATAACAGGTAGCCGATGAAGTGTATACAAAGAGATTATCTACATCCACCACTGTTCTGGTGAAAGGCGAAAACGACGGTACAGACCCAAGTTTTTATGGAACGCGAGTCACGAGCCTGTATTAGCATAATCATCCTCCAATGTTCCTACTGAGACGCAGGCCTTCATTTCGAGTGAGGAGAATCTACCATGCGGACGAAGATGTGGTTTGGTGGATCCGTCCCGAACTGGGGACGAGTCTACCAATCCACATAACTTCGATTTTTATATTCCAGGATGAGCCGGTTGTTCAGCGATGATGATAATTCCTTCGCCGTTTTGATAGCAGTGGTGATGGATGAACAAAGTAAAGATCCTGACAGGGGTTGACCCGTTCCATCACCGGACGTGATGGACCCGTCGTGCGGCGAGTATCGACCCTTATGTTGTTGACACCACTTCGATCCGGACGAACCGTACCGCCTCGTGTTTAAAACTACGTACATCGAGGGATTGGAACAATTTTCTAGGGGCTGTCTTACCGTCTGACTACAATTTAAGGGTCTTCAAGGCTAGAGCGAATATACCCTTAATAAACTAGCGCGCATTACCATTATGCGGGATTGCGATCAAGTACTAGTTTATAATCCATACTAATATTATAAATGCGAAAGTAACTCTGTCTGTCTGTCTGTCGGTCTGTCTGTCTGTCTGTCTGTCTGTCTGTCTGTCTGTCTGTCTGTTACGCTTTCCCGCTTAAACCTCTCAACCGATTTTGATGAAATTTGGCACAGACAATCTTTAGACCCTGAGAAGGAACATAGGCTACCTTTTATCCCGGAAAACTTGAAGTTCCCGAAGGAAAACTAAAAAACGCGATATAACCGAACTCCACGCGGGCGAAGCCGCGGGCGGAAAGCTAGTACATTAATACTTATGCGGGTTCGATCCCCGCACAGTGCAAATATTTGTACTGATGAATATGAATATTTGCACTGGTCTGGTCGTGCCTCGGAAAGCACGTTAAGCCGTTGGTCCCGGTTGCCATACGAATATCTAGTGGCAGTCGTTACGGGTTGTTGGAGCCCCCAAAAGTCCAACAATTGGTCTAGCTGCAATGCTTCGATGTCGCCTTCGGGTTGTGGAGGTCAGACGGCAGTCGCTTCACGGAAAATGTCGAAGTTTAGCCATATCAGCAGTTAGACTGATAAAAGCGGACCCCAGACTCCAAAGCTGATAAGCTTCGGATGCGACTGGGATTATCGCTGAGATGATGATGATGACTTAAAAAAAACCCACGGTTAACAAATTGTAAGCCGCGGCCGCTTTCACTGGGTCACAACAGCCCAACAGTATTTTTTTATATAAAAAAAAAGCCCAACAGTATGTATGTACACAATGAATATGTGTTAATAACACACCAAAAGTAAATAAAAACACAAGCTGAGGAAAAATGGAAAATTTTCGCAAACAATAATTAATTTTGTATATCACAAACACCTGCATGCATGCACACGTACCTAGATATGTAGGTCATTAGAACAATGCAAGGAAATAATAATAGTTATAAATCTCGATAAAATTCGATAAGTACTCAATAGTCTACCTGAACGCGGATTAAATACCAAAAGGTGGGCAACAAGAAATTCCCAATTATCTTGACAATAGTAACTGAGAAATCTTTACGACACCCAGAAGACTCTTATTTCGTAAGAATGGAAGAAACTACGTAAAAAGTTTTGCCTTTTTCCGTTCCTTCCAAAATACAAACGTAGTAAGCAATGAAAAGTCACCTCATCAACATTAAACCATTACATAAAATCCAATAAAACCGTTTAACGTTCATCTCGCAGCTCCATATTTTATTGTTGCTTTGCCAACAATGAAGTTCATTATTGCGACGGTACAACATGTTTATTACAATGCTAGTACCATAAAATGCTAAATAGTATTTTAATATAGTCTTATGTAAAAAGGTTTTTCCACGATAACCGGTCTAGTGCTGCACGCATTCATCGGCTTCCCGCGAACTTCACCAGGTCATAGGTTCACCTTGTTGGGACTAGACTAAAAATGTAACTTCCCACATCAAAATCTTGAACTTGTATGTACACGTGAGACAAAAGCCAATCGGTAAACTATTAAAAAAAAACTAACACGATTAAGCCTCCCCGCAGACAGCCGCAACGCCAGTGCAACGCGATTCTAGTAGAACAATTTCCATAAAGTTTTAATAGAAATTGTTTAATTAAACTTGCGTCACGCGTGTCTGCGAAAGCCTTGAAGATCCACGATTAGGCATATACTAAACTTAAGTCATAATTCTAAACACTATAAACATTTGCTTCAACGTTAAGATTATAGCGTGTCTGCTCGACCTTGGTTGTGGAGCCGCCGAGTCTACGACCATAATACAATAACTATGAACATAGACATAGAATATCTAGCGGAGCCAATCTTTGTGTATCTAACAATAGATTTATAGATGTTTATCCTTTGAGTCATATTTTTTTTTTATATAATTTATAAACTAGCGCTTGACCACAATCCTGCCTGATGGTAAGCAGTGACGCAATCGTTGATGGTAAAGCGCACTAGTTTATTAAGAGCCTATTCACTCTAGCCTTGAAGACACTCAAATTGTAGTCTGACGGAAACACCGCCGCTGGCAAATTGTTCCAGTCCCGCGATGTACGCGGTATAAAGGAGGAGGCGAAACGCTTCGTCCGGATCGTAGTGGTGTTAACAACGAAAGGGTGGAAACTAGCCGTACGACGGGTCGTCCGATGGTGGAACGGAGACGGGGGAATTAAATCATGCAATTCCCTCGCACACTCCCCAAAATGCATCCTATAGAACACCGAAAGGCTGGCTACTCTACCCCTATGGTCTAGGCTTTGGAGACCATCTCGAGTTAAATCAGTTAAACAGTTATAACGGTTAAAACTGGAAAGTTTTAAGGACTTTTTTGTTGCAGACTGAGGTTGTAAACGATATAGTTTTTTCTCTGCTTCATTGGTTTATCTAGTGCTCGAAAGCGCTATTACCGATCATGGGGTCCTGCGCTCAATAGCCCCGAGCCTGGATTTCATCATCAACCTTTTTATCGTCCCACTGCTGGGTACAGGTCTCCCCTCATACAGAGAAGGATTGAGCGTAATCACCACGCTTGCTCATGCTCAATGCGGGTTGGCGATTTCAGACTTAAAATCCAGGTTTCCTCAAGATGTTTTCCTTCGCCTTCAGTCATTGGTGTCCAAGATATACTTAGAAAGTACATAAAACTTTAGAAAAGTTACATTGGTACACTTGCCTGACCTGGAATTGAACCCGCGGACTCGTATTTGAGAGGCTGGCCGGGGGTTTTAACCACTAGGCCACCACGATATTATAGCCTGGATTTGCGCCCGTAAAATATAATCAGCCAATAATGTTCCCTCTATTGGGACACAGGCCTCCTCTCGGTGAGAGGGAGTGGGCCGTAATCTACCACGCGGGCCCAGTGCGAGTTGGTGGATGTCACAAGTCTTCGAAGTTTTTGGCTTATGCCGGTTTCCTCGCGATATTTTCCTTCGCCGTTTTTGACAGCAGCGCCCGGACTTACATAACTGGGAAATGTGGATTTAGTATAGGCACTATATACTTATGCTTAGCTTTTGAAATTAACAGGCGTTATGTTATGTTATTGTGTGACTAGAAACTTTAACTATACTGCAGTAATATCGACATGTTAATGCAGATATACGCAACCTTGCAAACTGGTTACCGATCGAACCGTAGCAAAAAGCTCAGACGTCGAGCCAAAGCAAAAAGTGCCGACATTCCTTCTAAAATGCAGAGGATAGATTCACACATGTGTGCTGTGCAATCGTGAAGGGACCTTTGAGACAACAATAAAGTCGCAGTAGACGAAGAACGTTTAAATGAAACGCTTCGATTTATTACATTTCTAAGCTTTCCAGTTGTGCAAAGACTGAAGTCTATAAAACTAAAGAGTTTGAACATGCTCATGGGCGTACCCAGCTTCTGGCCTTGGACGGACAAGTCAGGCCTAGGGGGAGCCAAGTCAGTCCTAGGGGTAGCAAGTCAGACCCGGGGGGGAGCGGCAAGCCAGACCCTTCAAGTAAAATTTTTAGAGTAGGTAAGCTTTGTGCGCTATAGTCACACGCGGTTTTTTTGACAATAAAACCATACATTTTGTCAGTCTACTGCTTGGTTTATTTAAAAGTTAGAGATAAGTCCTCGTTTATACTTTGTTTAGTAATTAGGGGAGCTCATACATGTTCTGCGAGATTTCCAGAGGGGGGCAGCTGCCCCCCGTCGGTCCCCCCGGTCGGTAGCGTACCCAGGTACGCTAATCTCTGGACCTACCATTAGGATTTGAGAAAAAACTTTTAGCATTCGACAGCTCAATTCTTAAGGAAGTTCATAAGGCTGCTCAGCATATGCACGCTAGGAGTCTTGGGAGCTGAGTAAAACGATAATAAAACGCAAAGAAGATCGCTAACAGCGACACGAGCTTTATAAAAATGTGGCTGTTGATTTTATCTTTCTCTTGTGGCGGATGTCGCAGAAGAGATCAAACACTAGGTTAAAATTAAAAAAAAAAAAAAGAAAGCAGCTTCCACTATCTTCATTCTGGTGGGAGCATTTTTAATTTAATCCTAAACATTTAATATAAGCATTGTATATCTTACGATTTCCTTGCAAAAGAAATCGCAGGCTACTTGTAAAAACAAGAAATCACAATACAGATCCACACATTGGCTAGAAGGTTATTGATACAATTTCACAAAAGTATCTTCGAACGTAAATCATAGTAAAATCGTCGCGACTGATCCCGTAGTTCAATCGAGGTGAATAGCAATTGCGTCTGGAGTCTAGACCGTGTACGATATACCTATCTGTGTCCGGATACTAGAAATCTATACAGAGATTTAGAAAGGGCGTCAGACTGGAGCCGGGTTACTAATGTCCGGGAAGTACCTCCCTTTACAGATATCCGATCGATGCTCCGATATTCTCCAAAGTTTCGTCTGGGGGAGATGGTTAGGTTCCCCATTCCCCGCTACGCCTATGAAAACATGTGCCAAATGTAAGTCCCTCTTTGCTTAGAACTTTGACAAACGACTGTGACTTTCAATCAGAAATAACAATGATCGAAGAGTAAGCTTCAATCATGTTGGAGCAACACGAATCGATTTGAAAGCAATTACCACTTCACTAGACCTCAAAATTTCTGGCAAAATTACGAAAAATTGCCGTTCTTACAAACACTTGTTTTTTTTTAGTTGTTTCCACCCGTTTTAATGATTTTTTTGTGTCGTGGATGTGTTTAAAAATGCTTAAATCGACATTCACAAATATCCAGCTTGTAGCCGCAATCTTATCTCAGCGAAAGTGTCAAAAACGTGGACAAAGAGGCATTGAGACTCAGATCGGACTGTGACGTTTATAAAATTACGAGAATTTCACCAGAACTTATTTTTGCAGAGCAGAAATAGGAGCTTTTTTTATTACAAATTATCCCAAGTGCTTGCTGTTAGCTTAAAAGGGCTTAGAATCTAATCCCAGTTTAGAGTTCCTTTGTTCAAAAGGAACTGATTTAAAAGAAAGCAACATTCCCAATATTAAAGTTTCAAATCAAACAGGATGTTTAATACAAAAGGATACAACAATACTAAGCGGAAACGCAGAAAGTAATTAGTCGCCAGAGAGTTGTCCGAATAACAACTGATAATTAAATCGTTTTGATCCCACGAAACCCTTTGTAGGTCTCTGATCCTTTGAACGCATGGCTCGTGGTTAAATGGTAATAGCCAGACGGGTCGTTCGAAGGTTACCCTACGTATGCCGCGGTCGGTTTGTGGATTGGTGACCCTCCATTACATATAACGACCGCTTCGTGTCTCTAAAGTAGATTAAGCCGTTGATCCTGGCTGCCGCTCCTAGATCTTTAAAAGTCTAATCGTTTAACATTCAGTCTTAGCAAGGGATATTGTATTAGGCAGTTGTACCATGTAAATTGTAAACTACTGGTAGCCAGCTGCATCCGGTCCAACCGCCACCCCATCTTAGTAGAAAAAAGACTGGGTTAAGTAGTTATTTTTTATTCTTCGATCGCAAAACAGCACACATCTTTGAGCGATTCTATCAATTTGTTGGAGGTAGATAAAGCACTGTTTTTCATAGACCTGGGGTAGGATCAACAGGTATTTGATGAAGTCAAGCGAGGAATGATCGGGTTACAAATTAGCATGACAAAGCGACCACGACACCGCTTTAGATCGGCTCCATTCGCGTTTGCTAGCGCCACGTCATCGCATTTTGTGTAAACTTTCAGAAGTTGTTCAACGAGTTTGGCGGCGATTGATTAATTCGTTGACAGTGGCATGGCTAATTTATGATACAAATAGCCATTCCGTAAAGTAGTGCAATAAATTTTGAAACTTACGTTTAAATGATAGACACAGGAAATGCCTATGCCTACTTAATGATAAATTTACATAATCAACAAAAATAAATAAAGTATTTGTTTGTAATTTCAAAATCAGATACAGCTGATTACTAATTGAATATGACAGTGTTCGTCTATTTTTTAAGGATAATCTGCAAAACTGGCAGATAGTTGCTGTTATAAGTTGAGTAACATAGTTTTGCACAAAGTTCACCCCTGAAATCGTTGTTTACAGGTTTCCACGCAAACGAAGTCGCAGGCACAGATAATAAACACTAAAAAAAACATGTATGACTAAGTTGCAAGGCGTGGGAGGACTCAAAACCAAAACAAAAGCCCAGACAGACGGACAGACAAAGGTTCGGACTGCTGGAACTGTGCCAAGTACATTTGAACCGTTGCGTGAGGAATTATTCTGCCTACGCACTGCTGCTTAGCCGATCGGGGCCTTACAACATTGCTTGATTTATGTCAGCTTTTTTTAAGTTAATTTATTGCTTATTTCTGATTATCTTTGTGTTATTGTAAGGCTTATTTTCCTCAACTTCCATTATTTTATATCAAAAATAACTGAAAAAATAGTACTAATAATAAACAGTTGAATTTTTGTTTGAAAAAACTCTTCAAGACATGCAATGATTGGTAAAATTCTAATAAATAGATCACAGATTAAATAAAATTGTTTTTCCATTCTCAGAAGACAAATGTCCATGTTTTCTTTAGTTAAACAATTTTCTTTTGTGAGATTATGGCGATAACAGTGGAATAGACTCTTATAACTTAAAAGAAATTACGACATCGCTAATCTAGTACAATTGTAGTCCCAATGCCACATTGCCTATGATAACTACTCCCTTAACTTCAAGGTTAGTGGGGTAGCAACCAGCTTGGTTAGTGACGTTTCGTAATCGAACTAGCTATGTTACCTAACGTAGCAAAAAATGTAGAAAAATATGACCAGAAAACAAAATATTACAATTATTATTTACTAGCTTTCAGCCCGCGGTTTCGCCCGCGTGTAATTCGGTTATATCGCGCTTTTTAGATTTCCCTCAAAAACATCATTTTTTTTAATAAAAGGTAGCCTATGTCCTAAAGATTTTCTGTGTCAAATTTCATCAAAATCGGTTCAGAGGTTTAAGCGGGAAAGCGTAACTGACAGACAGACAGAGTTACTTTTGCATTTATAATATTAGTATGGATTATTAAGTTTTCAATCGAGTGGAGGTCAGAAATAATCTCAAGAGGAGTTCCCCTTGGGATTATATTTAACTTCCATGCGCTCCATGCTTATGACCAGGATATAAATTCAACGTTTATGTCCTATCCCAGATCATGATTAATCTTTATGCCAAATTTTATCTAACTCAGTTCAGTCCGTTGTTCCATTATCGCGTGATAAGGTAGCAAAGGTTACTTGCATATTTATATAATTATGGATAACATACAATATAGCGTGATTCATTTAGGTACATGAAATTATAATGCTAGGATGAGTCATTTAAACAGCTTTAATAATTTAAGTGGATACAGCAAATCCGGTCGGATCCTACCAGTCCCCAAGGGATTCGTGATGAGACAGGGGATTGCAAGGATTCCATAAATAAATTACACTTAAGTGAAAAGTAAAAATTTAATGACTAGTTTAAACAAATCTCTAAAGATAAAACCGTCCATATAACGTTTGGGGACGATAATTTTAGCGCCCCATATTCTTTTAAAACCTTGTGTCTGTGGCGGAACACATTCGAGCGGTACCCGTGGGAACAGTGCACGCCTCCATAATTTTTTCCCGACCACTCTGTTTATTGCTATATTTTTAACATTTATTGAACCGAGGTCCCTTTTCAATCATGTTATGAGGGCGGTGTGTTTTTTTTTTGGGCTCATAATGCGGGTAATATTAAAGTTATGATCATAGGAGTATTTTGGGGAGTATATTAATAATATAACTATTCGTGATGCACAGATATATGTATAATAGAAAACGCTTAGGGTGTAGGAGCAGACTACAGAACTACTGTTACGGGCTAGGGGTACTTAAACGCCGGTTAAGGGTTACGAAGTTTATTGGCAACGAAGGTACAGTCGATTGTAGGCAATGACAAGTAGAACGTAGCTGATGTCGTACCGAAGTCTTCTCTTACGTCCACGAAGTCCGTGTTGTAAACACACAATAACGCTACAGATGTTTCTTCACGTAGTACTTACAGTTCTCGTTATAATTGTCGCAGTAGGTCTTCTCTAAGATTGCTTCTTAACTGTCGCTGTTTTCGTATCGCTAGTCGAGTGTAGACTGACTCTGTGCGGGCGTCACGGTGCTATATATAGTCCAGCTGATCGAACATTCCAGATTCCTCTAGACGTAATAATAATAGCACATAACTTCGAGGTCACTCGGAAGTACCTACGGTAATTCCCGGAAACGGGTTTCTAGAAATTTCGATGTCGACACTTTGTTGACAAAACTGTTGAGACCTGTACCATTCGATAGGCCGTCCTAAGTCTAGCAATGCGTTTTATTATTGTACCTGGAAAATGTCTAGATCTGGAGAAATAATACTTGAAAGTGACACACTGCATGTCACGCGATATTGAACCTTATGCCATCGACATAAGGTCCATTCGTAACATTGCCCCCTTCTTAGTCATGCTCGTCCCGAGCATGATTTGATCCATAATAGCGAGCTAGGCGGTCTACGTGTACGATCTTCAGCTTCCCTCTAGGCCCTTTCTTAATCCTGTAGGTGACATCGTTTATTCTGGTTACTATCGTGTACGGACCCTCCCATTTGGCTTGAAATTTCGGACTCTTTCCTTTTCTCCTTATGGGATTATGTAACCATACCAAAGTTCCCTCTTCAAATCCGGGCACGTTAGCTTTGCGGTCGTATCGGATTTTCATTTTCTCACTGGTTTTCAGACCATTCTCTCTCACTAGCTCATGTATTCCATCTAATTTACGCCGTAGGTCGGCCACATAGTCGACGGCTAGGATAGGAGTATCGGGAGGTGTTCCGGTTAGTGCATCTATTGGTAGTCTAATTTCTCGGCCGAAGTTGACTTTCGCCGGTGTGCAATTTGTGCTATCATGTGTTGCAGAGCGGTATGACATTAAGAAGAGCGGAATGTATTGGTCCCAATCCCTCTGGTGTTCTTCCACTACTTTGGCCAAATGATTCTCTAGCGTCTGGTTGAATCTTTCGACCATTCCATCTGACTGAGGGTGATATGGTGTTGTACGAGTCTTATGTATCCCGAGTAGTTGGCAAACCTCTTGAAATAGTGAAGACTCAAAGTTTCTACCCTGGTCAGAGTGTAACTCCAAGGGAACGCCAAATCGACAGAACACCTCGTGAACTAGCTTTTTGGCGACTGTATGAGCTTCTTGGTTAGGTACTGCAAAAGCTTCTGGCCATTTGCTGAAATAGTCTTGCATGACGATGATATGCCTATTCCCTTCTTCAGTAACAGGGAATGGCCCAGCTATATCGACAGCAACTCTTTCCCACGGTGCACCAACATTATACACTTTCAGCCGACCTCTGGCCCTCGTTTGCTGTCCCTTTACTGAGGAGCAGGCTACACATTTTCTACACCAGTCCTCTACGTCTTCGCGGCAATGCACCCAATAGAATCTTTTTCTCACCTTTTCCAGGGTTTTCTTTACTCCTAGATGTCCTCCGGATACTCCGTCGTGCACCTGTCGTAGCACTGACGCGACTTTATCGCAGGGGACAACTATCTGTAAGGTGACCTCCTGTCCACTGGGTGATTCCCATTTCCTCTTGAGAACTCCATTATCAATTATCAGGCTGTCCCATTGAGCCCAGTAACTTTTTACTGTTGGGCTAAGCGCTGATATTTCACTCCAAGCGGGCCTCTGGCCACGTTGCTTCCACTCGATTATTGCCTTCAGGTCACTGTCTTCCTTTTGTGCGTCTTTCAATGATTGATTATCCCAGTCTTCATCCAAAGCATTCACCTGGATAGTCCGCACGTTCTCTGTCTTTTCCTGTTTGCTTTCTTCACCTCGTTCCTTACTCCCTGAAGTTATCTGGCGGCGGCGGTCCTTCTGCCTTGCCTTTTTCTCGAGGCGCTTCTTCTTACGCGCCTCTTCCTCGACTTCCTTGTCCCGCTTTGCGTCTGCCTCATTCCACGACATTCCGCGCGAGCGCTCTCGCTCTTGCTCTCGCTTTCCGGAACGTTCGTGTTCCCGGTCCTTGACGCATTCCCGCTCTCGTTCAGCGGGTCGCTCGCGGCGCTTGCTCCGATTGCTCCGCTCGCGCCACTCGACGCGCTCGCACGGGCGCTCGGGCTCGACCTTTGCGTCGCGCTTGCGCCACGCCATCACCGCGGCCTCCTCACGTGACCAAGAAGTTCTTCCCTTAGCCTTCCTGGGACAATCAATTCGAATGTGCCCCTTTTCGCCGCACTCATAGCAAGCTGGTCCTCGTCGGGCTTTTATTTGTGCGGTCACTTCTCGAATACGGTCGTGTTGTGGGACATCTTGACGTACTGCTTCCACCTCCAGAGCATGCGTCAAAGCTGCCTTCAGGGTCTGATGGTGACCCAGACGTACAGCAGCCCTGACTTCAGCATCTCGAATCCCATCAGTAAAGAATCGCAGAGTAGTAGCGCCAATCAATCCCGGTGTTGATGCATACGCCTTCCGAACCATACGTTCTATTTCCGTGGCCCATTGTTGCAAACCCTCGCCGCTCTTCTGTGTGCGTTCGCGGAGTTGAGCCCTGTAGACATGTTCCAGGTGTTTCTCTCCATATCTAGTCTCCAACGCTTCTAACAGACAGGCTAGGGTATTGCAATCGCCGGAAATATTCTCGAGGATTCGTACGGCATCACCACGCAACGCAAGCATAAGGGCTGTTAGAGCTTGATCGTCGTCCCAATTGTTGCCTTTTGCGACCTTTTCAAACTGTAGACGGAAGGCCACCCATGACGTTGTCCCGTCAAAATGAGGCACCTTGAAAGTCGGCAGAGCACTGGGTACAGGTATCACACCTTTGATACTTCCTTTCTGTACTCTTTCTATTTCTTTCCCAAACTCCAGGATGGTATTGTCTAGTTTCTCTATACGAGCATCTTGTTTGTCTATGCGCGTATCTTGCTGGTCCATATGCGCATCTTGTTTGTCTATGCGCGTATCTTGCTGGTCCAGACGGGCATCTTGTTGAGCTGTTTTTATTCTAAGTTCGTTGACCTCTTCGTTGGTTTTTTGCCATTTTTCGTTTAATTCTAATACCAGTTGCTGGGATTCCTTTATTTGTGACTGGGTTGCTGCCTGGGATTGTTTTATTTGAGCCTGGGATTCTGCTACACTTTTAATCTGCGCCTGGGTTTTTTCTATTTGTGCCTGGATTTCTGCCTGGGATTTTGCCTGTGATTCTGCTACTATGCCTTTTATTTGAGCCTGGGTTTCTGCCTGGGATTGTTTAATCTGTGCCTGGGTTGCTGCCTGGGATTCTGCCATAGCTTTTATTTGCAGCGTCAAGTGAGCTAGTAACACCGATAAATCGGGTCCGCTGCTTCCGGGAATAGTGCTGGTACTAGGCGCACTCACATTCGTCGGTGTTACGACGGCCGCATCTTCTACGGGTGCAGGGACACCAAGCGATTCTTCCTCCTGACGCGCCAAATCCATCGCTGCTTGTCGTCGCGTGCGAACTCTTTCGTCTTCCCTTGGCGTGACCGGCATGCCGCTTCTGACACCAATTGTTACGGGCTAGGGGTACTTAAACGCCGGTTAAGGGTTGCGAAGTTTATTGGCAACGAAGGTACAGTCGATTGTAGGCAATGACAAGTAGAACGTAGCTGATGTCGTACCGAAGTCTTCTCTTACGTCCACGAAGTCCGTGTTATAAACACACAATAACGCTACAGATGTTTCTTCACGTAGTACTTACAGTTCTCGTTATAATTGTCGCAGTAGGTCTTCTTTAAGATTGCTTCTTAACTGTCGCTGTTTTCGTATCGCTAGTCGAGTGTAGACTGACTCTGGGCCGGCGTCGCGGCGGTATATATAGCCCAGCTGATCGAACATTCCAGATTCCTCTAGACGTAATAATAATAGCACATAGCTTCGAGGTCACTCGGAAGTACCTACGGTAATTCCCGGAAACGGGTTTCTAGAAATTTCGATGTCGACACTTTGTTGACAAAACTGTTGAGACCTGTACCGTTCGATAGGCCATCCTAAGTCTAGTAATGCGTTTTTACATTATGCCTGGAAAATGTCTAGATCTGGAGAAATAATACTTAAAAGTGACACACTGCATGTCACGCGATATTGAACCTTATGCCATCGACATAAGGTCCATTCGTAACACTACGCTAAACGAATGAATGAGCTAAGGCTTTTTTTTTAATTATTATAAACTAGTGCTTGACTGCAATCCGACAGCCTCCGTGGCGTAGCGGTAGCAGACGCGGCTGCTGCGCAAGGTGGCGCGGGTTCGATCCCCGCACAGTGCAAGTATTTGTATGCATGAATATGAATACTTGCACTGGTCTGGTCGTGCCTCGGAAAGCACGTTAAGCCGTTGGTCCCGGTTGCCATACAAACATCTAGTGGCAGTCGTTATGGGTTGTTGGAGCCCTCAAAAGTCCAACAATTGGTCTAACTGCAATGCTTCGATGTCGCCTTTAGGTTGTGGAGGTCAGACGGCAGTCGCTTCACGGAAAATGTCGAAGTTTAGCCATTTCAGCAGTTGGACTGGTAAAGCGGACCCCAGACTCCAAAGCTGAAAAGGCTTCGGATGCGACTGGGATTAACGCTGAGATGATGATGATGATGATGATGAGTGCTTGACTGCAATCCCGCCTGATGGTAAGCAGTGATGCAATCGTTGATGGTAAAGCGCACTAGTTTATTAAGCCTATTCACTTAAAAAACTAAGGAATAGGAAGGATGACGACAGTTGAGCGAGGTGATGCAATGTTAAACCCAACAACACGACCAACGATGCTGTGCCAGAGGGAGATTGATCTGGAGACTGTCCACGACCAAACTTCCGACACAACAACATTTGGCGCATCGTACCCGGTACACATCGCAACACAACTGATCAGACCCGTCCTCCGTACGGCTTCACCAGACATCACGCCAGAATACGACGAATCGCTTGGCGGCAAGACTTTGTCTGGTGGGTGGTAACTTCTGCCGGCAGCCGATGTTATGGCCTACCACCTTTCCTCTTGGTCCTTTACGTTTCCTTGGTCCTTTACCTTTGGTCTTTCTGTAAGTGAGCGGAAGACGCTGTTCAGCGATTACCCACCACATCAACTGAATGTTTGTGATTAAGGTAACCTTACTAGTAGATAAAAAAAATATCGAAGTTTAGCCAAAATCAGCAGTTAGACTGGTCAAGCGAACCCTAGACTCCAAAGCTGAAGAACCTTCGGATGCGACTGGGATTAACGCTGAGATGATGGTGATGATGACCAGTAAGTAAGTTAAGGTTTGTGGGGCCGCGGAAGAATCTGGGCTCGAGAGGCCATGCGCTCACGTTAGAGGAGGGACACCGGGGTAGTTTTTAGTCAGTAAGAGTCTGGCAGACCCGTCACCCGCCCCAGGGCAGCGGACATCCATGAGGATTTTCCACCACGGAAACAAAAAAAAGAGGTTTTTCGATTACCTGTGACCAGTAAAGATCGCAGTAATGATATAACGGTTCTGTGAATTTCCAACACCACCTTTACGGACAATGAATCAAAGACGCAAAACACGCGCCATTTTGCAAAACAAAGCAAACTGTACGTGTCGTAATCCATAATGACATGTTATGATTTAACAACAGCAACATTTATTAAGAAACACTGCAGTTTAACAAACGTTGTTTATCTGTGATAACGGTTCACGCGACTTTGAGCTCACACGTGACACGCAGCTGGGGTTGTTACATGTGTCTGACTAATGATATGCACGTATCCAGTTACGGGTGTATTTACACAGATCGGTTTACGTTCATCCAGAGGAGGAAGTAGTGGTTTATCATTAAACTATGACGTTAAAGTCGATTGAGATAATGAGTGGTCAGTTTCACAAGGTGGCAGAGACATTTACTTACAACCCGTTGGATTTACCATGGATTCAGTACATAATTCTGAACCCCACTACGCTGTAATATTAGGACAAGGTTAGGTTGCTGGTCGAATCTGCGCGGTCAAATCAAAATTTATGGCATTTTGACCGCGCACATTCGATCTATTAAAATCTAAAGAATATATTTAAATCTTTGCTGAAAGCCGAAAATTCAGAACAGTTTTTGAGTTTAGCCGCTAATGGGTGTAATGTGCGAATCTTGTCTTTTATTTATGTATTCAAATCTGGTTCTTCTGCCTTATTATGAACGTGAAGATCTATTTACTATATGGTCTTAAAATGGATGTTGTTTGACACTTTTAAACTGAAGAATTACATATCTCATAGAAACAAGGAAATTTTTATTTTCTATAAATCTTTACTGTTATAAATCAGAAAGTGAGTTTGTTTGTTTGTTTGTTTGTTCCGCTTTCACACCGTAACTACTGAACCGATTGCTTTGAAATTTTGCAAACGTAAAGTTAAAAGTCCGGATTAAATAATAGGGTACTTAATATCCCGGAACAATTTGATATTCCCGAGGTAAAACAAAGATACCGAATTTC
Source organism: Sesamia nonagrioides (assembly GCA_017933935.1). Taxonomy (NCBI): domain Eukaryota; kingdom Metazoa; phylum Arthropoda; class Insecta; order Lepidoptera; family Noctuidae; genus Sesamia; species Sesamia nonagrioides. Next base: position 864,339 of record JADWQK010000539.1, read on the forward strand.
GCGTGGGCGAAGCCGCGTGCGGAAAGCTAGTTATCCTATAAAATAATCGGTCATCAATGAAGCTTTTTCAGAGAATTGTTTTACCTTTAAAACCATGTTGACATTTACTTTAAATTCATCGGCACATCCATACAAGGGTAATGTAGAGTACACAATCTAAAGTATATTTAACATTTATTATCAATATTTTCGGGAATAACTATAATAAAAATGTAAATCTTACAAACATAACTTTATACCTAGAAGTGACAAGTTCGAGCCACAACAATAAACTTGATTTATCATCGTCGCGGGCGCAGTGTTCTCCGAAGGACAAGCTGGCTCGATGCGCAGACGCACGATCCTCTAAACATGGCAGCTCTTTGTTTCGTTTATGTGAACATTTAATATTTTTACCAAATTTGTTATAAGGAAGGAAGATCATGTGGAAATACGTGATATACAATATGTAAAGAAAACCCTGTCCGATCCGTGAAGGTATTGTTAGGTATCGATAACTGATTCTACTAATGCCCACAAAGACAGGCTAAACTTAAAAAAAAAAATCCCCCTAAAAAATAAATATTATTTCGCAAAAAGAGGTAACTTAATACATGTGCGCTAAGCAACCCCTTCCGCGGGCGGCGGGGGGCAGGGCACGCGGCACCTGTGAAGTGTCCGCGTCGCTATTCGCTTATAATAATACCGGTGTTGTCACTTTTTTAAAAATTACCAAATTTCGGGGAAATTAGAATTAATTCCCGGGAAAAAAGGATTATTGCAAAATTCATTAGTATTGTTACTATGATGATTACGTAAAATTTTATATTATATTTGGTCAAGTGTTTACCTAACCTTTATTATCCTTATGGGTCGGACAGGGTTTTCTTTACATATTGTATATTTTTAAGAATAATTGAAAAATATTTTTAAATGATTAAAACCATGTTTCAAAGCCAGTGTTTCGATACTCCAAGGATAGTCAAAAAACTGAGTGTAATTGCAACGGCTTTAAGAATTAGATTCTTCAATAACTCTCAAAAGAACACACATTGTTTAAACGTCCTTCAAACATTGCCTTGGAACCGAAAATAGCGGCACTACCATAAACATTGGTCTAAATCCCAATATAGCCAACATTGCCTGCCACATTTGGCGTGTGCGAACTGTAATCGATCCTACTAATGTGTTCCTACAGTATGATTTACAAGCTTTTAAAGATAATATTATTGAAAACGAAGCATTAAAGGTGTCATGAGAAGATTTTAAAGCTATTATCTGCTTCATATTGATATCTATACAATCATATATAAAATATTTGCATATCCAGAGGGAATGACGGAATTAAAAGTATTCTATGTCCTGGGAATGGTCTACCTTTCTTGCTTTTCTCGAGAACAGCACTTTTATTCCTGTTATAATATACCTTGTACAAGTTTCTGTACACGTGACAACGTACATAAATGCAAAAATTCAGGATGATCAGTTCAGTACTTTAGTCGTGAACAGGTAACAAACAAACTTACTTTTGCATTTATAATAATTACTAGCTTTCCGCCCGCGACTTCGCCCGCGTTGAATTCCGTTATATCGCGCTTTTTAGATTTCCCTCGGAAACATCAATTTTTTTCCGGGATAAAAGGTAGCCGATGTCCTTTCTCAGGGTCTAAAGATTGTCTGTGCTAAATTTCATCAAAATCGGTCGAGAGGTTTAAGCGGGAAAGCGTAACAGACAAACAGACAGACAGACAGACAGATAGACAGACAGAGATACAGAGTTACTTTCGGATTTATAATATTAGTATGGATGGTAAAGGTAAGGCTAAGAAAGACGTTTTCATATCTTGAGTTATTCTTTTAAACTACGCGATTTAATTTTTATGCAGTTTTCATCATCAATTGGAGAATTTACTTCAAGAATTACATGTAATATTAAACTCACTTATCTATATTTCTATACTAATATATAAAGCTGAAGAGTTTGTTTGTTTGAACGCACTAATCTCAGGAACTACTGGTCCTATTTGAAAAATTCTTTTTGCGTTTGATAGCCCATTAATAATAATAATAATATTAATCCAGGTAGGCTTTAGGTTATATAACATCACGCTGCGACCAATAGGAGTGGAGCATAACTAACTCCACGAGCAAAAAAAATTCGCTAGCGGCCGCTAGTAAGTTATAATATAGAAACCTTCAAGTTTGTCGTTAGTGCTTTCCAAGGCACGGAGATATCTCGCTACGTATCCCATCCAAAGACCATCCGCAGCAAGGGTAGCTTAGCCTGATCGATCGACTTGTGCGGCCATTATTGCGGCCACAAGACCCTCGGGTACTAGTTAAGTAATAAACTATCGACCGATTATAATTACGTAAGTTCCCAGACTTTTCCAAAAGCTTCGTAGTAATATCGGTTGGGGTCAATAGAGCATAACAGACTCGATATGCTGTTTTGATTATTACCTTTTACCTATGCGCATTGGAGGGTTAAATTAGTTGTCAGCATTAAATCGACGCATTCACTGTATGTTTCTTGTCGATAATGTTACGTACATTATTGGCAATTTACAATCGAAAGGAAATTTGTCGTTTTATTTTTCGACGTATTATTACATCATCCTTACATAATTTAAAAAAAAAAACTAACAAAACATTAACAAATATGTAAAATAAATAATAATAATAATAATAATAATAATCTTTATTCATAAACTTACACAACATTGTAAAATCAAAACTACAAAAATATTCTTATACAATTAAGTACATACATATCTTATTGCCTGAATAACAGCTAGGTATTATGTGTGACTAAAAATATACATAAGGTCATACAGAACGTATTATTATACAGAGAATCATGTAAAATTAGCGACATGCCCGAGCTAGGTTTATTAAACCTGTGTTTCAGGCGCTCACTTTACATCACAATATATCAATAAGTCCGTAAGATTCAATTATGCAACGTTATGGACTAGGAATTCAATAAACAAAAACGCTAGTTACCTGTTATGCTAGGAAAAAAAAAAAGAAAAAGGAAAAAGAAAAAGAAAGAAAAAAAAAGAAAAAAAAAAAAGAAACAAAAAAAAGAAAGAAAAAGAAAGGAAAAGGAAGGGCATCAAAAATAGGTTTTGTTCCTTCTTATAATATACGAAATAAGCAACGTGCTCAAAAAGCTGGCTAATGCCATTGATTGATGTGTACCGGGTACGATGCACCAAATGTTATTGTGTCAGGAGTTTGATCGTGGAGGGTCTCCAGATCAATCTCCCTGTGGAGCAGCATCGTTAGTTGGGGTACGTGGGCGCACGTGGGGCCGTGGGAGTCTAAATTCTTCCACGGCCCCACACCTTCGTGCTGGCCCGGTCTGTCCGGGCCTCGTCTCTTGCACGGAGTAGTGGCCTCAGAGGCGCCTTCGCCTCGGGGTCCATCGAATAGGGGGCGGAGACTTCGCCATGTCCCTCGCCCCTGGACCCATTCATGGGGGGCGGAAGGCATCATAACGAAATAACTTGAGAACGATTATCTCGGTGGTAAGCCATAACATCGGCTGTCGGCAGAAGTTACCACCCACCAGACAAAATCTTGCCGCCAAGCGATTCGTCATGTTCCAGCATGATGTCTGGTGATGCCGTACGGAGGACGGGTCTGAGCAGTTGTGTTGCGATGTGTGCCGGGTACGATGCGCCAAATGTTGAGTTTGGTCGTGGAGAGTCACCAGATCAATCTCCCTGTGGAGCAGCATCGTTAGTTGTGCTGTTGAGTTTAACATTGCATCACCTCCCTCAACTGCCGTCTTCCTCCTACTCACTAAGATTTTTAAGTGAATAGGCTTAATAAACTAACGCGCTTTACCATCAACGATTGCATCACTGCTTACCATCAGGCGGGATTGCAGTCAAGCATTAGCTTAAAATTATTAAAACAAAAAATGCATCGCGATTTTTATATAGTTGTACAATCTCAATATTATTATTTTAAGACTTACTTTTAAAACTTTGTAAATATTACATTGAGCTATCCTACCTATTGTTAATAAATCTATTGTTGAGCATGGAAACAGTTAAAGACACTACAAACTCAAAACATTACGAACTATTATATTTAACGTTCCAGTGGTTCACAAAGAAATTAAATCATAATCAGGGCTTGAAAGGGTAGGGTAGTACAAACGAATATTCTCACCCTATTTGAGCTATCGATTTTAATTTAGTAACAGCAGTAGTCACCCCTAAAACACAATGGCTACTTGTTTAAGCAGTTATTTTGGGATATTTATGACGAACACAACATTTAAAGTGCCATTAGGGAAGAATTGTGGCTAATTTATTGGATGAAAGTAGGTTTACCCTTTACTTGCGCCAAACTTAGCCAGAAAATAACCATAATATTGTTATTCGGCCACATACTGGAAGACGCAGCCCCCAACAAGGTGGATCTATGACCTGGTGAAGGTCGCAGGAAGCCGATGGATGCGGGCAGCACAAGACCGGTCAGCGTGGAAAGCCTTGGGGGAGGCCTTTGTCCAGCAATGGACATCTATAGGCTGAAGAAGAGAAGAAGAGTAATAATTAATTATTGTTGATACACTCTTTGTTTCGTTCCCACAGACAAACCGTGAAAACGGTATTGCGGGGCATGGCTTTTATCTCAATGTATTGTAAACTAGGTTAAGAAAATAAATCTATACTAATACATAAAGCTGAAGAGTTTTTTTGAACGCGCTAATCTCAGGAACTACTGGTCCGATTTGAAAAATTATTTTTGCGTTGGAAAGCCCATTAACCCAGGAAGGCTTTAGGCTATATAACACGCTGCGACCAATAGGAGCGGAGCATAACTAAACCACGCGAACGAAGTCGCTGGAGGCTGCTAGTAAATAATAATAAACAATCTCAATAGAGTCCGCCCAAGTCAAAGTCCAGCCGTCATTCATCACAATGCTACATAATGTAATAATGATAAGTGTACAAATTACATTGTCTTCCTCTCTTCAATTAATAAGGACATCCTGACGTACGGGCCTTTGTTGAAGTGATAAGTGCGAAGTGCTGAGCAGTTTTAATCAGAATTAATCAGATATGGCAGTACGTGATCGTTTTTGAGATTAAGCCAATTTTCTTGGCTGATTCATGACCTTTTTATAAAAACTTTAAGCACTGGAGAACACAACGTATACTTATCATTTAGTTTTTATTTATTATGAAGAAGTAAAGTTCTTAATAATTGAATACAATCAAGTCCAGGAATAGGACTTGATTGTATTCAATTACTAAGAACTTTTACTAAGACGTTTGCACGTCTTCTTCTTCAGCCTATAGACGTCCACTGCTGGACAAAGGCCTCCCCCAAGGCTCTCCACGCTGACCGGTCTTGTGCTGCCCGCATCCATCGGCTTCCCGCGACCTTCACCAGGTCATCGGCCCTTGCACCCTGATATCCTGTCATTAATCACTCGCTAACAAATCAATATAAACTTTCCCCCTTATTCATAAACGTTGTTTAAAGATAACTAGCGCTTAGCTATTCTTTAACCATACGTTCTAGATGTTTGCACGTCACTTAACTTTAATCATCGTTTATGAATAAACCTCTTGAACCTATGGTGTTTATTCATAAACGATGATTAAAGTTAAGTGCCGTTAAAAAGTCAAAGATGTATGGTTAAAGAATCGCTAATCACTAGTTAACTTTAAGCAACGTTTATGAATAAGGGGTTTTGTATTCAAAGTAACTGTATTCTGTGTGTGCACTGACCTCTGTCAGTAAGTGCATTTCCCAGCTTCCAAAGACAGTGAGATATGCGAACAACACAGAGTAGAGAGCAAATGGAGTTTCCGTGTACAAATGTTTTATGACACCAATGAAAAACTGAGTCCAATGAGAAATTAGGTAGCAACATCGCCTATTGCCATATCGATACCTTAATTTGCAAACCCATTAACTCCATATAAGCAATTTTTTCCGAAGATGCATAAAACTGTATATTTTTTACACGTCACTAATAAAATCTAAAATACCGTTGGTAGATAACATCACAAGCTAGTCTTTTTAACTTTATACCTATTAAATAAAATATTACCTATCGTGTTTCTAGGAGATATACATATAAAAAAAATACTAAGTGTGGAGTTAGCCGATTTGACAATTAATTATTAAGGTATCGACATCAAGAATTTAAATATTTTGGCTATACTTGTATAGTAATTATTTATCGATATTCGGAAGAACTATTAGAGAATAGGTTGGTACTTGCCTGACCTGGAATCGAACCCGCGCACTCATAGTTGAGAGGCGAGTTTGAAAATGAGGTTTATATTAATAATTTTAGAGACACGGTATAGCGCCACACATTGATTTTACAATTCCATGCGCATTGTTTCTGTTGTTTCTCCATTATATCTCCATTTACATTCTACTCTTCGATACGATAGCAAGGCCGTAAATAAAAGAAGTCTCGTAATCAAGTCCTTTGTTGTCTCGCCAGCGAATTTACGAACACAATAAGCAGCTTTCAAGACAGGACGAATTAATGAAGTCTATTAGAGAAAGTTAGCGTTTGTAAGGTGTGTAGGGTACTTAGTTAATTGCTTGTTTTATTAAGGAAGTTAGTTGGAAAGACTTCTGATAGGCTCCGTGGCGTAGCGGTAACGGACGCGGCCGCTGCGCAAGGTGGCGCGGGTTCGATCCCCGCACAGTGCAAGTATTTGTATGCAGGAATATGAATGATCTGGTCTGGTCGTGCCTCGGAAAGCACGTTAAGCCGTTGGTCCCGGTTGCCATACGAACATCTAGTGGCAGTCGTTACGGGTTGTTGGAGCCCTCAAAAGTCCAACAATTGGTCCTACTGCAATGCTTCGATGTCGCCTTCGGGTTGTGGAGGTCAGACGGCAGTCGCTTCACGGAAAATGTCGAAGTATAGCCATATCAGCAGTTGGACTGGTAAAGCGGACCCCAGACTCCAAAGCTGAAAAGGCTTCGGATGCGACTGGGATTAACGCTGGTATGATAATGACTTCAAACTTAACTTCTAATTCTAAAATAGTCATTTTAGAATTGAAATACTAACAGCAACCAAGCACAGATTCTTGAAGCAAAACCTTTTTCAGAAAGGCGTTAGATATTTCTGGTTAACGCTTTGGAAATAAGAGAGCGAGTAATATCCTGTAATATCCAACAGATGATAGCATAAGATCGCAATTTGATAAGAACTGAGTATAATGTTAAAACCACATTACCGGTATCTGATATCCATCCTTCCAAGAACTCTACTTATCGAGTAGATTTCAAATTGTTTAAATGCTGGTAAAAAGCGATGAAGACAGAGAAATACTTAACGATTACTTTTGATGATGACGATATCGTCAGCCACGAGCCCGTCAAGCTTAATATCTCAGTTTGAAATAGTAGAAAATTGACCAGCTGGACCATATCACGAGATTTGATGTAATTAGATTCAAAACATATCGCATGACTTGACTAATTAGAATCAATTAGTCAAATTAACTCGCTTATTGGTTTGCATAACGCCTAAAGAAATTATCGATATAATTCTGTGTAATCGATTACATATACGATTACATTACATTTATTTATTTATCACTCTTATAGCTGCCATTACAGGCCTTAACCTAATGCGACAGTGCAATACTTAAATATAGGTACATAAATTCTTAAAAAAAACTAAGAACATTGCGAGTTCTTTTTTTTTTAATAATTCTAGCGCTTGACTGCAATCCCGATCCTGATGATAAGCAGTGATGCAATCTTTGATGGTAAAGCACACTAGCTTATTAAGCCTATTCACTCAAAAAATTTCAGTGAATAGGAAGGAAGACGGCAGTTGAGCGAGGTGATGCAATGTTTAACCCAACAACACGACCAACGATGCTGCGCCAGAGGATGATCTGGAGACCCTCCACGACCAAACTCCCGACACAACAACATTAGGCACATCGTACCCGGCACACATCGCAACACAACTGCTCAGACCCGTCCACCGTACGGCTTCACCAGACATCATGCCGGAACACGGCGAATCGCTTGGCGGCAAGACTTTGTCTGGTGGGTGGTAACTTATGCCGGCGGCTGATGTTGTTGCCTACCACCGAGAAACGAATACGAATTCCTTCAGAAAGTACGAAGGGTACCGAGAAAACAGGTCTTTTAGTTAAAAAGTTTTTGAAAATCGGTTTATTTATACGTAATGAGTTAACACTTGCTTGACCTGCTACGGAAATTAGGGAGAATTATTCATTAGACCTGTTCGATGTTGTTGTTTGGTTTGGGGCATCATCAAAGGAAGAGAAAGTGGCTGAAAGTTGATAATTAAAAGGAAACTAGATGACTGGCCACAGAATACAGATTTTTGCTAACTAGTTCCGTTGATTGGTTTTCTGTCTTGACTTGTCAACAAAAAGAAAGTAGTATAGAGTGCGAAATTCCCGACACAACAACATTTGGCGCATCGTACCCGGCACACATCGCAACACAACTGCTCAGACCCGTCCTCCGTACGGCTTCTCCAGGCATCATGGCGAACGCGACGAATCGTTTGACGGCAAGACTTTGGTGGGTGGTAACTTCTGCCGGCAGCCGTTATTATGACCTGCCACCGGTATGTTAATGTTCACCCATCCTCAGACCAACCGCGGTTAGCGTAGCTAAACCTGATCAATCGACTTATGCGGCTGTTATTATTTAACCACGGAACACTCGGGTACTATTAAGAGGGAACTCTAGTGGTGCTTTCTCTATACAAACATATTCCGCTGTTTTCTTCGTGGATAATGCTTTTAGAGCAATTATTTTTCTTCTACAATTTTACACCATGATTATACGTGCCCCTTTCTTTTGATTTTTTCCGAAACTTAATTAATATACGAAATACGATACTTCAAAATCGCGAAAAATAACCCATTTTTTACCGTGATGTTCAGATGACTATTAGACAAACGTGATAAGTTTTTGACAAAAAGAAAAAAAAAGGAGAATAGGTATACTTGTCCTCTAAATTTTGATATAAAAATAATTGAGATCTGTCGTGTTTTGAAAAAGAAAACAGCGGAATACGAAACGTCTTTTGGTCAACGTTTTTGTAGGTAAAATTAGCCTGAGCTGCAACTGTCCTTTTCGTACTTTACCAGGAGAGGTTGGAAGCAACGCGACGGCAATAGTTTCTTCAAATACCTATTTTCCAAATTCCTCGGCACTAGGGGACTCTAGTGCCGAGGAATTTGGAAAATAGGTCTTAAAGAAATTAAAAAAAAAAACTACCTAGTTACCTAGCTACTTTACTTTCTTCTTCTTTTCGAATCGATGACGATTCTTCTAGTTTCCTTATTCATCATCGTGAACATTTTCCTACAAAACTCTCGAAGTATCTATTTCATAATAGAAATATGTATGTGCAATTCAACCCATATCGCGAGATATTGCGCTTAACGCTTGCAGAGCTCGACCGCAAACCGCGGCTTCGCTCGCTTGCGGACACTGCCCTGTCAGTCGGTAATTGGGCTATATTGCGGCCGAACAAGAACTATATCTGTAGCCAGTGGGCTATAGATCATCCTAGGGGATATTGCAGGGGATTTGCAGTAGAACAACTCTGATAAATTGGCGATTTTTTGTGATTTGAGGTTCGTAAAATAATAATAATTGCCAATCCGCATTGAGCAAGCGTGGTGATTACGCTCAATCCTTCTCTGTATGAGAGGAGACCTGTGCCCAACAGTGGGACGATAAAAAGGTTGATGATGATGAAATAATAATAAATGAATTAAGTTGAAATAGTGTTGATTGGCGTACAATAGAGAAGGCCTATGTCCAGAAGTGGCTGATGATGAAGTTAATAAGAAACATAGAATCAGTCGATTAGGTGACGTTTAAGGGCTGTTCAGGAGTGATGATGATTTTGAAGGCATCCAAAATACTGGTATTGAACTACAACCGGTTGGACTGAAAGCCAACCCCAACATATTGGATAAAAAGCTGCCCAGATGATAAGGTATCACGAACATAATAGTACGGATACCGAGCTGAGTGTACTAATGAAAGCTTTTGCCTGAATCCTTTGAATGATCATAGGGTTAATTTAAATTTAAACCATCACAGACCAAACAGTTTTTTTAAATAATTATAAACTAGTGCTTGACTACAATCCCGCCTGATGGTAAGTAAGCAGTGATGCAATCATTGATGGTAAAGCGCACAAGTTTATTAAGCCTATTCACTTAAAAATCTTAGTGAGTAGGAAGGAAGACGGCAGTTGAGCGAGATGATGCAATGTTAAAACCAACAACACGACCAACGTTGCTGCACCAGAGGGAGATTAATCTGGAGATCCTCCACGATCAAACTCCCAACACAATAACATTTGGCGCAACGTACCCGGCGCACATCGTAATACAACTGCTCAGACCCGTCCTCCGTACGGCTTCACCAGACATCATAATTCGAACACGACGAATCGCTTGGCGGCAAGACTTTGTCTGGTGGGTGGTAACTTTTGCTGGCAGCCGATATTGTGGCCTACCACCGAGAAAATGGCCTACCACCGAGTATCTCAAGCTATTTCGTTATGATTTGATGACAGATCGCTTATTTTAATTTTATGATGGCGAAAGCTAACACTTCAACTATTAAAGTAAATAAAACGTTAAGCAGTGTATTTTATACCCAACATAAAACAACATTAGGTTAATTAGAAAGTGTTAAAAATCGCAGTGACCTTTAAACTATACCCCAATGAAAATATATTTTCGAAAGCGTGTTATAATCAATCAAGATAAACTTGTTAGGGTATAAGCTGGTAAGATAACAAGTATTTAGATAATCCTGACATACAATAATAGACCTTAATGCCTTCTTTGTCGAACATTTTAAATGTTAATAAAATCTGAAATTAGGGCAGGGTATCAGCTCATTATTAATTTATACGGTTCTAATCCACTACTGGACAGGACATACAGCCTTCTCATAATTAATTCCACAAATGATTTTTTTTTTTCATAAATTATTAACTAGCCCTTGACCGCAATCCCGCCTGATGGTAAGCAGTGACGCAATCGTTGATGATAATGCGCACTAGTTTATTAAGAGCCTATTCACTCCAGCCTTGAAGACACTCAAATTGTAGTCCGACGGAAACACCGCCGCTAGCAAATTGTTCCAGTCCTTCCATGTACGCGGTATAAAGGAGGAGGCGAAACGCTTCGTCCGGATCGTAGTGGCGTAAGGGTGGAAACTCGCTGTACGACGAGTCGGCCGATGGTGGAACGGAGATGGGGGAATTCAATCATGGAATTCCCTCCCACACTCTCACCAAAATGAATCCTATAGATAGAACACCAAAAGGCTGGCTGCTCTATACCTGTGGTCTAGGCTTTAGAGACTGTCTCGACTTAAATCAGGGTCACCAATCAGCCTCTTCGCACGCCTCTCCACTGAATCCAAAGCGGCCAGGTGACACTTAGCAGCACCAGCCCAAATGTGGCTGCAGTACTCCACACACGAACGGACCTGTGCTTTGTACAACGCTAGAAGCTGCCCTGGTGTGAAGTGCTGCCGGACCTTTGCGATAATGCCAAGTTAAAGTATACTACTTTAACGTTGAAACTGTATAAGATAGAATGAGGGTAGTTGTTATGTCTGCCACCCAGGTGCTTCTTTTCCGTAACACTAAATTTTCGTTGCTTTCCAGGTGAATTTTCTCAGTAGTCTGAATGCATACCCGATTGAAGGCAATAGGGTCGCCCCCATATTCTCCTCTGCGTAACCCTACAGGAATTACAGTAGTGCTGTTATGTTATACAAGCCTTAGATTTAGGCCAAAAATCGACCGTGATCTGACACATTTATTAGGAAATGGTTATCCCATTTCCTAATAAATGTGTCAGATCACGGTCGATTTGTAAGTGGCCAATGAATAATATTTTCTGTTTGTTACTCAAGGAAACAAAAAAAAGCAAATTATACAATTAGTTAGTTTAATAAATCGATAACAGTTTACTAGTAGGTCTTTTTCATACCATTCAAAGTGATTAGGTACTCCATGTGGTGGCTGAACAAAGAAGATCAGTTACCTGCAACAAAAAAAGACACTTATAAAAAAAGTGCATGGGACCAGAACCAAACTGACGCAATAAGACATTTCTATTAAGTACATAATTATGTAGATTTTTTTGAATGGGCTTATTAAACTAGCGCGATTTACCATCAACGATTGCATCACTGATTACCATCAAGCGGGATTGCGATCAAACACTAGTTTATAATTATATAAAAAAAAGAACAGTAGGTAATTGTGTAACACACTATCAGTAGCAATGGGTTTCATTTTGACAGTTCAAAAACATTCATTGCGTTATTTACGTTGTTAAGTAAACACATTTTTCGGACATATGGAGCAATGGATTAGCAATATGTATCAAAATAATTTCAATAAAGTAATATTTTCTTTCTTAATTGGGGTGCTGGCAAGATGTTTCTTTGTTTTCAAGGCAAAGGGTTTGGTTAGGCAGTGGTTGGCGCAGTGACTGAGAGATCGACAGCTGCGCTGCGTGTCGCGGGTTTGATTACCGCACGGAACAAATATGTGTATTGTCTACAGGTAGCTGTTCCGAATCTGGGTGTTGTTCACGATAAAGAGCAATAGAAAATGGTAGTTCTGCTGGTTCTTTTGTTACAATCTGATAATAAAGCACCTACTTAAGGGCCTGTGGGCGCTGTAAAGGACAGAGTGTTATCTCATAGGGCTATTTCGGTAAGTCTGACGCGTTGTCCTATTGACGTAATTGCCGTATTCAAAAGTCGTTTAACGCGAGCAGTATGAGGCTTTATCTTGATGAAACATAGGACTCGATTCCAAGAATAGTTTGGAATAGTGCTGTGGCGGCATCTACATCGTCTCATGCGAATTATGCATAACACTGCCGTGACGCAAAAACCTGAATCGCGCAGGCAGAGTTTGCAGCGTAACGACATATCTATACGATTGTTTACTTCACATAGTATTGTATAAAGTAATGTTTTTTTTTTTTTAATGAACAGACAGCTGTGCTGCTGGGAAGTTTGTTCCGCCACTTCTTCCCAGCGAAGCACTAAGAAGTGTCGATGGGTGGGCGTTTTGGGGGACTGTCTTATGTAATACTGATGTTCAAAAAGTGCTGATTCTCAGCCTAATTTGAATAAATGACTTTTGATTTTGTTAAAAGATCACTATTAGCTTTATTAAAATGTGGCGTACTCGAAAGGCTGCGTACTCTATCACGAAAGGTTTCGGTCCTACTATCCAAAACAAACCTGTTTTTTTATTATATATAGCAGTAACAGAGATACCTACATCGACTGTGAAAATTTCAACTATCTAGCTATCACAGGTCAATGAGATACATCTTGGAGACAGATAATGATAGACGAACAAAGGAGTCTCGAAATTTTAACATTTCTATATGGAACCCTACCAAGTAACATAATTATTATAAGTAACTGTATTTTCTGTTTTAAGTACTACTTTCGAGACATTCAACACCAACCATAAGTGGATTATCTTGACTGATTGCATCTGAATGGCGTAATCTGATATTTGACTTTTAATAATTTGTTTAAACTTTAACGCAATGCTTGTTATTACGAAAGAGATTCGACGGTGACATGAAATGACCAAAAGGAATGGATTATTAAATCCTTATAAAATCTTGACATCGTCACCTTCACGGGTCACAAGCGAAAATACCCAAAATAGACTTGTAACCTTTTCCTAACTACGAGTATGTTGGGTAAAGCGAAAAAAAATAACGTTGTATACAACGTTATTAACGTTATAAAATAACGTGCTATGCAACGTTATTAACGTTAAAAAAAAAACGTGGTATACAACGTTATTAAAGTTATAAAATACCGTGGTATACAACGTTATTAACGTTATAAAATATCGTTGTATACAACGTTATTTTTACTTTATACGAAACCCGAATATAGTTTGTTCAGATTAAGCAACTGAATCGATTCCAATCATTTTTACACCGTGTTATATTTTTTCCCAAATACATTTAGAAATTGTTGCAGTGTGGTTGCCAAGCGCACAACACAGCTAACGGTAGACCATAGTACTAGAACTACTAGAAACCCCCGCGCCGCGCCGCTGCGGGCCCGGGCGGGCGAGCGATGCGTTGACTATATTTTTCTTGGGACAACCAGGTAAGATAAGAAGCTCATAATTTTGTGGATATTCATGTTATTTTTTTGAAAATGTTGTACATAGATTCTTTACTTAAAAAGTACTGGACACGTGTTTCGGGTTGCACATATTCAAAATATAACCTTGTATAACCCGCGCAGATAAAGAAAAGATCTGAAAATGGCGGCGGATACTTATGGTACGGTTGACAAAACATGCCATTGTTCAATCACAAACCAAATGCTAAGATAGTAAAATGTCAAATTTACATTGTAATTATTGTTATTTACAATGTAAATTTGACACTTTACTTGTTTGTTGTTGTGTTTGTTTTTATTGTTGTTTTTGTTGAGTTTGATTTTTCAAACTCAACAAAAACAACAATGTCGACAAAAACAACAACATAACAGAGACTTTAGCGGAACGAAATTAACGATAACTCGGAGTGCGTCAAAGTAGCTTGGAAAGCGAATCCTGAATTCCTGATCGATAATTTTTTTTTGCAGCGCTTACTTCACTGTGTGAGTATAGACAGCGATAGAGAGTGAGTCAGAACGCATGCGAGCGGACGACATTTACAGATCTTTTCTTTATCTGCGCGGGTTATATACAATAAACTAGTATTGGTGTAGTCAGTTCGACGCAAGTGTTTCTGCCGGGCATGCGGTCCTAAAGGCCAAATCTCGTAATTAAAAATGTTCAAAATCGGGTCTCAATCTCTTTTCATTGGCAAACAAATGCTAAAAAACTTGTCAAATTATTCAGTTTTTCCATCTGAGATTTCTCAATAGTAGTTTCCCAGTTCTAGATCGACCGGTTGAGCGTTGTAGGCTCGTCCCCTATATGTATAGTACTTGAAACTGGAGAAATTTGGAAGTACTATTAAAGCTACAACTCTGCCTAAGCCTTTGAAGAATATAGACGTATAGATATTCAGAATACAGGCGTAGAGTAGCCAGCCTTTCGGTCTTCTATAGGTTGCATTCTGGTGAGTGTGCAAGGGAATTGCATGATTTAATTCCCCCATCACCGTTCCACCATCGGACGACCCGTCGTACGGCGAGTTTCCACCCTTACGTTGTTGATACCACTGCGACCCGGACGAAGCGTTTCGCTTCCTCTTTTATACCGCGTACATCGAGGGACTGGAACAATTTGCCAGCGACGGTGTTTCCGTCACATTACAATTTGAGTGTCTTCAAGGCTAGAGTGAATAGGTTCTTAATAAACTAGCGCGCTTTACCATCAATGATCGCATCACTGCTTACCATCAGGCGGGATTGCGGTCAAGCGCTTGTTTAGAACTTATAAAAAAAAAAAAAAAATATATAGACGTGAAGTTATGTAAAAGCCGCCACCTTTATTAGCCACAACAAAAGGCCCTAAAATAGACCTGTACGTAATTGACCATTAAGAATATCGAAGTATCAATTAGGGCTATCACAAAATTTATAAGTCAATTTATGACGCCTGCCCTAAAAAGGGCTTGCTTCCATATTGACCAGCCACCGCTCCATTATCAAATATTAATCCAAAGTCAATACCACTGAGTTCAATAACCCTTTAATTAGAAGTTTTTATAACCTTCTCCGTATGAATAAGTCACCACGGCTGTAACTTATATGGAAAGCTGGTGTCAGATTGTGAACATTGCTATTGGCCGTGAATGTGGGAATTAGATTATTATGTTACACAGAAAGCTGGTAATTTCTTCCGGTGGTGTACCGACAAATTCATCAATTAAATGAACAAGTAATATATAGCTTAACATCTTGTTTATTTTTAAACCGAACGATGGGCCACAGAGGTAGGCAACATAAATATGTATGTAGTATGTATTTAAGAGACATACATGTATGTGAAAATTTCACGATCGTAAGCTATGGCATAAAAAAAAAAAACAATTTTAAGATTCTAGTGACAAAAGAAAATTCAGAAAAGATTTTCGAGAATTTATACCCTAAAATAGTTTTAGAGGTATAGCGATTTGTAAGAAAGTTCGCCATTTTTGATGTCATGCATAAATTTTAGTTTATAAGCAAAAATGAATTACTTAAGAAACTATCTTCTAAAGCTCCCGGGAAAGGCATAAGAATTGACAGAAATATTCCAATCCAGAAAAAAAGCAAATGAATTGAGCATTCAAAAAATAATATCATAAAAAATCTTTGCTATTACGACAAACTTGATCGGTCACCAAAATCATTTATTTATGCGCGTCATTAACATACGCCCAAGGCTGTCAATTATTTCCACTTACTAAAAAACCACACTTCTACTAAACTAACGGTCAAAATCAAAGGCCGCCGCATGATCATACACTTGTTGAGATTTCACTCTCATCACACTGTCATCAGCAAATAAGTTTGTACAACATTAGGGGGTCAATGGCATCGGCTGGGCGTTCACCTCATCAGCTGACCGTATGTTTATAACGTCTACGGTTTAACTGTTAAACTGTTGTTTGACGTACAATAAGAACTGTGGTAGTAAATTGTGATGACATTTTATAGAAAAACCTATTTAATGTTTTTTAAATAAAAATCTACATAACTTCTCGGTGGATTTGAGAGGACTGTAAAGTATTTTAACGTTCGCTCTCTTTGACTAATGAATTATATGTATACGGTTGAATGTACCGTATTATTAAAATGACTAATAGATGCACTTTGACGTCAGAAACAGAAGATCCAAGAATCGTCTTACGATCATTTCAATGTCAAACGCCAACTCAAATATATTTTCCTAGAAATGCCATCCAGCAATTAATTAGTTCGCCAAAACTCAGTGCAACAACTTCCAAGAAGTCTTAGAAGCAGTTAAATCTTCTGAACTATGACCTAATAGATAAATAATTATATTTTCTTAGAATCAGAAAGCTAAACGTAAGCTACTAATGGAAACTTAATTCTCAAATCACACCTACAACCTTTCCCACATATGTTTTTAATAATTATTTATATCGATGATCAAAAATATTGTATTAATTATAGCCAGCGATGGATTGAATTAATTATCGTGGACTTTTATGAATTTCTTGATT
Source organism: Sesamia nonagrioides (assembly GCA_017933935.1). NCBI lineage: Eukaryota > Metazoa > Arthropoda > Insecta > Lepidoptera > Noctuidae > Sesamia > Sesamia nonagrioides. The sequence continues at coordinate 881,540 of JADWQK010000539.1, forward strand.
GATAGCTCGAAAGGTTTAATTGATGAAGCACAAATATTCAAGTAAATTGTTAAAAAAGCTAGGATTTGATATAAACGATAATCATACAGATAATATACTAAAGACATAGGGATAACATTGGCGAACTCCCAAACATATTGTTGATGTTTTTTTGCGATGTTACATGTTTTATTAATACAAGTAGAATTTCTGAACAGTTTCGGCTTCAATCAGGGAAGTTTGTTGTTTGTTTGTACGTAGAGTATCTCGGACGATCTCCGGATATACCTGTCGCATTTGATAAAATCTGCATTTGATTCTTGGGATTAGGCCTCTAAAGAAAGGACGTTAAGTGAAAACGAAGTCTGCCTACGAACAACAAACATAATGCAGACAATGTTGGTGACAAAGCTAGTTGCTCAAACAAACATACTATAGGCAATGCATGGAAGACTTTCTAAGGATAATGTTGATATGATCAGAGGGGCAATACTCGAATTTAAAATACGTTTACAATCAGTTACAATTTCATTCTCTTATCTGCCAAAAACACTTTAAATATTTTCCACGCTTTTTGATTAGTTTTAAGTTACAAAAATAGGCATTTGCTCTCTAGATCTGCCCACATAACTACAAACTAGTTGGACTACTGCAGCAGGAGATATTTAGATACACTGTGACATCATTGCAAATTCAATTCTCATTAAGCTAGTAAATTAAACAGTGTTTTAGCTAATGACCGCGATATTATGTATGGCCACAGATAATGCAGCAAATTTAGGCCAGCGATACATGTATGCGCTTAAAACCAATTACTGAGTTAGGGCGAGGCTACATTATTCTCAGGTTGTAGATCAAACACATCCTAATGTGTTTCCGACATTTTTGGAACACCTTTAATTGCTAATACGACAGCTTGTTTTTCATTTCAAATTAAAAATGCCAAATTAGTTCATCTTTGATTAATTTCGTTAATTTATTTCGAATCTGGTTCATATATTATTGGGAAGGACATTAATTTCGTCTGTGAGCCATTAAAATCGATCGGAAAGACACCTTGATAAATTTCGGAATGAAAAATGTATTTTATTACATTCAGGTGGTACATACGGATGATTTTGACTGTTATTACTCGACATCACTGTCAAAACGTTATTTAGAGTTGTCATTAGCAGGCTGAAGACATTAATAATCAGAGACGTTGATAAACAAACCTCGAAAGCTTTAAATGTGCTCGAGCCTTTATCGAAAATATCGTGATTATCACGCATCGCTGTCGTCGCGTGACGTGCCTCTATAATGAACAAGTTGACAAGTCAGATAATTAAACATACAATGATATACTAACTATAGTGCAGAGTATGGCAACACTACTTGTTATGTTCGATAGCACAATAGGGAATATCAACTTTAGAACAGAAGTTATAGGGTTCCAAATCTTGTGATGGTGTCCAAACGTAATGATGATAATGTTGTCATGTGTAAATATAGTTTACAAAAGAATGAATGAAAACTCTTTGAAGTGATTCTGTGTTGATGATCTTTCATTGTAAGGGGTCGTAACAAAAAGTAGGTTAGGGAACTCGTGGAGTCCACCTGATAGAGTGATTGTAAACAAACACTTGGTACCTTGTTCGCCTTTAATTGTTGTTGGTTGATGCAATGCGAGGGGTTGAGAAAAAGGAGATGTGGACAGTTGGACTTGGACAGTTCACAGTATATATAGTTTATCTATTTAAGATCTTACGGAGATTACTATTGACTTGCATCAAAGACCTATACCTAGAGATGTCGAGAATAGGTAATTAAATAAATATATCGGTGAGGTAGTCTACTTTACTAGGCTACGTACTACATGTTCAATATAGAGCTCGTAACAACAACAGCAATTTATTGCAGGAATTCTACACTAAGGTCCGTATTACAGAACGTTACTCAAGACTCAAGCATTACTTAAAACTAGTTTCAACCAATCAAAAAGCTTCAAACGAGACTTAAGTAAAGCTTAAGTTTTGAGTGACGTACTGTAATACGGACTTAAGATATTTGGGAAATCTAAAAGGCAGAATTTTATTAAGTGTATGCTTGTAACTGAAGCCGCGTGAAAAATCACACCGCCCTCTCACAGAGAACAGGCTTGTATCCTGTAACGTTGTCTGATGATTACGGTTATGCTTAGCTTTTATATAAACTTGCTAATCAAGAAAATGGAAATTGCATGATTTTAGTTCGACATTACGAAAATCGAAAACCTTCGTAAAATATTACAAACGAATTTCTTCAATTCACGAACAGGCTGAGCCGCCAATCCGCCTCTATGAAGCAACCTAATAGGATGTGCTTGTATCTGTGGCGGAAGCGGTTACTGCCACGCGACGTTGCGCCCGAGTTCACTAAATGGTAACATAGCTTGCGCAGGCGCGTAGGGTTGCCATACGCCTGGATTTGTCCGAACATATTCGGCTGGCGGTCCGCTAAGACTTGGTACGGCCTTGCCATTTGTCTGGACTTCTTCAACAAGAGGGGTTTTCTGCTTTTTCTTTTCCCAAATATGTTGAGGTCGGCTTTTAGTCTACCCGAATTCAGCTGAGTACTAGTATTTTACATGGAGCGACTGCCTATCTAATCTTCACAACCCAGTAACTGGGTAATATCATATTGTCAGAATTTCGGGCTACTCACGACACGTAACGCGAGACTGTTAATGATCCACGAAAGACAGCCAGGACCAACAGCTTAACGTGCTTTCCGAGGCACGGCCTCTTTGTGCCTTGGACAGCCTTAACGGCTGTTGGTCTTGGTACACACTTCTTCTTCAGCCTATAGAGGTCCACTGCTGGACAAAGGCCTGCCACAAAGCTTTCCACGATGACCGGTCTTGTGCTGCCCGCATCCATCGGCTTCCCGCGACCTTCACCAGGTCATCGGTCCACCTTGTTGGGGGCCTCCCTATACATGATACACATAAATCAAAATCTCATATTTCGGTTCGACCCGTGTAATCAGTTTGGTTGGAAAGAACTGTTAGTGTCAATATGTCGCACAAGAAATGGCGCTGACAGATCTTAAAAAATATCGGCTTTTTCTCTAAAAATAAAATCTGGAATTTTTGTCAGTTCTGTTCAAATTCTCTAAATGGTTACCCTACAAGCGCGTTGTGCAACGCAGTGCGACCAGGGTTCCGGTTTATCGGATGCATTGTGTGGTCGGCACTTTGAGGTTTATTTTAATGATGGTTGTGCTTATAGTAATTTAAAGTTCTGGAATTGTTCATGGTGGAATCTTTGCCCAGCAATGGGATTATATAATTTATTAACAGGATAATAAAATCAAGCTTCAGCCAAATCTGCAAGCAGAAATAAGCTGCAGTCGTTTTAAGTATATTGTCGTTAACTTCAGGTATATTAGCATCATTAATTTAACTACGCTTTAATAAAAGCCCATAATTAATAAATACGTAACTTTATGCCGCAGTGCAAAGGAAGACAGATATTCGCCATGTCACGGACAAAGGAAATAGCCATAATGACAGGATGAGGATACACGCTTGTAGAATAGGATGGATTGATCATGCATGGACAACAAGAGATTGTTAATAAAGAAAAATAATTAATTAGTAGACAAAATTGTCATATTCTATAAACCAAATAATGATCTAAAATACTTGTTGAATTGGAAATAGGACACAACTTTTGGAGGCCATTGTACACACATAACAGACATTAAAACTACCTCTGTCCAATTATAACAGAGTCCGGGACAGCGAAAGAGCTGCATTTCAAATTAAATAATCTCCCAGCGACAAGTATTAAAATGAAATAAAAGTTAACGAACCAAAATAGGGAAACTTTAAATAGCTCTTTCTTACTGTTTTTCTTACTTAATGAACAGTAAACACTTTGTTATAGCTTTAGGTACAAAGCAGGACTCTATGAACACATATGTTTTGAATCCAACGGCAGACGGGCCGTAAAACAGAATGAAATAGGCAAAACATGCTTCAAAGTCGTATACCAACATAATTCCCACAGCAAAGCCACTAACAGTGATCCTTACATTATGTACCCAGCTAAGCATTCCAACCGAATTTAATATGCACCAAACTGTGAATCAGACAGTCGACGTCAGCTCGCAGATCACCCTGCATTAAGTGCAACGCAAAGCGCTTCTAAAATCAGCCGAGTAATAGCAACGAAGCCACATTTCAACCGCAGCAAAAAAGGCAAATTAAATCTGGCTGCATAAGGACAGGTTTAAAAAGACGAAACGGGACAACGATATCATCGTTGATAGCATCTTGGCGAGTTAAGGCGAGACAAATCGATTTAAGCGCAGCCTGTTAAGACATGAAATCGGATTGGAGACAGGGACAGAGATATTCGAGTTCCTTTGGGAAAAAAGCGTCGAGTTACAGTCGCATGGAAGCGACCGGGAACGGGTAAGGTCGTTGCCATGTAAACAGTAAAAGAATAAAGATCTTTTGTAAGAGATTAACCACCAAAAATGAGGAGTGCCTTTTTTGTAAACAAGATCTCAACGGATGTTAAAGCTGTAGACAATATCAAATTTTCTCTGAAAAGCTCGAGGTGGAATGCTGTTATCTCAAGCCTTGGTAAAATTGTTAACAAAATAAAATACAAGGTGAAATGGAGAAGGCTTGTAAAAAACGCACCGGACTCACACCCTCGTAAGTGAACAGCAGCCCTAATAGGGTTTGCATCGCCCCATGTGATGGGGTCGAATTCGCAAAGGGTCCGTTAATCGATTTAGTGGTATGTAATGTACGTTCCAAACTGTTTCAAGTGGTACATTTATGTACAAACCACAATCTCGTTCAGTTCTCTGAAGTTGAGTAAACTTTACTCAGTTCTACGATATTATATGAAGACTAGCTACTGCCTGCGACTTTGTCCTTGTTCCCGACATACCCCGTCGCATCACGATATTTTTGCTAAGCTTTCTTAACTAAGCTTGACTTACAATGCAATTAAAGCACAAATCAAATCCAACCTTTGTTCAAAGGCATATTATTCTGTAAATGACTATTTAAATGATAAGAATAGCTAGTCGCTCTGATTAACTCAAGACAATGTTTTTGTTCATTCTCCAGTTAGCTTATTGATATGTTATAATATGACTGAATATTACTGTCCTTTTTTATTATGCATAAATATGTATGTGAGCTGTCACGCCACTTACATTATGCCTTTTATTTTTTTGTTGGGATGGGATATCATCAAATGACTTCTCCCGCTCTGGGCGGAGCGGAAGGGCGTGTCAGACTTTTACTGACTAAAACCCACCCGTGTTTCTTCACTTGCCTGTGCGACGGCCAGGGCCACGGTTTCTTGTTTAACCAACCCGCAACCCTGACCCAGGAGGCATCGGTCTTCGTGGACCCCGTCACGCTGGAGCTTTTATTTAGTTAATAAGTTATTTTTATCATATTTCCATTTTTAATATTATTTTTTTTATTAATCTAGCTTTTTTAGCTTTGCTGATAGGTATTTTGCTGTGGCAAGCTGGCATATGGTAAATAGTTTCATTTAATGTTCTGTGATTTCTTGTGTTAATTACTATACATAGTATAAAGTCATGTGTTTTTTAAATGAACAGACAGCTGTGCTGCTGGGCCTTTTGTTCCGCCACTTCTTTTTCCCAGTGAAAACACTAGGAAGGGTGGGCGTTTTTGGGGACTGTCTTATGTAATACTGACGTTCAAAAAGTGCTTATTCGCAACCTAATTTGAATAAATGACTTTTTATTTTGATTTCGTTCTTTGATTACTTTTTCTTTTCCTCGTCTCCTAAAGGTAGCATAGCATGATGTTAAATAGCTCAAGTATTAGGCTATTAAATGCAATAAAAATTTGCAAATTTAACCAGTAGCTCCTGGGATTAATGCATTCAAACAAACACAATCATGAGCTTTATTATTGGTAAACCAGTATAAATATTTTGAAACGTATCCAAGTATTCAGGGGTCGAAACACTCTGGCGCTGCTAATGAATTGTCAGACAGTATTCCAAGAACGTAATAAAGCTATTTGTCTAAACGTGCGATCCCGTGTATATCTCGCGACAGACTAGGCTAGTGTACCGACCCACACGTGATTTTTACGCGCACTATTTATAAGCTACTAATGCGAGCAGCTAGCGATGTGAACTAATGTTTGAAGCGTGAAATTATCGATATCGATAAATTAGCAAGACAATTGTTATGTTGCAGATAGTTCACGACAAAGAGTTTAATAGATAATTTATTTAATTATTTATGTACACACAGTAAAATACATAAGGAATATGTCAAAATTAAGATCTAAGTACAAATTTGCAAGTTACAAATTTCTTAAGAAATTGCTTCCAGTAAACCAGAAGAAGTAAAACAAAAATGTAATAATTACTCTGCTGTTGTGTAATAGTCTAGTCATAGTATAATCCAAAAATAATTACACAAATATACTTAAATAAATACATAATACTAAAATATATATAAATAACAAATTCTCACAATATAGAAGAAAGGTAATAAATGCTCTTTTAATCCACGTTTAAATATTGAAATAGTGTTTAAATCACGTATGCTAGGCGGGAGTGAGTTCCACAACCATAAAGCATTGACAAAAGTAAACATTATTTAGACAGTTATTTTATGTTCAAAAAATTCAACGACTGACATTGTTTAGTCCGCAATGGATAAAAACTAAGCGATTATGGTTAGGTAAGTGTATTCTGTTAGGTAAATGAATCCTCATAGCAACCCAAATTACATTACTACCCACCCTAAGGTCTAAGCCGTTATCTGTGAAGCTTTATCGGTCCCTATTACAGCTATTGAATCAATCTAATGTACACAACAAAATTATCGTGGCCGAGTAAACAGCAACCTATTTCAAAGTCAGCATGTGTATTTGATTAATCATCGTGTTTTTGGTTTTCCATGCTAATTATAACATACTAGCGCTTCCTCAAACGTACAACAATGTACAAATAAAATATTATTTAAGTTTCAAGGATGATTATTGTTTTGATATTTAATGTGTTAAGATAAGTCAAGATTGAAGAACAAAGAGTTGACAATTGGTTAGTTTTGACTTATTCAGTTATTATAGAGCAAAATAAACATGAACAAAACAACGCAATGTACGTAAAGCTTTATGGGGACGAAATACCACTGTTATGCTGAAAGGGAACCCTTGTTACTAAGCTCTGAATGCTGAGATTGGGAAGTTGCATGCAACAATACTACCTATTTATTTTGGTATTGAAGGGAAATCATCTACCTAGCATGTTCGCAATTATGTTGGAGTTTGAGTTGTTAGCTATAGGAGAAATGTTGAGAAAAATGTGTTGTCATAGTTAATAAAAAAAGTAAAGTACAAAATAGCGCTTGTTCAAGCACAAAAAGTTTTAGCTGGAAATGAGGTTTTTTTCAGGACTTGTATGCCTACAAGTTTATTATCGATACTAAAAGATTATTATCGATATTAGTGCATCCCTATTGTCTAAAATTAACGTCAGTCCACGCTCAATGCTTAGAGAGAATGGGCTTGTTTTACGTTTCTTAAAACTTTGTTACCTCTATTTTTCAAAAATAGCAGAAAATCAAGGCATCTTTGGAAAAGACTGCAAATGACATTTGTATCGCAATTAATTACCCAAATTAAGCCAAACTCGTCCTTCAAAATGGAAATAAATAATTTCTACATAAATTTAAATATTCATTAAGTTATTTTAAGAAATACATAAATAATAGGTGTTTGCGTGCGTCCGTGTTGACGTCCACGATGAGCCACGGTATACGGTTACCAGCTCACAGAACAAGATTCTTTAGAAAAGAGGACCAGTTTCGAATTTCATTTTATGGTTACAGCATCTTAAAGTAACGTCACTAGTTTAACTAAAATATAACACTTTTGAAAGTTTTAGTAAACAAATCATGTAATCAGATTAGTGATTTTTTTTTTTCATATAAGTTTCTTGCCCTTACTTCTCTCCACGCTTTGGAATGGACTAACTGGAACTAGCTTAATTTTTCTGATATAAGAAAAATTCTTTGTCAATTTTTCGGTATCTGATGACCCATCGTACGGCGACTCTCCCCTTACGTTGTTGACACCGCTCCGACCCTGACGAAGATCGAGGGACTGAAAAAAGTTGCCTACAGCGGTCTTGCCCGTTGATTACGATTTTAATGGCTTCAAGGCTACAATAAATAGGCTCTTTATAAACTACTGCGCTTTACCATGAACATCCGATTGCATCACTGCTTACCATCAGGCGGGATCATGGTCAAGCACTATTATAATATTTTTATATAATAAAATCCTAGTATCGGTATATTTTTTTTTTCTTTTTAAACGTTCCCATGCCAGCTTAATTCACCTTAGTTTTAACATTAATTTTTTCTCGGAAAATACCAGCTAAACTAAATGTGGAATGAGCCTACATTATTATTATTTTAAAATTACTTTTTGGTTATGCGAAACCCGAAACACATGTCCAATATTTTTAAGTAAAGAATCTATGTAGATAATTTTAAAAAGACATCATGAAAGACCACAAAGTTATGAGCTTGCTATTCTACTTGGTTGTCCCAACAAAAATATGGTCAAAGCTCCACTCGAACGGGCGAGCGCAGTGCGTTGACCTCTGGCGTCAACTATTGCGCGCGCGCAAGTAGTATGGTCTATCGTACGCTGCGTGACGCGCTCGGTAAGCACCGGTAAATCATAGATGCTCTGAAACTAGTTATGTTAGGCTGCAAATGTAACCCCACGCGCGAGTCAAGCGAGCGAAGCCGCGAAGGCAAAGGGCAACATTTATTTTAGCTAACCCAAAATAGATTTTACTTATTTATATATACTTTATTGTACAGACGACAGCACATCCAGCTCCTAGAATATATCAAGATTTCCTTATTAGATTTTCAACTTTATCTCTAAAGCATTAAGGCTCCAGGTTGATTGAAAATATCTGACAGTTTGTGGTAGCTTGACCTGCTGTCGTCCGTACACCAAAAACATACATCTATTTAACAAAATATACAATGGCATTATCTCTAATGCAATCTCTTCCAGGTAACCATTTGAGGTTTACAAAAATGATCGGTATATTAGATTAATTGGAAAATAACCATAATAATATTGAATTGGTAATTATAACCGTAAAACGGAATTTATTACAGGAAAATTTAAAAATACACACCTTGATTAACGATTTCATAATTCAAGCCGACTCAAACCGTGTGCCAATACAGTATCAAATATTTTGCACACTTACAATAAATTATTTATGTAATTAATTATGAAGTGAAATGAGTGTGAATTGAGAGATTAATATTTTATCGTTCATTAATTCAGATAAGTCCGATTTAAACTGCTTTTGCCATATTATGAGTTTTTGGTATAGGCGATAAAAGTGTGAAGTGATAACTTGTATAGGCAAACTGGATGAACCGTTACGCTCGAGACGGATAGTCCTAGTCGTTCGCTGATGCTGAATCGCGTATACTCGGCTGCAGGCCCATTTTCACTTCTATCCGTGTGTGGTTATACCAACCCACCCTTCTTTACCTACTCATCATCTCAGCGTATAATCCCGGTTGCATCCGCGGCTTTCGCGTTGGAGCCCAGGGACGGCTTTCCAAGACTTACTCCTCCATTTCACACGATAACCCACCCTTCTTTAGTGACTAGTATTAAAACCCATATTCACAGGATTTATCTTATCTCTAATCCATACTAATATTATAAATGCGAAAGTAACTCTGTTTGTCCGTCTGTTACGTTTTCCCGCTTAAACCTCTCAACCGATTTTGATGAAATTTGGCACAGACAATCTTTAGACCCTGAGAAAGGACATAGGCTACCTTTTATTTTGATACTAGCTTTCCGCCCGCGTGGAGTTCGGTTATTTCGCGCTTTTTAGATTTCCCTCGAGAATATCAATTCTTCCGGGATAAAAGGTAGCCTATGTTCTTTCTCATGGTCTAATGATTGTCTGTGCCAAATTTCAACAAAATCGGTTGAGATGTATAAGCGGGAAAGCGTAACAGACAGACAGACAGAGTTACTTTCGCATTTATAATATTAGTATAGTTTCCCGAGGGAAATCTAAAAGCGCGATATAACCGAATTCCGCACGGGCGAAGCCGCGGACGGAAAGGTAGTAAGCAAATAAAAGGCAATTTTGAACGTCAAAATTTACATCGCGCTAATTTAGCATTGCGAATTTGCAAGACATATTGTATATATAATATCTATAAGCATGACTACCACAAGCTCGACAATAAATAATACTATCATATAAGTTAGTAAGCTATAAATCAATATTCAAAACACAGTGTACGTCGGTTCATGCCTTCCCAAGTAGCCGTGTACTTTAAGAATCATTGACCACAATTATAATGCCTTATTTTTTTTCTTTATGGCCGATTCCAAGGTCGAATATCATACGATATAGTTGCCAAGTTATAGTCAAGGAAACCGTAGCCAGGGCATTGGCACTACTTCCTTAAGGCAAGTGTTCTACCGCTGGCTAGGAAGCGACTAGCTATTGGACAACGATTTTCTCGCTCAAGAAATCTACGAAAGATTGCAAGGTTCATACTTAAATTACATAATAGTTAATGGCTGACATTTCACATTGCCGGTGAAAACTATCTCTATACTAGTTCCTCGTAACGATAACGGTTATCAACGTGTCGACTTTGTTATTGTGCCTCGGAAAGCACGTTAAGCCGTTGGTCCCGGTTGCCATACGAACATCTAGTGGCAGTCGTTACTGGTTGTTGGAGCTCTCGAAAGTCCAACAATTGGTTTAACTGCAATGCCTCGATATCGCATTCGGGTTGTGGAGGTCAGACGGAAGTCGCTTCACGGAAAATATCGAAGTTGTGCCAAAATCAGCAGTTAGACTGGTAAAGCGGAACCCAGACTACAAAACTGAAAAAGCTTTGGATGCGACTGGGATTAACGCTGAGATGATGATGATAAATATATCGACTATACATAATCAGTCCATATACAAACTGAAAGGACACGACCCCCCTAGCGTCCTGCTAGCTCTATTATCTCGTGAATCGCCGCCGGCTCTGGGAAACGTACCAAAAACTGATATTGTGATAGCGCGGTTTGCTGGCGGTTACTAAGCTTTTTTATATATTTAAGGAGTTTGTCATATTAAGGACCAACACTCAGGAAGTCCAATGCAGTCGTTACGGTTGGCTAGAAACCGGCAAATCTTGCAATCAAGGGGAACGTATTACCGAATAATTGGGTTGTGGAAGTTTTATAAGCACCGATCGCTGCATGTTAAATACTGCTGTATCCTATTTGACCGAAAGCCGATCCTAAAAAAAATTGGGAAGAGCCAAGGCAGATGAGATAAGGATTGTCGTTAGTATACTTTTAAAACGTGGCACAGGCAAACAAAAATGTTCCACATAACGTAGGTCGTAGGCCATAACATCGACTGCCGGCAGAAGTTACCACCCACCAGACAAAGTACTGCTGCCAAGCGATTCGTCGCGTACGCCATGATGTCTGGCAGTTGTGTTGCGATGTATGCCGGGTACGATGCATCAAATGTTGTTGTGTTGGGAGTTTGGTCGTGGAGAGTCTCCAGATCAATCTTCCTCTGGCGCAGCATCGTTGGTCATGTTGTTGGGTTTAACATTGCATCACCTCGCTCAACTGTCGTCTTCCTTCCTATTCACTAAGTTTTTTTAAGCGAATATGCTTAATAAACTAGCGCACTTTACCAACAACGATTACAGATGATGAAAATGTATTAAATTACATTAAAAACTTAGTTTTCCTGATACTCAATCCGTGTTATTTACTTAAAAGATAATTAAAGTAAACAGCAAGAAACTAAGCGTGAAAACTTTATAGGAATTTAATTAGCAAGCTGTTGTTGTGTCCAATTTGGTGTTTCTTTAGGATAAAGGCCACTAGGGGTTAGTCTTTAATTGAATTAATGTTGTTACCTGTAATTAGGAATTTTCCTTTCCTTAAATATTAACAAACAATAGTATCCTGACAAAATACAAAGCGCGCGGGAGTCTGTGTGTTTGTGTTTTGTTCGATCTTTATTTTTTATCTGTTGTGTGTGTCTGGTGTATCGTGTGTTCTAAATAAAAGTATTTTCTTTCTTTCTCTCGTTTTCAAATTGAAATAACCGAATATCTGACACTTATACTCATTATTATAAATGGATGAAAAACTCATTAAACCGAAAATTTAAAATAAACTGCCCATACTTGTATTACTCGACAAAATGTAGTTGATTTTTTCCCAAAAAAGCCGTTCATAATGATATCTACAGATTTTCAGTTATTTTTTTTTTATAAATTATAAACTAGCGCTTGACCGCAATCCCGCCGGATGGTAAGCACTCAGTGACGCAATCATTGATGGTAAAGCGCACTAGCGCCTAGCGCCTTGTACAATGACTTTTATACATGGCTTTCTGTTTTCCTTTTTTTAGAAAAATAACCTTCCTTTAACAAATGATAGGGTGAATCAATACTACGTAGATACATTTATATGCTCTGTATGTGTAGAGTTCAGTTGATTGCGTATTTATGCTGAATATTCTTCACAGGCTCACACACCCAAAGGCCATCTTATATCCTGGAGGGCAATTGCGTAACAGACTATTAATTGGTCTCAATTTGACAGTACAACAACATTCATAGCGTTATTTACGTTGTTGAGCACACACATTTTTAGAACATATGAAGCAATGGTCTAGCAATATGCTAGGGTAGTTGACTAAAAAAAACGAATTAGTCCGTCAGTCAGATTTCCAAAAAATACTAGACACGTACTTTTTATTTTTTCATATAAACAAAAAATTAAGACGACACTGTGCGTTGAAAACTCGTGTGACGTCACTGGACGCGAGGAGCCTTTAGCGAGGAGTGACGTTACCAGCCACCACTCCTAGATCTTTGATGCCTTTTAGGTATATTTCTCAATTTTTATTGATTTGATAAAACAAAATAATCGTATCCAATAATTTTCTATAATCTGAATGACGGTTTAAATAGAATCAGTTGTTTTTGTACCCAGGAAACATCTCTATTGATAGTAATAGTGGGTTACGCAATTAGGGTGCAACTCCATTTTGTCTGTAAACCACCGTTGCTTGTGACTGAGAGATGATATAAATGACACCTGCAATTATTGTACCTATTTTTGTATGGTTTTCCTTATATCGGGAACAGTTTTAGATCATTGCGTGTTTCCCGATCCAAATGGACAATGGCTCTGTTTGATGTTAATTACATTGTAATTTGAATCATTACAATTGCATTTATTATAATTTACTACCGAAGTTATTAAGACAAATACCACCAAGCTTTATAAGGTTTAATTTATTTATACATATACTAGCAGCGTCACGCGGGTTCACCTGCATAAGTTTTGATCCTGTGGGAGCCTTTAGTTTTATTCGTTTTTGTAGAAAAAAAAAAAAACAAGGAACAAAGCGATTAATGTTTAATTATATAAAACCTGGATATCGCATTACGATTGGAAATAATATTAATCAAACATGCGTTTTCAATTATTATTGTAGTAATAATAAACGAGCCAGTTGATTGAATTTTAATCTCCAATCAATGGATCGTATGTTCTTATTGGTTATGTAACATTATTGTGCAGATACAGTGTTGCAAATCGATCATTGAGGAGATAAAAACTACCAAGATTTAAGCTGTGTACAGACAGACGAGTTTAGGGCTCCTCAAACAGGCGACCATGCGACGAGATTTTGAACGCAAAAAATGAAATTTTCATTCATAAATTGTTCTATAAGAACTGGCGCACAGGCAAGTAGGGTGACACACGGGTGGGTTTTCGTCAGTAAAAGTCTCACACGCTCTTCCGCTCCGCCCACAGCAGGAGAGGTCATTTGATGATTTCCCATCCAGACCAGAAATAAGCGTGTCTGTAATGGAATACAGTTTAACAACATCGAATTGTGCCTTTACATCTAATAGAACTTACACTAGTGCAGTGCATACTCTAGGGATGCATATCCGGAATGGCTCTAAAATACTTCCCATCCATGGGCACGACTACCCTATAAAAACAGCGCCCCCCTGATATACAACTATCGCTGTGCTGTGATATGAACATGAGGCTGCAGGAGCTAGTGCAAATCTTGTGGTCAAAGGGATGGGTGCAATTAATTCATTAATACATCTAATAAAACCAATACCGAAGGAGTCTGGTCTTAAATTCTGCCCAGGTGATAAATGCGCTTTAAGTTAAGAGAACAACCCTAAAAAGATCCCGGTATTAATAATAATAATAGCAGCCTTTTACTGTCCTACTGCAGGGTAAAGTCCTCTTCTCATACAGAAAAGATTAATCATTAAGCTTGTTGGCAATTTCAAATTCCGTTGTTACCATGCAATATACTACATATATTCTCTACGGAAAATTTATAACTACACTAACACACATACAACATCATGCAAGTCATTAAGCTCATAATGTCAAGGTCCAATGCGTAACGAACACGATGCGAATATGTCAAACGCATCATACGTAGAATTTGCATCTTCTGCGCAGTCTCGAGTGTCATTATTATCAAACTTAATTCATTTTAAAAACCGATCATATTTTAATATTTTATAATAATTACCGCGTAATGAATTTTGTTCAACTTACAACGTAAAACTACACCAAAATTTCAAAAAAAAAAAAAAAAAGTCGGAAAATATTTTTACTACATTTTTTTTTATTTCACGGGCCACGTCATCAGACAAGACGGTGATGTGACGAGGTGGCAATAAAAAAATCAAAGTTTTTTATTTTTTTATTTCGTGGGCTAAGTAGACGGAACCCGCTTAAAGATAATCTTCTGAGCTAGACAAATAGACAATGACGATGTCCAAGCGAATTTCGGATAACAATAGCAGGGTGTGCGGAGCGTGAAACACTTTCTACGTTGCGCCAGCGACGATAATGCGATTTTTGAATGATCCTATAGGTATTATAGCACAATGGTTATAGTTGTTGTCAGATCTATCATTAAGTGTGACATGATGAAATCAATGCTCCTGCTGTCTTGTGATCTCCTCCCTCTTAGAATCAGCAAAAAGTTTAGCTCTTCAACAATTGAAAACATTGATACAAAGTTTGGAGGTTCTTCCAATTTACAGGTAAGCCCTGTAAGAAATTAGTCTAATCATATATTGCCAATGCCTCTTTCCGCCGTGGCTTTATTCCTATCTTTCGGAAATGAAGATCATTGTCCGTGGAAAAAAAGTAGGATGATTATTTCAATCTATACAATATGTAAAGAAAACCCCGTCCGACCCAAAAGTATAATAAATGTTAGGTATACACATGACCAAATAAAGTATGAAATTTTACATAATCATCATAGTGACAATACTAATGAATTTTGAAATGATTTTTTCCGCGTTAATTCTAACTTCCCCAAATTTTGAAATAGTGACAACACCATTTGTGACGGACCTAATAGCGATGCGACCACGTGCCGCCTGCCCTGCCTCCCTTCACCCGCGCATGTCTGCCTAACGTGTTGCCTACCGCACATGCATTAAGTTACCTACCTCGCTCTTTCGAAATAACATTAATTTTTTAGCGTTTTTTTTAAGCTTAGCCCGGCTTTGTAGGCATTATTAGAATCAGTTAACGATAGCTAACAATACCTTCACGGATCGGAGAGGCTTTTCTTTACTTATTGTAATTATGTTTCTATCCTAAACGGATTCAGCTGTTTACCAGTATTATACAAACCAGTAACAGAGAAAGACGATACGCCATGGGTAAGTTGACTGGTTATCTGTTGTCAAACATATCCATTAAAAACAAACATTAATTAAACTACATATTATTTACAGTTTATTTGATCTTTTTTTTGTGTTATCGCCTTCGGGTTGTGGAGGTATCAGACGGCAGTCGCTTCACGGAAAATATCGAAGTTTAGCTAAAATTAGCAGTTAGACTGGTAAAGGGGACCCCAGACTCCAAAGCTGAATAGCTACGGATGCGACTGGGATTAACGCTGAAATGATGATGATTATTTACAATTTATTTATTAACAAAAGCTTAAATGTCGCAGTTTTCGCAATTCATCCCACATCTGGACAAAGACCACCTACATGAGTTCCAGTTAAGCGTTTTTTGTGATTGCTTTTTAATTTAATTACAAAGGGACACTGGGCAGTGTGAAAGCAAGAGGGGAGTCTGCCAGCAATCTGTGCCTTTGTTGTTGCCAAATGTTACACAAAGCGAATTTATATGAGTAAAATTTATTACTGAAAAGTTTGACTAATGATCTGACATCTTTTTTGATCATTTTGCAGTTAGTATTAGGTACGTTTTTTTATGCATAAACTGGGTTGCAATGCTTTGAAAGATTTGAATAGTATGTTGTTCCAGCTAGATTCTCAGGTTGAGTAAACTGTTATTAGGGTTTTTCTATCAAGCACTACTCGATCCAGAGTCTAGATTTATCCCGGGGGATGGCAATAGGCTCGCCTAACTGGCAGCTACTGATTTGTACAACTAAACTACTAAGTTCAACTTAAGTCGCACTGCGACTGTTTGTAGCCTTAACACAAACTTCCGTTCGTTACTCTATAGATATAAAAAAAAAACGAATACAATTAGACATTTAACAAATCGATAACAATTTATTAATAGGTTTTCATACCCGTCAAGGCGATATTACTCCATTTAGTGGCTGTATAAAGAATGAGGTCAATTACCTGCAACAAAAAAACATACTTATAAAAAAAAGTTTTTGTATTACATCGTTTATAAATGGGATCATTTTTACCCGACTACGGCAAAGCAAAAGGAGGGTTATGATTTTGACAGGCTATGTATGTATGTATGTATGTATGTATGTATGTATGTATGTATGTATGTATGTATGTATGTATGTATGTATGTATCTATGTATGTATGTTCATCTGTTCCCTCGTAACTTCTAAACTACTTATTCGAATTCGATAAATGACATATCATTAGAAGCGTCTTAATTGTCTGCTGGTTATAGGCTATATGGAGTTTCACAAAATCTAACGTGCCGCCCTCTAGCGGACAAAATATACAGAGTAAAAAAATAAAGTTTAGATAAATATGCCGTGTTTAGTATCATTTGAAAGGGCTTAACTTGTAAATTTTAAATATATATATATTACTAGCATTTGCTTGTGACTTTACCTGTATTCATGGGCTGATTGCATATAATTCACATCTTTTCGTTCATAGATAGCTTCTTTACTACTTATCAGAATAAGACCACTGCAGAACCATTAGAAGGGCCTTGATATTCTGTTGGTTATGAGCTTTAGAGCTTGTCACCAAATTTAGTATTACGCCCTCTAGCGGACAAAAAGTTCTATGTTAATACAAAATTAAAATAAATATACCGTATTTGGTATCATCTAAAAGAGCTTCACGAGTACTTTATGTTTGGACATAATCCCTAGTAATGCTTCGTAGAAATTTGAATGTAAACCAGGGTTTGGTAAACGGAGCGATGGGAGTGGTGAAGGCCTTCGAATGGCCTGCTCTTCGGCGCAATCAGTTGGAACAGGAGAACAGCCAAGCGCTGTTCTCATACAATATGACGACGCATCCATAAAAGCAGATACTAACGGACTTATCAAAATCGAGCCTTGCCTCACTGAATTTGACGGCTTGAGGGGTTCTGGGCAAATTCAGCGTAAAATGCTCTCGCTGATTCTTTCTTGGGGTTGTACTGTACATAAATTAGAAGGTTGTACTCTAGATAAAAAAGTTACAGATCTAGGAAAGTCATTGTTTGCTAAAGGACAGGCCTATGTCGCTCTCAGTAGAGTTAAAACCATAGAGGGATTATTTATAAGTGCCTTGGATCATAATAAATTACTTAAAAATCCACATGACAGTCGATCGTTAGCAGAATTAGATAGATTAAGAAATCTTCCCAGGTCCTCTTAATATAAGTTTTTTTTTTAATAATTATAAACTAGCGCTTGACTGCAATCCCGCCTGATGGTAAGCAGTGACGCAATCCTTGATGCCTGCGCACTAGTTTATTAAGCCTATTCACTTAAAAAACTTAGGAATAGCAAGGATGACGGCAGTTGAGCCAGGTGATGCAATGTTAAATCCAAGACCAACACGACCAACCATGCTGCGCCAGAGATCTGGAGACTCTCCACGACCAAACTCCCGACACAACAACATTTGGCGCATCGTACTCGCCACACAACGCAACACAAAGTGCTCAGACGCGTCCTCTGTACGGCTTCACCAGACATCATGCTGGAACACGACGAATCGCTTGGCGGCAAGACTTTGTCTGGTGGGTGGTAACTTCTGCCGGCAGCCGATGTTATGGCCTACCACCGTTAGAAAAACATCCAATCTATTTATACTAACGGCCTCATCCACTAATTCATGACCCATTCGGTGCCATCGACGCAAATGAGCGTCGCTACTACGAAAAACCGGGAGCTTTATACGGGGAAACCGTTGCTATACGCGCTACGCTCCAAGCGCTACGAAATAGTAAAATAGGACATCTCTACATATATTACTATACGCCGATACATAAGTCAAAAGAGATGTCGTATGTTAACTACCTAGTTTTTAGTTCGTCAATTTAACTTTTATTAATATTATGCGCCACAAATACACTTTAACACCAAAATAGTACAAATAATAAAAAGTTAAAAAACTAAAACCCAACTACGACAAAAAACGACGCTGAAAAAGTATAAAACAAGATTTTCAGAATACTGAACTGAACAAAGTTGCTAATATAGTTGCAAGTAAATGGACACAGTAGACTCTACCAAGATGCCTTCGTTGTAAATTGACAATAATGTCTTACGATACTATTCTGAAGTATGCAATATTCACTATTTTAAACATAAAATTTTATCTCTAAATAGTGAATATTGCATACTTCAGAATAGTATCGTAAGACATTATTGTCAATTTACAACGAAGGCATCTTGGTAGAGTCTACTGTGTCCATTTACTTGCAACTATATTAGCAACTTTGTTCAGTTCAGTATTCTGAAAATCTTGTTTTATACTTTTTCAGCGTCGTTTTTTGTCGTAGTTGGGTTTTAGTTTTTTTACTTTTTATTATTTCTCTGTCTGAACTAGGTGTAAACAATTTTGGTACAGTGCATGACAATAATCTTTGTTCATAGTTTTTTTTTTATTATCATAAAAATCGAGATAGGACATTTTTTTTACACTTTTTTAAAACACAATACAAGGCTCATTTCATGAAAAAAGTAAGTATGTGTAAAAGTCTGCTTCAACTCTAACTTAAAAACCACTAACCGCCGATAAAATCTAAAGTCCGAACGTTAATTTCAAGAAAGGTTTCCTGTAAATCTAAAAGGAGATATGATGCAATAAACAAACAACTCGAAACAAGTGGGAGAAAGCATTGTTTGTAATAATTAACTAAAAGCAGTCGTGGCAACCGTGGGAGACGAAGACTCATAGTCTCATACCACGCAGTTACGAGCCAGAACTAATTAATAACAAGATGTATTCCGCATAATTATAGACCAAGATAGATGGAAACAGTTTTTTTTATAAAATAGAATTGTTTATTCAGTTTAGGTCTATTCATTTACATAGCAACTGCTTGTTTAGCTGTCGGTGCTGCACTAATGCACATTTACCAGAATAAGATAAGCCGCATAGAAGTAGAAACCAGCTGTTGCAGTTATCAAACACCTGGACTGTCATAACTTAGTCTAATCAAAGTCCACGACACCCCACGCGTAAGACTTGTACTCGATAAGCTGTTATCTAAACCCCGGTCACAGATGCACTGAACAGATAAACTGGTCGTATAATAAGCAAAAGTTGATACAAACCGACTTTGACATCCTTGATCCCTGATATTTGTTGACTCATTGGCGTCTTAGATTTCAAATCCGATTGTTAACAACGAGTCAGAGCTTTCTCAATACTCGCCTCGATGACTCTAGCAACTTACAGCTAACTTTAGTAATGGTACTATGAACATGGAAATTCTGCGAATTTAACCTGATAACGTCAAGTCATTGTAATTAGCAATGACATATGTTGGACAGAACAGTATTTATTATTACAATAAATTCATTTATTTCCTCATATACAAGAATTTACTTAACTAACTGAATAAATGTGCGTTGTAAATGTTTGTTTACTTGTGTTAGTAACTGTACCAGGTTGAGTGTGCCATAGAGGAAACTTTTTGATTTAGCGTCGCCATAAACAGGATAAATGACTGTCTATGGGCGCTGTATTGTCTAGTCTAGACCGAGTCATGTGTTCAGAATGTCAGTCTATGTGGTAAGTACGTCTTTGTGTGTGAAGTGAACTGTTGTCTGGAACATGTTCTAATAAGGAGTGCCGTAAGTTTGTGGCGTTTATCAAAGAGGTTCAGTTTCGAAAAAGTTTTGCCAAAAGAATATACTAAACCTTATTTAGTAGTGAATTGGCAGAAAGGTATGATATTACGTAAGTCTGTAATTCAATAAGTTGTATTAGGATTAGATAATAAAGCTGAAGAGTTTGTTAGTTTAAACGCGCTAATCTCAGCGATTTGAAAAAAACTTTTTGCGTTGGATAGCTCATTGATCCAGGAAAGCATATATAACACGCTGCGGCCAATAGCAGCGGAGCATATAAAAAAAAACATATGGAAACCTACGCGGGTGAGACCGCGAAGCGCAGCTAGTGCAAAATAAATATCTACTGACATTTTTGTAGTTCTGAATTCTGCTTTAGTGTTTCAAGCAAACAAGTAGTGCTTCAAGCAACCAATTTGAGATCCACTCAATACGCCTTATTTTCCAAGAATCCAATATGTGGTTCTTGTATAATACCTTTCTTTTGCTGATATATTGATTAGTATTTGCTAACTCACTACCAGCGCCCCAAGTTATCGTACCACCCACGGAGCATAGAAATCTTAGTACCTAGAATATTATTAAAGCAATCGCCTCGGGCACAACCCGGTCTAACCTGATAAGGTTACATAGTGTAAGAATCGTATGTTTTATTGAAATTACTAGCTATGCCTTCGTTCGGTTGCATGCTAGAAAACAAATTAGATTTCATAGGTATAATATAACACCAGCTATCTACCACTGAAAGGAAAAACCGAGCAGTTTTGGATATCAGCACGTACTACATTAGACGTACAAAAAAATATAACTTCATATACATTGAGTACGAAGCTATTATTTTGACATTATAAACAGACACTTTCATTTTTATTGGTTTGTATGTATGTATAAATGAAATAAAGAATCATCAAAAAAAGTTTAACCAAAATCAGCAGTAAGACTGGTAAAGCGGACCCCAGACTCCAAAAGCTGAAAAGCGTCGGATGCGACTGGGATTAACGCCGCGATGATGATGATGATGAGATGAAATAAAGAATGTAGAAAGAATTTTTGTGTAAATACACAATGTTTTTTTCATTATTATTTTAGGGGGATTTTACTTATAGTAACATTTACCATAAATAGGGGGATTTTACTATAAGTAAGTATTACATATTTATTCGGGATAATATCTGCGGAAGGCGGCTGGTTAGGAACAACGTCAACTTTTATGTAGAATTTTTTCAGTTATACTTTTAAGTCTGTTTTGTCTTGTGGTTTACAGCAGAGGTGTATCCCACATTTCACCCTATTTAATAGAGGCGAGCCTATTGTCCTCAACCGGGCACAAAGCAGTCTTCGGTCTGCAAGTGACCATGCCACCTTGTTATACGAAAAGTACCAAACAACTATTGAAAGCACAACTGTTTTTCTTTCTGTGAGTAGGTTTGTACAAACACATCACTCATATTTTTTTAAACACGATGAGGTCGGTGTTATTAATAATATTACTTACATTATAATTAAATTATATTGACAATATTGTACAATCCATAATAATGAAGGAAGGTAGGTGCTTCTGATGAGCTGAGATGAGATATTCTAGTTCCACAAACCAATCCAACCGACAAAAACTTCCATCGAACCTAATAACGATAAGCCAGGATTCCTCAGGCCAGTGAACTGAACGCTGGAGAAATAATCACTAAGACGTGACCACTTCATGTCGGTTGATTGTTGAGATTCATATCTTACAGAGGGTTTGGTTTTAGAATATCTTGTCTCTTTTTTTTTTTTTTTTTAATAATTATAAACTAGTGCTTGACTGCAATCCCGCCTGATGGTAAGTAGTGATGCAATCGTTGATGGTAAAGCGCATTACTTTATTAAGCCTGTTCACTTAAAAAACTAAGGAATAGGAAGGATGACGGCAGTTGAGCGAGGTGATGCAATGTTAAACTTAAGACTAACAAGACCAAACAATGCTGCGCTAGAGGGAGATTGATCTGGAGACTCTCCACGACCAAACTCCCGACACAACAACATTTGCCGCATCGTACCCGCCACACAACGCAAAATAACTTCTCAGACCCGTCCTCCATACGGCTTCACCAGACATCATGCCGGGACACGACGAATCGTTTGGTGGAGAGTGCCAATGGCTTTAATTTTGACAGTTCATGAGCATTCATTGCGTTAATTACCTTGTTGAGCAGCCAAATTATTGGAACATAAGCATCAATGGATTAAATTATTATTCAGATTGGATTATTTAAAATTACTCAAAATGATTGTTATTTTGTTACACTATGAAGGTGCTATAATAAAAACTTAACGTCAAAACGTATATCAAGCACACGAAATCGTTAGTTCAATAACATTTCCTCATCCAAGTCTATTAACTTGCGTACCTAGTCATTGGAGTCCATTTGAGTGTGGCTTTGTATTAGGATCCAATCAAGCATGTAATCAGTCGAAAAAACACAGGTGTTTGTGTCCAGTAATGGCTTTGGACTAGACCAGTCTGACTGTAGGACGATGACCTGGCTCTATGATATACATCCTTCTATAGCTCTTTGTGTTGTAAAGTAATTATATTCTACGGTAGATTTATTGACCGTTCTGTTAGAAGAACTTGACTACACAATATTCTATAATAAACTTTATAAAACACAAAAAAAAATTAAATTAAATTATTTACCTAACAAGCCAATTTAAGTTGTTTTTTTTTTTGCGTTTTCCATAATGGACGCTCTCAGCGTACAATATATTTCTGCATCGTTCTCATACGGTTGATTTAATCAAATATTTGTATCAATAGAACAGCTTGATAATTTATAAGAGTGTCCATAGGGTTTCTTGCCCATTCTTCTCCATAGGTACCTACTCTTTGGAATGGGCGACTAGCTTCATCTTACTGACTGACCGACCATCTGACAATTCAAAAGTGCCTGTAACTGGTTTATTTGAATAAATGCTTTGATTTGATTTGATGAATTACTATCATTCAGGTAATAAGGTAAATAATTTCCTTTAATACTAACTGCGAGTTATTACTACTGGACATACATCCCCCAAAACTCGAAAATATAACTATAAACGAGTATATATGTATAATAATCTGATCATTGTTCAGATTTGTTGAAACAGAAGCATAGAATAAAGGGAGGGAAGTACGTTATCTTCATACAAACGGACCGCGCGCGGCTTGTATGTGTGCGCCATAGTATCTATGCGTCGCCGCACGCACACCTAAACACAATATTAGAGTGCCTATGACTGCGCTAGTCGCGGCTAGCACGGAACGAGGTTCGCGCGTCACGGCTTTTCGGCACATTAGCTTTTAAAAAATGATCACATAAACTGCAAAGTTGGTATGTCTATTTATGAACAAATAAAAGACTTATATTTTTCAAATTATATTTCTAAAAGTTATTTACAAGGATACGGATATATTATACATTAAAGTTTAATAACAACGCGTTTCGTAATAGTCGAAACCGAAGAAAGTAGGTATTTTTCTGTAGCTAATTTGTAATTTTGTATTAAATGTGTGATTCAATAGATGTTATGTTTGTATTATTTATATTTGTATTAATTAAAAATAAAAATAAATATGGTTCTTTATGTGTACAAAACTAAAAATAAAAATTACAAAAAAAAAACTGACTAGTATATGTAAACTAAATACTAAGCAAATAATTTAAACATAAGCTCTTAGTCTATAAATATTTGTTAGCGGTTTGGGCGACAACCGTAACCGACGAAGCGCGGACAGTCGTCAACCCTAAGACAGTAGGCAATTAAATCGCGGATTGGGTCGCAGATAACCTACTTCCCCTCTTTATTCTATGACAGAAGGGTCAAGTTAGATGAAAGGCCTCAAGGGTGATTGCCAATGATACTTGCCACCCGGGACTCAACCCGAACGAAGGTCAAAAACTATGGATACTTGTTGCTATCGTTCAGTTATTGTGGCAAAAACCAGAATACATATTTTATTAGTATGATATTCGCAACGGTTTTTGCTGGTATTAATATTATTTTTCATGTCAACGGCCTAGGCTAAATATGGGCTATAATAATGGCCGTAGAGGATTTAGGCGTCAACTTTATGCTTAGTAAACGAATTGGTGATCACAGGAGGCTATTTGAGTGAAAAGATATTCATTGAAATATATTGTATTTTGTGTATTTTTAATGACACCAATGGGAAATCACCCCTTTTGTTCTTTGTCGAGAAAATATGGAATTTTGCAGATATTTTGATCATAAATCAACTAACTATACAAATTGACATCTCGAGAGACACATTCTGTTTCCGCTTCTACCTGGAAGGAGGGGAGGATTCGATCCCCGCACAGTGCAAATATTTGTATGCATGAATATAAATATTTACTCCGGTCTGGTCGTGCCTCGGAAAGCACGTTAAGCCGTTGGTCCCGGTTGTCATACGAACATCTAATGGCAGTCGTTACGGGTTATTGGAGCCCTCAAAAGTCCAACAATTAGTCTAACTGCAATGCCTCGATATCGCCTTCGGGTTGTAGAGGTCAGACAGCAGTCGTTTCATGGAAAATATCGAAGTTTAGCCAAAATCAGCAGTTAGACTGGTAAAGCGGACCCCAGACTCCAAAGCTGAAAAAAGCTTCGATTGCGACTGGGATTAACGCTGAGATGATGATGATGATGACACTCTGCTTAAGCTTGATAACTTGGCAAGTTTTGTCGATTTGATCATACCACGGATCACAGTTCAATGATATATAAAAGTAAACACATGTTTTTTCAAACATCCACCTGAACATTGATAATACTGCAACAACCTGATTTCCCTAAGGAAAAGTTGTTAAACTCTCCCGTTTTGTTTAACACCATAAAACTTTTCTACCATGGTGGCGTAACGTATGCTCTACAAAACAAGTAAACTAGATTCTGAATATCTGACACAATTCATATTACAGTAACTATATAACCAAAAAAATAAATAAACAGGGCAAGCAAAATACACCGGCTTAAAAAGGAGAGAGAAACTACAGAATGTCACGTGCAATTCTCATTTACTACTTCAACTTTGTCCATTTCCACGAAATCTTATCCGGACGACAGCAGGTCAAGCTACCTTAAACTGTCAAATATTCCCAATCAACCTTAAGCCTTAAAGCTTTAGTGATAAAGTTGAAAATCTAAAAAAGAAATCCAACAGATTGTAGTAGCTTGATGTGCCGTCGTCTGTATATTGTAAATAATTTCCCTGTAACTCCAGTAATAACGCGGACAGAGCCTGGTTACTACAGGACATTGTAATTTACCATCATATTTTATTATCTTGTTTACATAGGGTTACCAGTCACAAGTTTTCATGATAAGCAGTTACGACGATAATTTTAAGCGTTGGTTTCACGCGTATATTAAGTTCGATTACAAAACCGTTAATATTTTTTCAGTGTGATAATTAAATTTCATTACACTTGTAGTGTTGGCAATGTGGCCGGCAAATCTAATGGTTTATTTATTGCCACAGTCAAGGAGATTCATTGAACTTGGTCTCGGTATTCCGTATATGACTTTAAACGTAGGTGACACATACTATACCAGCTTAAATCTCCAACACTGCCCATAATGGTCCAATTAGTGTCAAGCTGTTGACCTTAAATGGCCTTGAATACCACCGCCGCAATTCCTCCGGCCGTCTTACACGCAACGATAAAATCTGGCATGTATGTAGGTTCTACATTTTCCCTTTCGAGGTTAGGGAAAATAATAGAAATAATTAACATTTCTAAGGAAACTTACCAAAACTAGAGGAAAAACGTTTACTTTCTAATTGTGACCTAATTGCCGTTATTTACGACTATATAGTGAAGCTGTCTTGGCTTTCCTATTGTCTTGCAACAATAACTAATTAACCCACTTTACCTGTCACTCAAACCGTTCATTGAGATAATTTTTTATTCCAACTGATCATTTTACTTTTTTAATTGATCACTTTATTCTGCACAAGCCGAGGAACGGCAGATGTTTTAGCTCCGCAGATGTTTTGAGAAACTCCGATATTGTTCTAATTTTTTGAGACCTGCCCTATTTATAGCTTAATAATAATGTCATAAATATTCAGTTCATGATGTCTACATTGTTTACGAATTGGCCTCAATATTAAGTGTTAATATATGCCGAAACGCCGGCAGTCCATAATAATTCATTTACAGTTCTTTAAGAGTCGACTTATTACATAACATAATTATTAGCCTATAGTGTTCCCACAGTTCCGCATCAGAAATTAGGTAATTCTACAGAGGACCAGAGTCACCGACATAGCTGAGAGGATTAGCAAGCTGAAGTGGCAATGGGCTGGTCACATATGCCGCAGAACCGACAACCGTTGGGGTAAACGAGTCCTCGCGTGGAGACCGCGTCTCGGCAAACGTAGCGTAGGACGCCCTTGGGTGCGATGGAGCGACGACATCAAAAAGGTGGCTGGTAGTAGCTGTCGGAGAACTACTCGGGATAGAACTTGTTGGCGTGCAATGAGGGAGGCCTATGTCCAGCAGTGGACGAGTAGAGGCTGATGATGAGTAGGAACACAGACCTCCTCTTGGTGAGAGGGAGTGGGCCGTAATCTACCACGCTGCGCAGTGCGGGTTGGTAGATGTCACATATCTTCGAAGTTTTTTGGCTTTAGAATTGTCTTCCTTCACGAAGTATTCCTTCACCGTTTTGAGAGCAGCGGTGATGAAATAATTTACACAAAGTAAAGCGCCTACGCGGTTCGAATCTACGACCTACAACTTTTAATTTGCGTCCGATACCACTAGGCCACCGCTGCTCTAGAGTCGGCTTATATCGCTGCTTCATTGCTAGCAAGATTAGTTATGAAGAAAAGCAGGAAAAGAAAGCAATTAATAATGAAGGTAGGTTATATTCTAGCCGCATCACCGTCGAAGGTCATAAACGGCAAGGTCGAGGTCTTGGCCATGTAAGGGCGCTGGTATCGTGCCGGAGTCATTGAAATCCTTCCGACAGTTTTTATACCAATTCATACAAGACGTTTATAGATAAAGTACGTTTAAGAAGAGATTAAAATGATGGGCATGCTATTTAAATAGTCGTGATTATTTTTTATGTGTGCTGAGATTTTCCACTACTTCTTTGAAGTTACATAGATGGCAGACAATATACATAGATATAGATATTGTGTGTGACAATATAGCTCAGTGTTATTCTGCCTCATCTGGTTGCACTGAAGGTCGAAGTTAATGATACAAGGACGTAACAATATAATTTTGTAGGAAAATAACAACAAGTAGGAAGGAGTGATATTCAATTTGCGTACAATCTCATAATTTGATTTGTTTATGAATGCTCTAAATTGCTAAACATCTGTGAATTGAGCAGATTGACGTAATCAAATTCGCGAACCACGCTCTTCGCTACACTCAGTCATAAAATAAGAATTAATGAAAACGCACGGACTGTACGCCAGAGCGGACGTCGGGCGATATTACATTTTATAGCGAGCATACAAGTTCATAATCACTCATGAATATTGCATAGTTTATGGGCAAAACGTGGGTGTTTTGGGGCAAAAAACATATGTATGTTAATTCGCAGCAAAAAAAAATGATATCGTTTAGCTATACAGTTGGATCAGATATTGCTAAGCAAAAAGGTGAACAGTTAGTGGCGTGGGCGCAAATGCGCAATGTAAACTAGGAGGTCAGCCATGTCAGTGCAATAAACCACAGTGGAGGCATCGACCTCTTGCTCATTTACTGTATGATAAACCGTCCATTACAGGAAAGTAATAGTAACAAATATGCTTATGGTATTTTAATGGTTAGTTTTTGGTGACAGTTTCTCTGATAGGGTGAAGATTGCTGAATGTTGTAATTTTAGATGGAGCAGGGCCCCAATTCTGTAACTTTATGTTAAGCAACATGCCATAGATATTTTATCGATACACTACAGGAATTATTTTGCGACTGTTGCAAATACGGCATTCTGCAACTACTTCAATAACGTTTCTGTAGTGTGTCGATAGTATCTCTATATTGTGTCAGTACACGGGTTTCTAGGATGAGGTTTCGGTCGTTATTCCAACCCCTTCTATGCTAATAATAATTAGCCTATTGTCCTCTTCCCAATGCAGGGCAAATGACTCTTTGCGTACAGAGAAGGTACATACATATAAGCAATGCTCACTACGCTTACTCAAGACAGTTGGTGAGCCAGGTATCCTCATAATATTTTGCTTCTGCGATGTCAGCCAAATGGAAGCTGATGTGCTACTGCATAAGGAACAGAAACTGAGCCAACTGTACTTGAAAACATTCAGAATTTCAAATTCTACTGAGATTGTTTGACTCTCATCTCAAGCAACACATTACATCTTTCCGCTACGGATGAGATGAGTTCAAAACACACCTTGTTTTCGATATACACTTGGTCTTCTCTGTGAAAATTTTCCAAATACGTATTATCCCTCTAAGAACAATATTTAAACCTCTAAACATTTCTTTGTGTGTAAATCATAAACAATTCAGAACAAAGTTTGTAGCTCCACAAACATTGTTTCCCTAGTTTGTCTTTAATGTTATATTCGCACATTGATTGAGGCGTCGTATATTGTGGTAATGTGTATGGTTTATAGAGAACTTACGCCATAAATATACCAACCTCCCTGTTCTGGTGTAATGTTCTCAAAGTATAGTATTACAAAGTTAAGTTGAAATGAAGCCTTATGTGCCAAGGGGGATTTTTAGAGCCAGAATATTTTTTTTATAAAAAAAATAATTTCGTTTATTTCTGACAACAGTGATCGATATTTCGTAAGTATTAAAAGCAACTTATATTCTAGCTAGAGTTAGTGATATTGATATAGAAATAGTACCTATAGTTATTATATTAAACAAAGTATGGCCAAGCCGGAAAATATGTTTGTTTTCTAACTAATCAACCTGCTTTAATGCAAAATGCCTAAATTTGGAGTATAGCTCTTCGCCACAGCTCTCAGGGTATAGAAGCGATTACTCCGGTCCCTGCACAGCAGCGAAGGGGGATTTTTTTAAGGGAGGCAAAAGAAACAGAATAGTTTGTAAAAAGTAAATATCGTAACAAAAATAAATGTTATGAGGAAGCTTTAATTACAAAACATTGTATTATTAGACTGAGCAAAGGGGGAAAATATTATTTCAAAGGTAGAAAAATCTGGAAAATAATTATAACATAATTATCCCTCATTTATTTTGCAAATAGGCTAGTACCTAGTTCTATAAATAAAAGAAGGAAACAATTTAATTTGCCCCATTTATAACACTTAACGGTTTCCAGAGCCATATCCAGGCGGTTCGATTCGTCCAATCAATTTGAGAGACGATAAAATATCCACGGCACTCACTTTAATGTCGCTATTAAAACGCTTAAAGGTCACACAATGAGTCAATTTATAACCAGGAGACCATGAGGATACAGAACATTATATTAAGCATTCGAATCTATTGCAGGGATCCGAGGAACTCGTGGCAAAATGATAACAGCAGCACTGGTCGATCATAGGCTAAGCTATGCTAATCATGATCGCTTCTTAGATGGGAAAGCAAGTTAAGTCGTTAATCGTTAGTCAGAAGCCAAAACAATCTGATCATCAGGGGTATCGTCTTTCAGTAACTGGGATGTGGAGTGTGGTGTGTGGATCTGGACCACCTGGTCAGATAGCTGTCTCTACTTGTGTAGAAAAATATGGAGCAACTACCTAGTTGCTCTATTTTTGACTGAAATGCCACCCTACTGAACTTGGTTGGCAGATTGATTGAGACCAAAAATACTAGAATATAATACAGGACCTTCTTCTATCTACTAAGCAATTTAATGTAATTGCTATAGAGTCCACAGATAAACGCACAGGCTATGATAAATTGACCTTTGCTAATCAGTTTGTCATTGTTTATCAATGTTTTGGTACCTTAGCTCCAAAATGATATAAAAAATTTAGAAATTTCAGAACAGTGATCTTTTATTTTGGGGTGGATGGGAAATCATCAAATGAGGTCTCCCGCTTTGGACGGAGCGGAAGGGCGTGCCAAACTTTTACTGACTAAAGCCCCCCGTTTGCCTGTGCGCCAGGGCCATGGTTTCTCTTTCGGTTTCGACACGCACAGTCCTTCTCGGTGTCTTCGTGGACCCCATCATGATGTGCTGACTTTTTGAGGCACGCGTGAAAGCAAGCTGCCCACACGCTAATTTGAGCGACATTTGCAAGAGATGGGGAAATGAAAGACGTTACAGCAGACTAAAATGTCTAAGCCGAGATTTGTAAACGTTACTAGGCGAGTGCTTTCGCTTATATGTGTTCCGATCTCTATTCTGCATATTGTAGTTTGACATTTGTGAGACAATAACAGGAGTAAAGCAACGTAAGTCACATGCTTAATAATTGCACAAAAATATGCGAGTAGTTTGCACGCCATTGTCTCCAAGCAGAAGCTGTTCTGACATACTGGCATGCAAGATACACATACATGTATGACGTGGTACTAGTTACAGCCAGTATTTGCGGCTTATCGTCGCTTAGCCAAAGTTTCAGACTAACGTGTTCCAAAGATTCAGGGAACGTACATACATGTCTACTATTACTATAAATCCATGTGATCAAAATTTCTACGATGTCCCATAAAACATACTAACCAAAGAAAGATAATAAAATGAAATTATCAGTCCTCAGATTTCTTTCAAACTCATCCGTTTACGATCTATTAAGTCTGGATTTAGAAAACCAACTCTCCTTTCATCTGGAAGATTCAATAGATTTGATATTTTAGTATCCATAACTAGTTTTAATAAAAGAGTCAAAGTAGTTTTAATGACCTAAATGTAAACAGGAACAGTTAAATTATGAGAACAGATGGTCAACCACGGAGATATAAAATTTCGTTTATGAATAACATCAAAACTCACGAGTCGGTATGTAGGGTTTCTGTCAGACGGTCAGCGGGTGACAAAGTGACGTACTTTTTTGCAATATGTCCATGGTTACATAAAACATACATATTTAAAACAGTTGAAGGGCTTTAAATTTGTAAAATATTTATTAATCTATACTAATATATAAAACTGAAGAGTTTGTTTGTATGTTTGTTTGTTTGTTCGCGCTAATCTCGGGAACTACTGGTCCGATTTGAAAAATTCTTTTTGTGTTGGATAGTCCATTATTCCAGGAAGGCTTTAGACTATACATATAACGTCACGCTGCGACCAATAGGAGCGGAGCATAACTAACTCCACGCGAACGAAGTCGCTGGCGGCCGCTAGTTTTATATATATTTAAACATTATCAGTCTATACTGTTCCCAGTCTTGGGACACCAGACTCCGCTTAGTAAAAGAGAGTGGGCGGTATCCGCCACATGGGCTCAGTATGGACGTCAACCATTTGCCTATATCTGTACTATATAGACAACTAGCTTTCCGCCCGCGGCTTCGCCCGCGTGGAGTTCGGTAATATCGCGCTTTTTAGATTTCCCTCGGGAATATCAATTTTTCCGGTATAAAAGGTAGCCTGGCCTTTCTCAGGGTCTAAAGATTGTCTGTGCCAAATTTCATCTAAATGGGTTGAGAGGTTTAAGCGGGAAAGCGTAACAGACAGACAGACAGGCAGACATAGTTACTTTCGCATTTATAATATTAGTATGGAGTATGGATTATGTAACAGAAAATAGAATAAATAATAATATGTCGCGTCTACCTCAAACAAAAGAAACATGCCCATCTAAGATCGGGTATATTGGGAACGAATTTTGTGCTACCTGTCATATTCACGACTTTGACCTACTACTTTCTCTCTTCACATCATCCCATCAAGTTCACTCACTCCTATGTCAACATGGCTCTAAGACGAGCCTCTTAATATGACCCCAGTGAAATTGTTGACAATGGAAAACGCCTTGGTAATAGAGACGTCAAATACATTTATAGAAAGCAACACAATGTTTGTCGTTAATATAAATGTACAAAGAAACTGTTTTCTATTGAAACTATTTGTAACCGTTAATAGTTTTATGAAAGAAAGCGAAAGTATTATAAACGCAAACCAGCTAGTACTGTTAAATATAATACAAAATTGGTAAATGTCCGAGAAATATTTTTGATTTTTCTGTGTATTTCAGCCAAATTAATAGTCTCAGCCCCTCAAGTATGAGTGTGCGGGTTCGATTCCAGGTCAGGCAAGTACCAATGTAACTTTTCTAATTTATATGTATTTTCTAAGTATATCTTGAACACCAATGACTGTATACGTCTAGAGGAAACCTGGACTTAAAGTCTGAAATCGCCAACCCGCATTGTGCCAAGCGGGTGATTACGCGCAATCCTTCTTTGTATGAGAGGAGACCTGTGCCCAGCAGTGGGACGAAAGGTTGATGATAATGAATAGTGTCAACTACTGCCAATCATGCTTACCATTCTTATACAAGGCATCAGTCATCATCATCCTTATACCAGGAGAACAATGAAGTATCTTTGTCTACTAATTAATCTTTCTCAATATCCTGCCATCGCTGCTTTCTTCCAAACACAAAGAAGGAAAAATAAATATCATGTTCACATATGTATATTCTTGAGTTTTATCGTACAATCCTTTACGGTCGATATGTACTCAACACTCGAGATAAAACATCTTATGAAATTATTACTGTTACAACACTCAAACGTTATAGAGGGATTAGTCGGTGAGCTTCTATTTATAATGGAATAGGGATGTATCCAAGGTATGAAAACCAAAAAAAAATTAGTCCGTATCATAAAAAAAAAAAAAAAAAAATAAGACCCGTATTTTTATTTTGTCTAAATTACCAAAAACTACTGAGATATAGCGTATTAAAGGTACGGAGGGGGCTAATTATGTCACGCCGTGGTTTATTTTGTGCCACGGCGTGACGTCATGCGATATTTCAAATCAATATATCTTTCTAAGTATTTGAATGAAAAAAAATACGTGTTCAATATTTTTTATAAATCTATCTGATGGACATTAAATTACTTTTTAGGATACAACCCAATTAAATATTTTTGCGAGTGAACTCTTAACTACTGATACATCCTTTCTTTTTTTCCACGACAGCAAAAGCGAAGATGTAACTACTGTTTTATCATCTGTTGCTTTTGCTACAGAATCCATTTTGCTCAGCTACCGTACCAATCAATTTCACATGCATTTCCAGTAACCTCGCATGCTACTTATCAAACCATCATCCGCTAACTAATCAATGCATACGCAAGTAGATCGGTAAATTATCTGAAGTATACTGCAGTCATGAGCGGCCGTCGACCGCAGACTTCGGCAAAGAGACATTACTCCTACGCTGGCGGGTGGATCATTGCCCACAATCCTCATGGGTTTTCTGATGCGTAATGTTATTTATGTCGTGGTGGCCTAGTGGTTAAAACACCAGCCTCTCAAGTATGAGTGCGCGGGTTCGATTCCAGGTCAGGCAAGTACCAATGTAACTTTTCTAAAGTTATATGTACTTTCTAAGTATATCTTGGACACCAATGACTGAAGGTGAAGGAAAACATCTTGAGGAAACCTGGACTTTAAGTCTGAAATCGCCAACCCGCAGTGAGCAAGCGTGGTGATTACGCTCAATCCTTCTCTGTATGAGAGGAGACCTGTGCCCAGCAGTGGGACGATAAAAGGTTGATGATGATGATGATGATGAATGTTATTTTGAAGCTCGAATGGAATTTCGTCAAAACAGTTAACAGATATAATTGATTAATTTTCAGTGGCAACTACCCAATTACTTTTTCAGAGCAGCTAATCAAACAACGGTCGCAGAATTGACTATTGCAAAAGCCTGTAACAGAATTAATCATTAATTTAACAACGGTTTAAGCAATAAATCGCCAAGTAAAAGTGATCGGATTACCGAAGGTTAGCTGTCGACAAATAAAACTATCGATACAACTCAATAATCCACCAAAAGTCACAAGAAAGACATTAACATAGCACGATCGCCAATAGGCAAAGATTATAGAGATAATCCTTTAAATAAAGATTACCCGCGTTTGTTTATAATGTTTATATGATTAAGCAATATTCACACTTTTGGGCGAACTCGTTATTAGATACAATACATGATGACGTGTTTCCATCATGGTGTTCTGGCTCTTATTCCAATTGGGTTGAATCCTAAAAAATAATTTAATGTCCATCAGACAGATTTATAAAAAAATATTGAATACGTATTTTTTATTTTTTCTTCCATTGAAATACTTAGGAAGATATATTGATTTGAAATGTCACATGACGTCACGCCGTGGTACAAAACATACTACGGCGTGACGTAATTAGCCCCCACTACGTAACTTTAATACGCTATATCTCAGTAGTTCTTGGTAATTTCGACAAAATAAAAAATACGGGTCTTAATTTTTTTATTATCTATAAGACGGACTAATTATTATTTTTTTTTGATTTTTATACCTTGGATACATTCCTATTGCTTCTTCTTCTACCAAAAATCTGTGGCACTGGCTGGTGACAGTCACTATAGCAAGGCGTAGCATCGATGATTCTGTGACGGTTGTTATCTGATATCACGATAAACGTACGACAGTACGTACGAAGACCACGACATACTTTTATATTCCAGCATAATCCTGATGATACTGAACCACTAATACGCTGAACTACCCACTAATACCACAATACTTCTGATAGAGGCTTTTTCTTCTTCGCAACCTATAGAGGTCCACTGCTCGACAAAGGCCTTCATTCCATTGGGGGCATTGGCATACCCTCACGCCCACGCTTGTCCGTTGGGTTGGGGATCGCAGTAATTTGTTATTCCACAGGAGAAGCGCTGCTGCCCGCTTCCCTGATAGAGGCTATAACGTTATTATTATTTTACTCATACCCGCTAACACTCAGAGCACGGCTTTACACCCAGATAGTACAGTTCAACAACACACGGTAGTTGCACAGATTCGATTGTTTTCATTGACAGATGTTGTAACGGTAATATTTTGTGAATAGAGTAGTGGGTTAGTGATTACTGTAGCTGAAGTTTTACTGTTATAGGAAGCTACCCGTTAGTGGGTTTTATATTGTGAATTTGTTTGGAAGGATGTGTCATTACCTATAATTATGTATTTTGTTAAAGCGAGCTACTATAATTCCGCTCCGCATAGCGGGAGAGGTCATTTATTGATTTCCCATCCACACCAAAAAAGGGACTATAATTTCAGTTGCTCGCTTTATTTATTTAAAGAAATTGTGTAAA
The DNA here is from genome assembly GCA_017933935.1 of Sesamia nonagrioides. NCBI lineage: Eukaryota > Metazoa > Arthropoda > Insecta > Lepidoptera > Noctuidae > Sesamia > Sesamia nonagrioides. Next base: position 917,184 of record JADWQK010000539.1, read on the forward strand.
ATGTAGTTCATGTTGGCGAAACCAAATACAATTTTTTCATCTCAATGAGACATAACAATTAAGTAGAACGCTATGCACTTTGAGACAGAGTGGCCGTCTGTGTCCGTGCTAGTATAAGCTCTGTTACAGACACAAGCGACTTCCTCATTACAAATTATTCATTTACAATTTGCTGCACTTGGCAAAACTCCTAAGTTTTGGTAGGCATAAGACTTAGTTTATCATCACCACTTACAAAAATATAAGCAAGGACTGGGTGTGAGCGATGTAGATGGAAACATGCATCGGTAGTTGAAAGTACTTAAGCAGATGTACACATATGATGATATGATTAGGTCAGTCGCAATATTCAGTTGTTATGACAAATCAAACGCTCAAAACGCGGCGTCTTGTTGAGCGCGCTACGCGACGAAAAGTTACTTAGCGTCATCGTCAGGCTGTCTGTGTCGACACTTTATGGTGTGCGGTTTTTATGACGTACCTGAATTGCCCAGAAAAATGGATTTAATTAGAATATTAGCTATTATAGAGGGCTTAGAAGACGTTGCCGCTCTTCGCTACCGCCACGTGCGCGATGTATAACACACGTGATGTGTCGCTCGCTTGCTATGCAAAACACATTAAAGCGTTTTAGCTGACAAAACCGCCCGAAGGAGGGTTAGGCCCTACGCCGTACGCGGCGTAATTTCGGCTGATGTGTAATAGAGTACTTGAAATACACTGTGAGCGTATTTAGCCGAAGTTTCGGCACCGTACGTTCCGCAGATGTGTACAAACAGATAAATATATTTCGCAGTTCCTTATCACGAAATAAATTTCTATAGCAGACAAATGTTTACAGTAACTTTCCGAAACAGGTCAGTGTACTATCAGGCTGTCTAATAAACAATTTGAATGATAACCGTACTTGCACAGCTTAGAACAATGTTTGTTGTGCGATGTGCTCCGTAGTTGATAGCACAAGTGGGTCGGTTGGCGACCTCGTAATCTCAGCTGATGGTTATTTTAATAATAGTTCTACTAGTAAGTCTTGCGGATAAAGTCACCCATACATATGCGCAATGCGACAGCGCGAAGTCATTTTAGCAGATTAATTTCTATAAAAACTTCATGGAAATGGCTTTACCACAATAAAGTTTTAAAAAAAAAAGTTACCACAATAAAGTTTTTTTGTAAACACCATTGCTGCCTTACCGTCTGGTAACTACAGATATATGTATTACCTACTTGCTTTCCGCCCGCGGCTTCGCCCGCGTGGAGTTCGGTTATATTGCGCTTTTTGGATTTCCCTCGGGAACATCAAATTTTTACGCGATAATAGGTAGCCTATGTTCTTTCTCAGGGTCTAAAGATTGTCTGTGCCAAATTTCATCAAAATCGGTTGAGAAGTTTGAGCTGGAAAGCGTAATAGACAGACAGACAGACAGACAGAGTTACTTTCACATTTATAATATTAGTATGGATTTAACGATTGTTTTTTTTTTTTCGTCAAAAGCACGGAGCCCGTTTGTCTGGGCTATCAATTTTAGATATTTGAGAGTAGTTATGGGATATCACCAGAAGATTACCAGTGTTACCCAACAACTGGTATGTGACAGGTAGGTTAGTTGTTCTTCAGTTCAATACTCAATCAATTCAACTGAATAGGTATGCAGCAGGTTAGACTGGATGTTTCTCTGTATGAGAGACCTGTTCCCAGCAGTGGGACGTTAAAAAAAAGGTTGATGATGATGATGAGGTTAGACTGGAACCAGATCCCAACATAGTTGGAATAAGCAAGACAGATTGACTACTTTGGTAATTTCACACTGTAAGTTGGGAAACCATAATTTAGATGCACTATCTGATTATAATCTTGACATGTGGCATATTGTATCATCATCATCTCAGCCTTGGTGTCTGGAGTCCGCTTTACCCGTCTAACTTAGGGTTGTAACGGATCTTCGCCTCCGCTTCCGTTACTGCGGAAGTTCCGCAAGAAATCGTATCTTCGCTTCCGCCTCCGCCTCCGCACAATTTTTATTAGCGGAGTTATAACGGAGGTTTATTTACGTATTTATAAAATAAATAATGCGAAAACTGCGACGCTCGACAACCGTCCGGCCGCGTTTGAGCGCGAAATGGTCAAGAATCAACTAGTGCGAGACGGGAATGCGGCAAACACAATTTGTTTCTCCTTAATTTTCATTACAAGAAGGTAATATTTTTTTTTTACCAAGTATACTACTATTAATGTACGTATTTAAAACAAAAGTTTTGTTTTTATTAACCATAAATTTCATTTTTTTTCTATATGTACTTTCACCTCCGCCTCCGCCTCCGTTAACCTCCGCATCCGCGGAGGTGAGACTCGTCGCCTCCGCATCCGCCTCCGCCTCCACTAACAAGCCTCCGTTACAACCCTAGTGTAACTGCTGATTTTGGCTAAACTTCGATATTTTCCGTGAAGCGACTGCCGTCTGACCTCCACAACCCGAAGGCGATATCTAAGCATTGCAGTTAGACCAATTGTTAGACTTTTGAGGGCTCAAACAACCCGTAACGACTGCCACTAGATGTTCGTATGGCAACCGGGACCAACGGCTTAAAGTGCTTTCCGAGGCACGACCAGGCCAGTGCAAATATTCATATGCATGCATACAACTCTTGTGAAACATTTTCTATGAAAACTTAATGGAAATTATTCTACTAGAATTGCGTCGCATCACAGGGTCGCGCCTGTTTACGGTACTCTTTAATAAACGCACTGCCATTGATAATTTAAAACATATCATCATCATCATCAACCTTTTTATCGTCCCACTGCTGGGTACAGGTCTCCTCTCATACAGAGAAGGATTGAGCGTAATCACCACGCTTGCTCAATGCGGGTTGGCGATTTCAGACTTAAAGTCCAGGTTTCCTCAAGATGTTTTCCTTCACCTTCAGTCATTGGTGTCCAAGATACATTTAGAAAATACATATAACTTTAGAAAAGTTACATTGGTACTTGCCTGACCTGGAATCGAACCCGCGCACTCATACTTGAGAGGCTGGTGTTTTAACCACTAGGCCACCACGACATTTAAAACATATATTATGCATATTTGCTTTTAAAGATATGGGATATAGCCACGTCGTTAAATAATCATAATACATAATATACATGCGATTTGCGGAAGAAATCTTTATGAGTCACCTTGAAAGGTCAGCCGAAGCCATAAAGAGAAAGAACACCCACCGCGAAATGTTCGTATGCAGATAACATTAAATGAAGGCAAACAACGTGTACAGACGCGCACGCAAGACGAATTTCTTTAATAGATTTTAGAATAGAATAGAATAGAATACTCTTTATTATGTACACCATATAGATTACAGAACATAAATAAAAATATTTTACAAAGGGTGACACAATGGGCGGTCTTATCGCTAAGAGCGATCTTTTACAGACAACCTTTGGATGGAATTCTAAGGGGAAGGATAAAGAAATAATGTAGGTAGTCTACAGTGTACTATTTACATAGATTATACAATAAATATATACGTTAAGTGTATACTAGTTTAAATAATTTTATACATCTAATTAATAAATATTATACAAGAGCATATAAAATATAATAATATGTTTAAAGAGAGAGGAAGTGCTTTTTTATCATAGTTTTAAAAGTAAACAGTGTTTGAGCACGTCTTACGGACACGGGCAAGGCATTCCAAAGCCGAACTGCTTGTACAGTAAAGGATTTATCATAGAAACTAGTGGAATGCATCGGCATCTCTAATTCCAGGTTTTCCGATGACCTCAGATATCTATTATGTGTGTCATGAAGGAACTTGAAACGTTCTTTAAGATAAGAGGGGGTCTTAGGATTAAACAAAATGTTATAGAGCTGAAATAGTATATGAGAATTCCGGCGAAGAGGTATAGGAAGCCACTTAAGCTTTGAACGAAATTCAGATATGTGATCATATTTGCGCAGGCCAAATATAAATCTTATGCAAAAGTTTTGAAGTCGCTCAAGTTTATCTAGTTGTGCCTCAGTAAGATCTGGATAACTGACATCTGCGTAGTCAAGGATAGGAAGTAGAAGTGATTGTGCAAGCGCAGTTTTAGTGGCAGTAGGAAGAAAGTTCCGCAACCGTCTCAGAGACTTACCAGATGCAAAAATTTTGCGACTGACATCCTGTAGCTGTGGATCCCAGGAAAGATGCTTGTCGATCCAAACCCCAAGGTTCTTAACCTTATCACTGAACGAAATAGCAGTACCATTAAATTGAACTTGGGGAAGTTGCGACCAGTCTATCCTGGGGAACATCCTTGAACTGCCAATAACAATGACCTGAGTCTTCGATGGGTTAACATGCAACCCATGCGCCTCACTCCACTCACAGATTGAGAACAAATCTTTGTTGATAGTTTGAATGGCATCAGCTAAATCTGAGTGGCCAGCTTGTTTATAAATCTGCAAATCGTCTGCATAAAGGTGGTAGGATGAAAGAAGGTTTTTGGTGATGGAGTTGATAAATATTGCGAAAAGTAAAGGAGATAAAACGCCGCCCTGAGGTACACCGGCAGAAGTATAGCACCACGAAGAGCAAGACTCTTCTATGCATATACGTTGCCGACGGCCATACAGGTAACTACGAAACCAGTCAATCGCCGTTGGAGATATGTTAAGCGAGCAAAGCATGCCAAGAAGGATATCGAAATCGACATTGTTGAATGCATTACTAAAATCCAGTAAGCAAAGAACCGTCAGATTTCCCTGTTCCATACCCAAGCGTATGTCATCAGTGACATTCACTAAGGCTGTAGTGGTACTGTGACCAGGACGAAAACCAGATTGGAAAGGATTCAGTAAACTATTCTTACAAAGAAAAGTACTAAGTTGATGATGGACAAGACGTTCTAGGACCTTGGAGAGGAAAGGCAAGATGGATATGGGACGGTATTCAGAAAACAAAGTTGGATTGGATTTTTTGGGTAACGGAATGACTTTGGCATCTTTCCACATCGATGTGGTTAACTACTGTTAAGGATGTAGCACAGGACAGGAAGGATCTCGTCGAGGACAGGGAGTATCATTTTCCGACTTACACAATCACTACCGATTGCGTTGGACGTGATCGAAAGTATGCTCTTCTTAACATCACAATCAGTGAATTGACTAAAAATAAATGGGTCATGATCCGGAGTTGGAAGGTTCGAAAGGTTGTTAATTGTAGTCGCCTTTATGATCCCATTACAGTGGGATGAAGAGGAGAAGTGTTGATTCAGTAGATCAATATTTAAGTCTTTGGGAAGCGATTCTTGGCGTGATTTTCCAACACCCATGGATTTGAGAAATTTCCAGACTTTTGCTGGATCTCCGTTTTCAACGGAAGTGTGGATATAACGGCGTTGTGCATCTCTACATACCTTATTGCAGCGATTGCGTGCATCAACAAAGATTTTCCAGTTCGAAGGCGAGGGTCGGCACTTATATTTAGTTTTAGTCACAGCCTTCCTGTGCATGATAGCCCTAATATCATCAGTAAGCCATGGCGCCGGAAGGTGTTTCATTTTCACTGCACGGATTGGAGCGTGAATATCATACAGCTGCACCAAATTGTCAGTAAGTAGCCTGACTTTATCATCCACCGATTCAGCATCAAATAAAGGAGCCCAGTCAATGTTGGCAGCGCCTCCTCGGAGATCATCAGTATTCATACCACCAAAATTGCGCTGCAGGAGAACTTTAGGTTTTGCCTTAGGTGGGCGAATTTTATAGGAAAGGAATAATAGATGATGATAAGAAAACATGTCAGCTGGGCATTGACCATGCTTGCTGACGTGTTGCGGAGAAGAAACAATGAGAAGATCCAAAAGTGAAGGATTACAGTTGGGAAAATGATGTGTGGCACTCAAAGGGAGAATTGAAAGATTTGACGACTGGACTGTTGATCGAAGAGAAGAAGAGCGGGAATCGTTTTTCAGTAAGCAAGTATTAAAATCCCCCATAATGACTGTATGACTGTAAGAGGGTGTTAGGGTTTCTAGGATCTTTTCAAAGGAAGACATGAAACTTATGCGTGACGAAGGGCAATAATAAACACCCAATAGAACTCTTACATGGTGTAGGATTACTTCCAAAAAGAGATGCTCGCCTGCATGTTGCGGTGGAGGCTGTGTGGACATATCAACAATTGAAAAAGGAATATGTGAACGAACATTGAACCATACTACTTTATCGCTAAAGTAGTATGGTTCAATGTTGTTGGGGAAAACTTGAGGGTTTCGGCTAACTTGACCTGTATGACTAGTATGAGTTTTCATTACGAGAATCGATCGTCGATATCGAGCGCGTTTGGCGCTCTCATTGGTCGGGAGTTCTTACAACCTTGAAGCGGGAAAATCGATGAGTCGAAACGCGCTCGATATCGACGATCGAGATTCGTAATGAAAACTTATCTAGGCCTACGGCTGGCGCTTCTGTGTGCTTTAAAAATACATAATGATCAGCGGCATATTAAAGAGAAAAAAAAAGCAACGCGAATGTTAGTCGGTTTGGACTTCATATTCTGCAAGACATCGTGTATCTTGAGAGGAACGCCTTTTCCCAAGTCTGTTGGGATCGTCTTCCAGCCAGTGCAACCAAAAACCCATATTTTACTTCGACTCGGGTCTGTCTAACCTTCATAACCCAGTTATCAAGTAATAAGCTACCCTTGATAAGACTTTTCAGCGACATAACTCTTCGAGTCGCTAAAATTAAGTGGCAGTGGGCAGGGCACATTGCTCGTAGAACCGATGGCCGATGGGGCAGTATGGTTCTGGAGTGGCGGCCACTTACTGGAAGACGCAGCGTAGGGAGTTCCCCAACAAGGTTGGTCGATGACCTGGAGAAGGTCGCGGGAAGCCGATGGATGCGGGCAGCACAAGACTGGTCATCGTGGAAAGCCTTGGGGGAGGCCTTAGAAATATTGTTGGTATTCAAGTAATTGTCACAGACTGCCTTGTTCTAAATTTCCAATACTCGCTTGGAGAAATTCTTCCATTTCCTACTGTTTACCCCTATTTGTATCGCCCTATACAACATTCAATGTTGACAATTTTTGTAAAAAATCAAGACAGGAAAAATCAAGAAAACCAGTCAAAAGAAATGCAACTAAGCAACCGCTACTGAGTTCTGAAAGAAAACCCACTAAGTACCACTTTGCCCGACCTTTGAAACCAAATCCAGGAATTTATACATTTATACATATAGCAGGACGTAGCGATATGTAGACCAACAGAGGTAATACTATTTTTATTTAAAACTAGCTTTCCGCCCGCGGCTTCGCCCGGGTAAATTTCGGTTATATCGGGCTTTTTAGATTTCCCTCGGGAACATCAAATTTTTCCGGGATAAAAGGTAGCCTATGTTTTTTCTCAGGGTCCAAAGATTGTCTGTACCAACTTTCATCAAAATCGGTTGAGAGGTTTAGGCGGGAAAGCGTAACAGACAGACAGACAGAGTTACTTTCGCATTTATAATATTAGTATGGATACACCGCCAATCCGCCATATTTTTTATCAATATGAACACTTAACTGCATATCCCTAGGTATTAGTACTAAAGTATAATAATCATTGATAAAATATTAAACAGATACGATATATTCTAACAAACTGACCAAAAAAAATGTGCCGAACACAGCAGCAGCACACATGCATATTTTTATTCGGCATACATTGGTACAGTGTGAGTGAGATGGGGCGCAATCTAAAGCATAGAGAAGAAAAAGATGGCTAGTGTTTGTCGTTTGCGCTGTTAGTGTTTGTCGTTTGTTTTTACGAGTGTATCGAGAGTGACGAAGGCGAGATGCAGGACTTTCCTTCCTTTTGTACGCTTCATTTTCAGTGCGCTAATGACATATCTACCTTAGTTTAATATTTTATCAATGATAATAATAAAGTGTTTACTAACAATCGTAACTGTTGAAATGCCATGCTGTTTAGGGCGAATATTACAAGTTCAATGGTTCTCGTAAAATTTTATCGTTCGATATTATTATGGCGTGTGATGTTAAGGCTCCCGCAAGCAGGTGTATAGCGACTCTAACACAACAATTTTCATTAAGTTTTAACATAACGTCACGGCTGTCTGCGGGAACCTTTATTGGATAAATGTTAGTTGGTATGAGGTGTATGTATGCGTTCTATGTACGAGTGCAAATGCCTAAGAAACGGCAGCGTGTTTGGATTGTAGGTTTTTACTTATACGTGAAGCTTAGAACAGTAGTAGACAGGAAAGAATGTGTTTCAAATGTCACAAATTTTATCTTTTTTTAATCACAGTATTTTATAATAACATATCAGTTTTTGTGAACTTGGACCTTCTTAAAAGTTTTTAGTATATTGCTTATAAATGGTGGTTCTCTACCAAATTATCATGACAAAAGGTAAATTCTATTCCTATTCTTTGTTTGTCAATAAAATAAATAAAGTAAAGTCGAAATCGATACAGATATCTGAGATTACTAAGTTATCGTTCGTTATCAACCTTTTTATCGTCCCACTGCTGGGCACAGGTCTCGTCTCATACAGAGAAGGATTAAGCGTAATCACCACGCTTGCTCAATGCGGGTTGGCGATTTCAGACTTAAAGTCCAGGTTTCCTCAAGATGTTTTCCTTGACCTTCAGTCATTGGTGTCCAAGATTTACTTAGAAAGTACATATAACTTTAGAAAAGTTACATTGGTACTTGCCTGACCTGGAATCGAACCCGCGCACTCACACTTGAGAGGCTGGTGTTTTAACCACTAGGCCACCACGACTTTGATTACTAAAATAATTAAAAAGAAATACTACATTTCACAAGAGTTTCGTAAAAAGCTGTTACTCTGGCGTTGCAATAAGACACTTCAATTTCACTTATTTGTATAGATTGCATTAACTTTAATGCTACAAGTAGCTTTGGTATCTATATATGCTGCTGGTAGTCTAGAGATTCTTGCCAAATGAATGTTTCTTTATATTGAAACAACTGCAGAGCACTATCGTTTGAGTAAATACGTGAAGGAATTGAAATTCTTACAAGACTTTCACTACAGTAATCTTCAACTGTAATCCATTCAAGATGCAAAGATTAGCCCAAGCAATAATCAAGGATTTCTTCTCCTAACAACGTCTAAAATTTCACAAAACTTCACAATGAACTGTATTGCAGAACTGCAGTCTAATAATAGAGAACGGGTATGCAGGAAGCGAGCTCTGTGATGATTGACCGGGACTGATGGATGGCGAGTTAACTTTCTAGGTAATCATCTGTTAAGGAGATGCGATGATAGGCGGAAGATTAAAAAATGAGTGCAAATACTGTCTGGGATTGAATTTCAATGTTGGGCTTTTGTTACTTATCATCTGCCTCGCTTTTTCCCAGCTATGTTGGGATCGGCTATCAGAAAGAAAGAAAGAAATATTTTTATTCCGCACAAACAAAACGCACGTTACAACTAGATACCATCAACCAATACGTAGTATAAAACAAAGTCGCTTTCGCTGTATGTCCGTATGTATGCTTAGATCTTTAAAACTACGCAACGGATTTTGACACGGTTTTTTTTAATAGATAGAGTGATTCTTAAGGAAGGTTTGTATGTTTAATAAATGCATAATATAGTAGAGAAACACTGAGAAATCTAAAAAGCGCGATAAAACCGAACTCCACGCGGGCGAAGCCGCGGGCGGAAAGCTAGTAAAATATATAATATTAATCCATACTAATATTATAAATTATGCGAAAGTAACTCTGTCTGTCTATCTGTCTGTTACGCTTTCCCGCCTAAACCTCTCAACCGGTTTTGATGAAATTTGGCACACACAATCTTTAGACCCTGAGAAAGAACATAGGCTACCTTTTATCCCGGAAAAATAAAAAAAAGAGAAAAGTACATAAAAAAAATATCACCAAAAGTCTCGTACTCGAACATGCAAACTACCAAAACTATGCAATGCAACGTTTTTTTTTTTATTTCTGGCAACTGAGCCGATACAATGCACCGGTGATTTGTTGTCAAAGCCAGGACCATAGACAGCACAAATTATTTGACATTTGAGTTTTAGATACGGCTGTCATCTGTAATGCGCCCGCGACACTAGCAAACAACAATGACAACAAACAAAACAATATCAGCTTCACTGTACGCAGAGAATCTTGGTAAAAAGTTTTATGTTAAAACAATACTGAAAAAAAAAACTATCGGAACGAATTACGAAAAGTTCAAAACCAATTACAAATTCATAACAAGAATAAAACCACAAATACTTCAGGATTTCAAAATAATTTGTATGAAAGAAAAACAGAAAATCTACCCTACATTTTCCATTTTATTTACACAAAATTCCGCTTCGTTTTAACCTAAGACTGCTACCATAGAATAAAGAGGGGAAGTAGGTTATCTGCGACCCAATCCGCGATTTAATTGCCTACTGTCTTAGGGTTGACTACTGTCCGCGCTTCGTCGGTTACGGTTGTCGCCCAAACCGCTAACAAATATTTATAGACTAAGAGCTTATGTTTAAATTATTTGCTTAGTATTTAGTTTACATATACTAGTCAGTTTTTTTTTTGTAATTTTTATTTTTAGTTTTGTACACATAAAGAACCATATTTATTTTTATTTTTAATTAATACAAATATAAATAATACAAACATAACATCTATTGAATCACACATTTAATACAAAATTACAAATTAGCTACAGAAAAATACCTACTTTCTTCGGTTTCGACTATTACGAAACGCGTTGTTATTAAACTTTAATGTGTAATATATCCGTATCCTTGTAAATAACTTTTAGAAATATAATTTGAAAAATATAAGTCTTTTATTTGTTCATAAATAGACATACCAACTTTGCAGTTTATGTGATCATTTATTAAAAGCTAATGTGCCGAAAAGCCGTGACGCGCGAACCTCGTTCCGTGCTAGCCGCGACTAGCGCAGTCATAGGCACTCTAATATTGTGTTTAGGTGTGCGTGCGGCGACGCATAGATACTATGGCGCACACATACAAGCCGCGCGCAGTCCGTTTGTATGAAGATAACGTACTTCCCTCTCTTTATTCTATGCTGCTACTGTAAAGTTAGAAACAACGAGAACATGGAACTGATTATTACATGCGCATAATAAAATGGCGGAAAAATCTAAAACTACATAAAAAGTTGCTGTAAATAAACCCATTATCCCATATACGTCTATATTCTATATGAAATATGTGGAATATGAATTTTTATAACATACATAACATTTCTTAGCAAACAGTCTCTATTTATTTTACTCCGGTATCGAGCTATTTTAATAACGATAATTGTGATGTTTTACCGTGTTCTGAAATATACTATAATTTTAATGACTTCCTCAGGAAACGCTTTCTCAGCTATGTTTTTAAAATTCATAAAACTTATAACCACTTTGTAGTACGTTTTCATAATGATATAAGACCCTGTCTTCTATTTCAATTAAGGCCAATGATCTCTGCATTTCATGTTCTATGTTGTAAATTAAAATGTATGTCATTCCTGGCATATACTTCTATTAAAAGTACCATCGGAATCTCTATAGTGACATCATTCCCGAATTTCTTAACTCACCCCTAGTCATGACGTCACTGCCCTATTTGTATAACAAAAGCTTGGCTACCGATGACGTCACTTAACCCCTTGCCGCATACGAAACCATAAATGGACGACTAAGTTTTCATTTTTTTATGAGCTACTGTTATACCCCATCTTAGAAAACTAACTGACATTAGAACCAGTATTTTATCGGCAAATGGAACGTAAATAATTTGTTCATAGTAAACGTCATCTGTCAATTATTTTTAAGGTTTAGTTGAGCTAGTGCGACGAGCTACGAACAACTAAAAAAGTCCTACTTTGTAATTAAAAAATATATACCAAAAAGGTGAGTAAACGCATAAAAAAAAAATATTACTTCATTCTATTAACTTTCTTTTATTCAATAAACGTTTGATTTTTGCTTTGTTTTGCATATTTTGTGGCATTTTGTTCACTTTTTCGAAATTGCCATATTTGGCTTCGTATGCATTCGTGTCAAAAGTATTCCTGTCATATTTGGCTTGGTATGCATTTAAGGCTTCTTTCTCTTTTATTACAGAAATGGATCTAGCACGCTTCTATGGCACTGCAAAGCATGTAAATATAATTCCAAAATATAATGAAAACTTTGAAACTCGTGGGCAAGATGGGCATGACAAGTTATTTAAAATTTGGCCTTTATTGAATATGATTCGCGAGCGTTTGATGGAAGTTCCTAAATAAGAGTTTTAAACTGTAGATGAGCAAATAATCCCAACCAAGTGCCGTCATGAGTTAAAACAGTGTAACCCTGCTAAACCTCACAAATGGGGTTACAAAAACCAAGTCTTTGAGTGGCGTCAGTGGTTTTAGCTATGATTTTGATATTTTTTGCTGGGGAGCAAAGCAATTCTTTCCCTTCAGACGCGCCAGATCTTGGCGTAAGTTCAAATGTTGTCACACGTTTGACATCAACAGTTCCACGGCATTAAAATTACAAAATTTGTTTTGATAACTGGTTGAATAGTCCAAATCTTCAAGTGTATCTTTACAAAAAAGGTATACTTCCATTAGGAACTGTGCGACTGAATCGTGTTCTAAACTCTAATATGCCTTCTGAAAAGGAACTAAAGAAGCGAGGACACGGTAGCATGGAAGAAAAAACAGCGGTTATAGATAAAGTAAAGTTGAGCTTGGTTTCCTGGTTCGATAACAAGAATGTGAATCTTCTTTCAGCCTACGTTGAAAGTGAACCCACGACATCAAAGCGGCTTTACAATCGACAGGATAAAAAATATGTTTACATACCTTCTCCCCAGGCTGTGGATGTTTATAATCAACATATGGTAGGAGTAGATTTACTCGATTCTATGCTGGGTTATTATAGAATTAATTTGCGGTCTTCATTCAATTAATTCATTTTTTTTCATATGGTAGACGTGTCCCTTGTCAATGCTTGGTTATTATGGCGACGTATCAATGCAGATACCTACATACCTCTATGTGATTTCAAATTGGCCGTATCCGAGCATATGCGAAACGCAGGAAAAGCTGCTACGAGCAAGAAACGCGGGCGTCCATCCAGCATTCTTGGAATTCCGACATCCAGTCGGGGAGGCACACCCTCCCGTTTTCCTGAATCTCCAGTACCCTCAAAAAAGGCACGAAAAACGCCAGCTAGCCATCAAGATATGCCTTTGTAGTCAGTGCGTACTGATGGGATTAGCAATTTTCCTATTTGGAAGAAAAACTGCAGACAAATCTGCCAAAATTGTTCTAAATTTCGGTCATTCAACGCAATTGTTTCACAGAATTTCACGAAGAATAATATAAATTTCTCCTAAATGCATACGAAGCCATATTTGATTGAAGATTATTTGACTAGAATGCATACAAAGCCATATATGGCGTCGTTCAATAACTTTAATTATATAAGTAAATAATTTTTTCTATTGATTTGATCTCATTATGTAAGCAAAAATAAACACGTTATCACTAAAAAAAAAATTTTATTTCATCTCTTTCATAATTCATGCGGTAAGGGGTTAAATTGTGTCGTTAATTCTATCATCGTTCTTTCTATTGAGGGTAGTTTAGAAACGCGTAATAACTCTTAAAGATCTAAGAGTACCGTAATTTGATGCAAAAATATGACTCAGGAAATTGGTTCGACTGTATCTTAACCAGATTAACTATCGCAGAGTTAATTGCAGATCTATAGATTAGTAGAGGAGTTACAAAGTAATGGACATGTTACAAGATGGGTAAGATAGAATTGTCGCAATATTCTAAAGAAGTCAAAATAGGGGTTTCTAATCTTTATTCTCGATACATGATGTTTTCAAGGTGAAGAAAATAGAAATAAAAATAGAAGGAATGACAAAGCAAAAGTCAAACATAAAAGAATTGAGAAAGCGGGACATAATCGGAATTTTTTGACGAAAAAGACAACTTTAACAAAAGCAAATATTGTCAATTCATTTGAACAGACAACATGAATATTATGAGCAGTTGATATATCACAACAACTGCAGCTATTAGAGCCAATAAAGTAATCAATGTGCAGCTTATTTGCATTAGCGGAAATTGCAACAACCTTGCAAATGCATGAGTGGTTGTTTTGCAACCGTGCTAGTTGGCGATAAGTCACTGATAGGTCAAGTGGCTCTTTCTTGATATTTCCCGACGACTCATTAATTTTTATGAATAGTGGCATGGACTATAAATGTTTCAATTTTGTCTTTTAAAATACTATAAAGTTCCTACTGCTGAGAAGCCTGCCTCCTCTTTGTGAGAAGTGGTTTGTGTTTGTGGGGTGGGTATTTCTGAAAGATAAATATCTTCGGTTTTGATGTTTTAGCCTGATTGTCCTTGGTGACAAGAAAAAAGAAGGCAATCAGAAAACAATCTGAAAATTTTAAAAATATACAGGTATAGAGGAGAAATTATTATTTGTTGATCAATACATCCTGTAAAAAAATAATCAAGATAAGGACAAAAAATAAGAAAACAGTCATACATAAGTAAGGAATGACACTAACAAATTACTTATCATTAAACATTGTAATACAGATAATGCGTATACTCCGGTGACACTTAAAGACCCCCGCATGGAAGGTTATAAAAATAAACACGTCTTTCTTTTATAATTACCGTCTCAGTCTTACGATATCATACATTACTTTTATATTGTATAGTTCCTTGTAATAAAAACTACGTAAACAGAATTCATAAAACTCATTTACTGTACAAAAGATTAATTGCTGGTAGTGAAATGGCGTGAAAGGAGTGTTATGACTGTATTGGAAGGGACAGCAAACAAGGATTTCCTTCGTATTGCTTCTGAATTTCTTTGTGTAACTGCACAGTATGAGATAAATGCATATGCCAAGAGAAATGGAGCTTATGTTGTTGATATATCTGGCAATTGCATGTGTAATATTATGCCTAGTACAGTTAGAGAAGAATATTTTGTTATTATTAATTAGAGGAATGATGAGAAGTTAATGGTTAAAATAGATAAAGGTTAAAACTATACAATTAAATATCAATTAATCACCTAAACCATAAATAGATAATATGGCCAAAGAAGAACAGGTAACGAAAATCACACATGGTAATTAAAATATAATAAAAACACAAATGTTAACCAATGGAAAATTTGGACCGATCACCTGGAACAGGATTCATGTATTACAAATCCGACACACTTACATACAACTAAGTAGTAATAAGAAGAAAACATGTGATTTTCAATTAGAGTTTTTCTTCCATACTTTTCTCAACGAAATGGAAAGAAAAAGATTTCACATAACTTAAAATAAAAACTTTTTTACAAAAAAACAACCGACTTCTAAAAACCACTACAAAGTAAATAAAAACTTTTTACAAAAAACAACCGACTTCCAAAAACCACTACAAAGTGAAAAATAACTAATTTCGAAAGTCGGTGTCAAAAACGAATATACAAAACCAAAGACACCGACTTCCGAAATTAGTTATTTTTCACTTTGTAGTGGTTTTTGGAAGTCGGTTGTTTTTTGTAAAAAAGTTTTTATTTATACTTCTTCTTAGTGGATCGATGACAAACAGCACTTTTGAACAAAAATGTAGCTTGCCAACTCCGACCTCTGACGCTGTCATCATTATGAATTTATGATCATCACGTGCGCAGAGGTCACAGTATGTAGAGGTTGATACTTTGTCTTTAATATGTGCAAGTACATTTAATCAACCCAGTCTGTTGTATCAATAATTGTTATGAATCAATCTTCAGTCACTTGTTTACAGTATGATAATATTAGTCAAGGAGATTCTGCTGCACGGTTTGTAGATAAATAAAGAGAACTAAATACTGGAGAAAGTAGCGGAAACCACAATGACATGATAACCATTGTCACATTATTTCTGTCTGCACCTCAGGACGACGATGTGCAAAGTCCAACAAGTGTTGAGTTTTGCTACTTACATTATCCCTTTCAAGCCAAAGTGACTCATGACAATTGTATACGGAATTAGAAACAGACAAAACACAATAGTCAAGGTTTTTATTTATATTAGAAACTATATTAGTGAACCAAATATGAAAACGCTGCCAAGAGAAAAGTATTGTTCAAAGTTAGTGATGATATATCTCGGTTAGAAGATTAGGTCTTAACTCTGTTTTTCTGTATCTGTGTGATACAATCATACTGCATATACGTACTTTCAAGCAGCATCGATAGTACTGACTTTGGAGAATAAAAAAGAATTTCCAAGAGCCTACATACCAATACCATCACCAAACATCATCAATTGAAACTAGACTAGTGTGGCAATGTGTGACTTGTTAACCTGAACTTAATTCCGTACATCATGACCTTTGTGCAATATTTAACATTTTTTTACCGTACACTGAAAATTGCTTCAAAAGCCGCTAAAGTGCTGCAAATTCCACTGAACGCTCCCGATCAGAGATATGCACTGAATAATGAATGTACAGAATGTGGCGTTGCGTACAAATCACCTGATTTGACGCTTGTTAAATATTTCAGGTGTAATGGTCCGCAAGAGCTGAATCGCGTAAAAAATCTTTTTGATCAGCAAAACCACAACGAGTTAAAAAAAGAATGCTGCTGTGAATAAATTCATTCTGTTTGTCAAGAAAAATAAACAATACACAAGGAAAAACATACAAGAAAATCGGAAGCTTATATGTGAATCAATAGTTTAGCGAATATGGACAAAGAAAATGTCTAAAAATAGACTTTAGAATAAATAGGAAATATGATGTGCGTGTTTAGTGACATGGAATTGCGTTTTCCACGTGAGCATTACCCGGGTCACCGACTCCTATGATTGACTGGGTTAACTGTCGATCGTGGTTGCAGATAAGCAAATCGTAGAGTATTCACTGACGTAGTTCAGATTATAAACAATAACACAAGGAAGTTATCGTTTTTCTAATATGTCCGTCGCAAGTTTGTTGTGCCAATTTCTTTTTAATATTTTTCCGTTACCCTCACAATTTTAGCCGTAAACGCTAGATTTAATATGAAGCTATATTTTATCAATAGATAACTTGTCCAGATAAAAATATAGCTATCATCGTGTTTTGTACTAACCACTTGACGCCATTTTATGTGTCCGGTGCGTTGACCTTACGGATATTCGCACTGTTGCGCAACTCGTGCGCATCTTACCTACGACCAGTCAATAAATTCACATATGAAACATCTACAAACGTCAGTTCAAAATGTTTCTCTATCTTTATTATCGATTGAGCATTTATTTATAAATAGAAAATTGTGTTCGAAAACAATTTGCTGTCATGCCGTAAGCTGTTAAATATTTAATATTGTAGACACGGAATATATATTTAACTTTATATTAAGGTTATTAGTAGAAGAAACTAGTAACAAGTTTCCGAATATTTCGAGTACAACTTTGAGGTTGACAATGATGTTATCAGCCACCTATTGACAAAACACCGATTTTGTATTCATGTCATGTTTAGAAGATCTGGACATACACATGGATTTAACCGGCTATAACGATGCAAATTCTGTGTGTTATCCTGAGGCGACCACTCTACATGCGTGGATCGTCGCAAGCGCACATTTTTACCGTTACTCACTGCATTCGTCTTCCGAGAAGTTTTGTTTAACGGCTCTCGTGGCCATATTACCGTCAGGTGTAATTAAGCTGTATTACAGGATAATTTATCGATGCTACAGTAAAATTGATACTCTTCGCAGGCCTTCACGCCTTCTTAAATATAGTGTTATCGAATTTTTGGCTTAAATTTTTTCGTCTTTATTAATTTTCTACAGAGTTGCAGTATTTCTGCTTTAACCGTCTATGTATCTTTAGTACTAATAAAAATGACTTCTGGATGAAATCCCAATAGTTTACATAATAACTGCAATTTAAAAAGGTATAAGCAGGCATATTTACCTGAAGTATAGCCAATTTGCTAATTATGTAACCTAAATTATGGGCGAATTTATTATACAGATTCAGGCTTTCAGGTTTGCTACAAAGAAATTCCAGATGAAAAAAAAAAACCAATAATACTGGCCAACCCAGGAATCAAACCTAGGATCTCATGTTTAGTAGTAGTGCTTGCAACAACTAGATCAACGAAGCAGTTCAATTAAAAATTAATAATGTTTTGAATAGAAAAACACAATTACGTTTTAATTGGACTACCAGTAGTGTTATTGTGATAATGTGCAAGATAACTTATCAAAGGGTCAAACTAGTACTAGTACACGGTCACGACTTCCCTTGAAGATAAACACAAATATTTTTTCACATCTTTCTTCACTTTTGACATTTCCAACTCTGTTTACGACCGTTTTTATTACTGAACGAACTTACGATGTAATTAAACGAATCTGAGTCGGTTTCCTGTCCAAGATCCGTTTGGAGGAGTTTCATGTTGTATCCGACGTTAAGATAAATTTTATTTATCAAAGCACTTTATTCATGGTGATGTGGAAGTAACGAATAGCTGTGTTCGCGACTTTGTTCATGTGCATCGTCAGAAAGCTATTTGGATTTTATGGGATGTTTTTTTACGCCCAATTATTTTTTACATTTTTTTAATAAAACTTGCCTGTTGTTGTCTTTATCAGCTATCTATTTAGCAGTGAAAGTCCTGTCTTAATAAGTCCACCCGTTTATGAGATTAGCCGGAACGAACAGACATAGATTTTAAAAGCATATAATGAATATTCAATATGATTAATTTTATGCAAATATTACAAATGGAGACATTTTTTGTATGTAGAAGAAAATAGATGGATTTCAGAAAATGCGACTTACAACAGTCAAGTGTTGTATTTATGCAGTCTCTAACAAAGGCTACGCGAACGTAACACCCAAGACCCAAAGACAAACACATATGAGCACTCAGTGTAACGGAGTTGACACAATAATTCAAACGGTTCCAAATTTTTAAAAGTTAATTGCTTGGTTGTTAAATGTCGAGTTTATCGACCCATCCAAAACTGAGAGCGGAGTAGATGACTTGTTTGACATGACACAAAGCTCGTGTGACACATATTCTGGTTTCCCGACGGTACAATGTGCGCTCCGTTATGGCAGCCATTGTTTTTCTCCGCGCCAAATTCGGCGAGGCGTGTAGGTGTCAGTTTTTATTCGCACGCTGTTGCGATTATAATGACGAATTGATTGGGCCAACGTTCTAGTAATGAGGACAGTGGATTGCAAATGTGGGTGTACCCGCTAATGATTCAGGGGACTGATGTGAGGATCAAAAGGCCCGTTGTTTTGCCCCAGTTCTTGTTCAGACATCGCGACAGCAAATTGCCCGTTGACCATGTTAGGTAGATTATGGGATAACAATGAGAATGAACCGTGTAATTAAAGGTCAGAGAAGGATTTGGACTAACGGCTGTTGAGAACAATCAAAATATAAGTGAATCAAATCATCGTCAAGTTTTCAATACATACATCTGTAACTTCCAGTCAAATTCGAAATATTCTTTTTCATTTTATAGCCCAATTCTCGAAGAAGGCAAAGAAAAAAACTTAGCGAATACGAAGATATAGCACAGGCAGGCGATGCAAAGGATCGGTCGGAGGAACAAGGAATTTTACCCAGGTAAAGTCGCGGGCGGAAACTAACACGTGAATAAAGCATCGTAGAGTTATTGATTATATTTATGGATGATACTAAAGGAATTGTGTCACGAAACGTAATAAAATTTTATCGCAGTCGGTTATCTTGGTGTGGTTCTGTTCAGATATCGGCGAACATAAGCGTTTAGGTACCTATTTCGTATAGTTACCTAACCTACTTATTGCAAATGTTGTATCGCTGACATTATTCCGTATACATAGCCTGGAGAGCTAGAGACTTCCAAATTAAGATGAATTATGTAATACGCACGAATGTGGAGTATAGGGGAGCTGAGTGAAAACACGAGCAGGTTATGTATATTTTAAAATCAATTTATTTTCGTTGAACTTTGCGTTGCAGGTTTCAGGTTGCTTTTGGGTTACCTTATATAGGTACGTAAAGGCGGCTGTAGGTCAAGCTATCCAAAACTGTGAAATTTAACCAATTGAACCTTGAACCTTAACCTGTAAGTGACAAAGCTGATAATCTATAAAAGAATTTTGACAGATTGTAGCAGATTGATGTGCTGGCGATTCATTATCTTCTTGCAAAAAACGTTTTCTTTTAATTCGCAATCGCCCATTATAGTCCGTTTTACGTGATAATATGCAATTGTTTTCTTTATTAAGATAAAACATTATCAGTCAGCACGCATATAAACGCAGTACATACTATACATACGTATTCTGAACCGGAATCAACATTGTTGGTCGCACTAAGCACTATTCATCGAATTAACTGTACCTACCTCGAATTGATAATTTACACAATACGTCGCCTCATTTGATAACCATTTTTCTAGTAATTTCATTGTTAATCGTTGTATTTACGTAGAAACTCTCATATAGCTACATTACTCAGTTAATTGACATACTTTAATAAAACAATACTTCTACTAATTTATTTAACTTGCAGAGTATATTTAACAAATTAAATTGATTATATTTTAATTGATGGTTTTAGGCATGATCCTAAAATTATTACTAGCTGTGCCCCGCGGTTTTACCCGCGTAAGCTTCGAACCGAAATAACTCAGTTGATATAAAATAAGCGCCTGTTAAAATAATGGGAGCAATATGTACGTCCGCGTTTGCCCGTTTTCGCAATATTTTTTGTTCCTGCTCTGCTCCTATTGGTCATAGCGGGATGTTTTATGGGTTGGGAACAGTGTGGCGGGTTTTGTCCCATAAAAAAAAAAAAAGCCTATGTCCTTTCTCAGGCTCTGGACTATCTGTATACCAAATTTCATTACAATCGGTTCAGTAGTTTTGGCGTGAAAGCTGGACAGACAGACAGAGATACTTTCGCATTTATAATATTAGTATGGATTTAACTAATACCTACTTTAAATAATAATTTCCTGAAATCCTGACGTCATAGACCATGAGCAAGTTCTAATTCCTTTCAAAGTCGACAAAGGAAAATTTCTTTGGAATACAAGGTTTTTTTTTTGTTACAACTCTTACGAGGATACAAGCACAACTAGGTCAAATACACACACACACACCGAAAATACAACACACTTGTAGCATACAAAAAACAACTAAATAACCCACAAGACATTGCGGAACACAAGAAACCAACGTGACTTGACCAACTAACACCTTCCATCATTAATTAAAAAACAATATACAATTAACTGAAAAGAAAAACTAATCGGCATAGGCCTTGTCACTTTACAAGGACAAATCAAACATTAATCACTAAGTGGTAGAAAGAATTGGCAGCAGTTATAAAAACGTAATTAGTAGCAAGGTCATAACAACAGTTTAATGGTTATCAGATTCTGAACTCATTGGTTTCATGTACCTCGATTGTAATGTATTTTATTATCACAGTAGTTCCTTCCACACTTAAGCATGGCTCAGGGATTTGCCAACACAAGGAGCATAAGTGTGCAGACCAGTGACAGAAATAAATATGAACAAGGACGAAGATACAGAGAGAGAGGAGGACGAAACAGGAGATCACAAACTTTTATGATTAGCAAAAATATACATTAACGAGGATGAAGAGATTGTAGATACAAATAGACCCCAAACTGCGAGTTGTGATGCAACATTGAGAACAGTCTTTTTTTCAGTAGACTGATATCAACACAAGTAAAGCTCTGACAATAACTATCAGGCCAATATGTAGCAGCATGGCAAGAAACAATACAGCATAGAATCCTATACTGTCTGGGAAAACGCAACAACAAAAAGTTTTAAATTACATATGACACAAAACAACAACATAATGATATTCTAGATCCTGCTTCACTTTTACCTCATCTGACAAACTATGACTACTGTTGACAGGAAGTCAGTAATCTTAACAGGAAATCATAGCTTCCGAATAAGTCATTAATGAATCATTAAGACATAGGTGCGATGCCAGTGCAGGTATGCAATAAGCTACGTAGTTATGTAGGTATGTATGCATCCGCAATCAGTTCTTTCTTATCTGTATGTGTCATAATAATATAAAATATTATCTGTAACTACAGGTGCAGATGCTTTAAAATAGTTAAAGAGGTATATCCGCACTGGGGTATATTTGTATAATTATCATGGCTTATCATTGACAGCCTCCGTGGAGTAGCGGTAGCGAGCGCGGCCGTTACGCAAGGAGGCGCGTGTTCGATCCCCGCACATTGCAAATATTTGTATGCATGAATATGAATATTTGCACTGGGCTGGTCGTGCCTGGGAAAGCACGTTAAGCCGTTGGTCCCGGTTGCCATACGAACATCTAGTGGCAGTCGTTACGGCTTGTTGGAGCCCTCATAAGTCTAACAATTGGTCTAACTGCAATGCTTAGATATCGCCTTCGGGTTGTGGAGGTCAGACGGCAGTCGCTTTACGGAAAATATCGAACTTTAGCCAAAATTAGCAGTTAGCAGCTGGTAAAGCGGACCCCAGACTCCAAAAGCTGGAAAAGCTACGGATGCGACTGGGATTAACGCTAAGATGATGATGATCATAGCTTATCATAAAACCGCGAGGCGGGAGTTCCAAAGACGGGGAAATGAACTAGGCTGCTGTATGAAAGAATTGACCGCAAACAGCCATGACGGTTGGAAATAATGCAGCAAAGTCTCTGACCAGTAGTGAACTGTCAATTAAAAAAAAAACCAAGATGGTGAGTTTTTTTTGTGAAGATTTTGTCAAATAGGCTTTAACTTCAATGTGTAAATCATAACATTTTGTGCTGAAAAAACAATGAGAAATATCCATTTAAGTACAAGATTTTAAATTTAATACAATAGTTTTAGGCTCAGACTCTACGTTTTGAAA
This sequence comes from Sesamia nonagrioides, assembly GCA_017933935.1. NCBI lineage: Eukaryota > Metazoa > Arthropoda > Insecta > Lepidoptera > Noctuidae > Sesamia > Sesamia nonagrioides. The sequence continues at coordinate 940,134 of JADWQK010000539.1, forward strand.
GACTTGCAAATCAAAGTTATAACGCCTATTTGTTAGGGAATTTAAGTTGTATTCGTGAACGAGAAATTGAGGTGGTGGTCGTTTAAAGCAGTGAAACTTATTATTGTCTAGGTTAGAAATGTTAGAATTTAAGCTCGTGATATTTTCGCTGTACATATTTTAATTTCAGACCTTTTGGCACGGTGTACTGAGAGCAGTGGTTTCCTAGTGGTATCGGCCGGGACTTCAAGTTGTAGGTTACAGGTTCGAACACCGTCAGGCACATTGTGTAAATATTTCATCGCAACTTAACGAAAACATCGTGAGGAAACCGGCGTGTCCTAGAGGCAAAACCTTGACATGTGACATCTATCAACACGCACTAGGCGCGCGTGGTAGAATATGGTCCATTCGCTCTCACCGAGAGGGAACATTATAGGCTGACTAGCTTTCCGCCCGCGGCTTCACCCGCATGGAGTTTGGTTATATCGCGCTTTTTAGATTTCTCTCGGGAATATCAATTTTTTCCGGGATAAAAGGTAGCCTATGTTCTTTCTCAGGGTCTAAAGAATTTCTGTGCCAAATTTCATCAAAATCGGTTGAGAGGTTTAAGCAAGAAAGCGTAACAGACAGACAGACAGACAGACAGACAGACAGACAGACAGACAGACAGACAGACAGACAGACGGACAGACAGACAGAGTTACTTTCGCATTTATAATATTAGTATGGATAGTATGGATTATGTATGTTATGTTGGCACGGCGTACTATTTTCAAAATTGTATAATCTAATGCATACTTATGCATGCACACGTAACTTTGTTGTTCATGTTAACATTCCCTTTTTTTTACGATTTTGTGTTAAATCTTTCCACTGGATGCGTGAAACACAGCGGACGCACGTGTAAATCTTATAATGTCTGGTGTTAAACGCTACCTTATGAGTTTTCTAGTTAAGCATCACAAAAAGGTCTCGTCAAAGGACATTAGAGAACTTTCTCGACGTTATCCTGCTAGATAATATGCGTGAATCTATCAAAATGTATTATTGTCCAGGCCAATAATAATAAATAATCGAGGCCACCACACGTCTGCGATAACAGATAAGATAACACTTGTTATTATTATTTTCTACATTGTTATTATTACGTCTACATTCAAATAATTTAGCACAACCACATACCTTTATCGCTTAAAGTAGCCTTAAAAGTGTAGTGACCTTTCAGAACTGCCCCCGTAATTTCTCGATTAATCATCAAATTCTCAGCCTTATAAAGAAACTCTCGCAAATACGGCTTATTCTCGAATATTTCTGCTTGAATGTAATATTCAGCGGCCTGAGAAGTGTTATCAACAATTCGTGCTCAGTTCCCGCCGTTTACGAATACCAGATGTGCTCAATCTTGTTTCAAAATCACGAATTTCTATTATCTATTACGGTATAGGGAATTAATATCAGATCTTTGATATCGCTATGGGTATCCTTTTGGTCTTTGGACTATTTAATTTGCGATAGTACAAATCATTACCCAATAGTATCTTAAAAGATAGTATTATTAGTAAGGCACTGATTAGTATCAAGGACGAGGTGTTTCGGCGGATCCGACTCGGCTGGGCAGCGTTCGGGAATCTCCGTAGTGTCTTCTCGTCCAAAATACCTCAGAAGTCTTTAACAAATGTGTGTTACCGGTGATGACCAGAGAGAGAGATATCAGAAACGTGGTCGCTCACTATGTGTCTCATAAGAAAGCTCAAGGTTGCACAGAGAGCTATGGAGAGGGATATGCTAGGTGTTTCTCTACGTGATCGAATTAGGAATGGGGAGAGCCGTAGAAGAACTAAAGTCGCCGACATAGCTCAGCGGATTAGTTCTCTGAAGTGGTAGTGGGCGGGGCACATAGCTCGTAGAGCCGATGGCCGATGGGGCAGAAAGGCTCTTGAATGGCGACCACGTACCGGCAAGCGGAGCGTCGGACGCCCACCGATTAGGTGGTCGGATGATCTGACCAAAATCGCAGGGAAGCGCTGGATGCAGGCCGCGTCCAACCGCTCTTTTTGGTAATCCTTGGGGGAGGCCTATGTCCAGCAGTGGACTTCATGTGGCTGCGATGATGAAGATGATGAGATGATGTTTAATAACATATTAGCGCGATGAGCGGACTTCTTCTACATGAACTGGTACTGAGCAACTTTAAACTGAGAAAAGTGGAAAAACAGTAGGTAGAGTGTCACAGGCTTTTGATAAAAATAGTAGAAAAGATTAAAATGTGCACTGGCCAACTCTCAGTCTTTGTTCAAGAACTCATAAAAAAGCTAGCAAAAAATGAAGCAAGTCGAATACCGAGAAACAGAGCAAAGGCTAAGTTATCAGTCTACTGCCTAATTATATAATTATGTAATAACTAACAAATATAAAAAAAACACATCTTTGTTCTAACATTTTAACCAACAGTCGCGTCTCGGATCGATGATCATAGTCTGGCGGGTATTTAAATTTTTCCGTTGTAGCCAGTGTACCCACCATTAATATTCATGGGTTCAATGTTTTCTGATTACTGTATACGCCTAATAGACTATAATACACTCAAGTGTGGATAAACTTCAAGTTTTAAATATATTGAAACCACGGAATAAATTAGATCAACTGACAAGATTATATTCATCAGTTTTTGTTTCATCGACAGAATGTGTGTGTAAAGCCGTACTGTAATGTAACGTTTCATATAATCAAAACTAGCTTTCCGCCCGCGGCTTCACTCGCGTGGAATTCGGTTATATCGCGCTTTTTAGATTTCCTTCGGGAACAACATTTTTTTTTTTTTTCAATAGAAGCTAGCCTATGTCCTTTCTCAGGGTCTAAAGATTGTCTGTGCGTAATTTCATCAAAATCGGTTGAGAGGTTTAAGCGGGAAAGCGAAACAGACAGACAGAGTTACTTTCGCATTTATAATATTAGTATGGATGCATTACGATTACATCGAAAACATAATATGACGTATTCGACACGGAGTTTTCAAAGCAAATTCGTTAGATATCTTTAATTTCAGGTCAACGTTTTTATACATTTATATACGCGAAAGCAATACACCACTGCTTTCCCTGCACTCGTATGAAATCATATTCCGTACAGCATGAAAAGCAATCGACACCAGCTGCGCCTTAATTTACTGAAGAGTCGCCTTTATGTTAAGGATATAAGATCTAGATTTGTGCAACGCATGCTGTATGGAGCGTGCATCGTTATAATAGAGTTGGGAGCGAAAAACTTAAGTTCCGTCGCTCCGCTGCGCGCTCCCCGGCAATTTAATCGTGGAAGGCAAGTAATTCACGCCAACTTACTAAGCCTTAATGTGCACAGCTTATGTATGTATGGTATAGAAAAACTGTTACATTCGATTAGGGTAATCCCATTCAGGATGAAAGATAAAAGGGTCTATTGTGAAAATGATATTAGGGATTTTCACGGCATTGGCCTTTGTTTGGGTCAAATGGACTATACATATTCATACGTATTCAGTGAATTGAGACAATCGGTGAAGTTGGCGTGAATTTTGTTGCCCGCGACACGGTTGGTGCAGTGGCTAAGTGACTGCTGCGCTGCGTGTCGCTTGTTCGATTCCCGCACGGAACAAATATTTGTATGACTGACCGGATATGACTGTTTGTGTGTATGAGTTTAAATATTTTTAAACGCACCCACAATACAAGAGTAATTGGAACCCTATTACTCTTGTATTGTGTAAATTATTTTTTAGGATACAACACAATTATTGGGTTGTATCCTAAAAAATAATTTAATATCCATCAGATAGATTTATAAAAAATATTGAACAAGTATTTTTATTTTTTCTTTCATTCAAATACTTAGGAAGATATATTTATCTATTTGATTTGTCGCATGTGACGTAATTAGCCCCCACTCCGTAACTTTAATACGCTATATCTCAGTAGTTTTTGGTAATTTAGACAAAATAAAAAAGGGTCTTATTTTTTTTTATTATCTATAAGACAGACTACTTAATTTTTTTTTTCATACCTTGGATACATCCCTATTCCTAGTGGCTAGGTTCCTTTTTTTTTTTTTAAAAAAAAAGTTCGTCCAGTGATCAAAATTTCTTGTACAACTCCAAGTCAACTTAGCGCTCATTCTAAAAACCAGTCGAATACTAGGAAAGTCGTTGCAGCAGACGACAATACGACACAAAAAACGCCTACTTCTCCGTTGAGTCGCGCGATAAAACGCCCACTTTCTACACGAGCAGCACAAACCGTGCACGCAGATGATCTGGTCACATGCGCTTGCGCATTGCATTGCGCAAACCGGATATAATTTTGTCAGCCGTCTGAACAGATTTTTGAAAGTCGCCATATTGTACCATTATGCTTTGTCCCCGAGTGAAAACTGTGACGAGTGTCAACCTATTTAAGGGAAATGTGACCATTATATACATGGTGCGCCTATTTACTTTCACGCCATATTCCCCCAAGCGGTGAAATGATGACTCCAATAAAGTGGTTTTCTTATATCGAGTGATCAATTTTCTTTCATTTTTTCCAATATTTCACGGAACGAAGAAAGAGGACTTTCTCCGCCCGCGACTTAGTTATTTGAACATTTTATTTGACCCCAAAATATACAGCATACATTTTAAATTTTCGTTATGCTGCTCTCCTATTGGTCACAGCGTGATGTTATATAACCTAAAGCCTTTCTGGATTAATGGGCTATCCAACGCAAAAGAATTTTTCAAATCGGACCAGTAGTTCCTGAGATTAGCGCGTTCAAACAAACAAACTTTTCAGCTTTATATATTAGTATAGAAGTATAGATTACGTACGAGGAAACATTGGTTTTAAACAACAGCCATACACAAACGTAAGACGCATCATGCCTAATTGTTTTGCGATTACAATTTTTCCAAAAGGAATTAGGGCAGTGACCCGAAAAAATTAACATGTAAATGTAGCTACATAGCAAAACATATACCAGCTATATAATTATACGTATATACAGCAAAAACTGAGGCCAACAGAACAAAGATCTGTTGCTGTTCTCCTTTAAACTGGTTTAATTAAAGTAGCTTACAATTAAGACTTCCTGCGCCGTGGCAAGGCTACTTATGTATATAAGTAAGGGCGAGATAAATACATGATAATACCGAAAAGTAGTTGATTATAATATATGGTGTACCGCCTGCCATTTTCTTTGTCAATCAAGTGTCATTTATTTAAACTAGTATGATACAGTTAACGTATATATTTATTGTATAATCTATGTAAATAGTACACTGTAGACTACCTACACTATTTCTCTCTCCTTCCCCTTAGTATTCCATCCAAAGGTTGTCTGTAAAAGATCGCTCTTAGCGATAAGACCGCCCATTGTGTCACCCTTTGTAAAATCTTTATATTTATGTTCTGTAATCTATATGGTGTACATGATAAAGAGTATTCTATTCTATTCTTTTATCTTTCTACGAAAAGGCTTTCTTCATAAACCAGCTAAGATTGAAGACTCTGAGATAAACCAAAATGGAGAACATGCCTAGACGATTCAAATTCATCCAAGGTAGATAAATAACTTCTATAATCAAAATATAACTGTTAAAATAAAACTGTGAGTGCATAACGGTATTTTTACTACTAAATAAGCTCACGGTAAACTAACATTATAAAACAGCTAAGATTGAAGGCTAAGAGATAATTCAAGATAAAACACGTCTAGGCGATTTATTCCCAGTATTCCCACCCAAACTAGAAATTTTTTATCATGCCGTCAGTGATAAAATAAGCTGAAATTAATCTAAAATTCGATTTCGATTGAACGGGCAGACAGGATCACTTATAAAATAAAACATAGTATGTCAAAACAAGAGCTCTGAGTGCATAACGGTATATTTATTTCTGACTTAAAACTCTTGATAAATATCTGACATTGAATCATGAACTGACACATCAGAAGTAACGTTTTTCGACGGCACAAAGTATCGATTCTGGTTGTTTTAGCATGTTTTTTGATACTTTAATTTGAGTTTTAATTTTGGATATTGGCTTAGTATACAATTAATCATGTTTTTGCAGCTGTTTAGATATTGGCGTCTTTTTAGAAAGAATCGTAGACATGTTTAATCAATCTGCCTAGTCTTTTCGTAACTGTTAAGGTCGGACCCCTTGGTGAGAGAAAATTAAACTGTATATTTAACATAACTACATGTATTTAATAACTTTTTATTCAATATAACTTAAGAAAAATATTTTGTGTACTAATAGGTATTAAGGGTACCATTATCTGTAAAATCGTGTCTGTATGGAAGCCCCTTAAGTATTTATTTTATTCTGTTTTCAGTATATAGCGGCCAATGATATACATAATTTGTGAAAATTTAATTACAGATGATGTATTCGCATTTGATGGTTCATGACAAACATACAGCCTGGTAAAAGCTTTTCCCCTTTGGTTAAGAAACAACAATTTTACGCAAGCCAAACTTCATCAGTCAGGCGCCACATCTATCACAGCCTAGAATACATTTATAACGTCAAAACTACAAAATACCAATAAACTGATATTTCGAAGTTAGTTTAATAAGTATTCTCGGTGATCTGAAGAGCTGGCAGCTGCGAGAATGCACAATGAGTGGAGCGCAGGTGTGCAGACTGCAGCGCTCGAGGCATGAGTAGCATTGTTTCACTTAGTAATAAAACAGTCGTTCTTGCTCAAATAGGTAGTCATTGCAATGCAAAGCCCTCGTCCGCACAGGCGATTTATTTTTCTTGCACTCTTGTATTTTTACGCAGTGTTTAGCGCCGATGTTTGACAAGGCAACAGTCTGATTTTTAACGCGACGGGATTTGTTTGGATTCTCGGCTCAAAATCGAGGCTTAAAAATCTAAACTAAGAAAAAAAAAACAATCGCCAAAGTAAACGTGAGTTAAGCCCTCGTACGCACGGCTTTAGCGCGCCGATTCGCAATCTCGTTCTGGATTTTTCAAGTCCAGTTATTACCCCATCATTGTGGATCAGAGCGCATCTCAGCACGTCCAAAAATCGCGCACGAGAGACAGTATGCAGGATGTATTCATACATATAAGCGTTAATTAAAGGAAATTCCAATTTGGAGATATATCCGTTTTGTTTTTTATGTGATGGCCATTAAGTGCAGTCTGCCTTTACAGTTATATTACAAGGAAGTGTTTAACTTCATACGTTTCTCGAATAATTTTCGCAATGTGTTCCAAAAGGCAATGCAAAAACTCGAGTACTAGTCTACCTTTACCTCTGTCTTTTATAAATTCTACGTGCGTTCACAGCATCACAAAAATACAGGAACAAAATAAAAAAAAAACCGGGAGTAAAATGCATGGAGATATGTAGATATAATTTATTTATTTTTTTCGTCTATGATAACGTTATAACGTGCTCGTATAGACAACATTTTATGGACGTGGATTTCTACCATACATTAGTCACGTTCAAAATTATACATTGAAGTCAATATGTGTTAAGTAAAAACAATCGGAAATATGTGGTAGTCATTCAAATTAATGAACACAACCAAAGCTTTCACTTATAAAAGCTGAAATTAATAGACAATGGTAATGTAAAATTAATCGTGTGTTGGTTGAGAGTAATGATTTTTGAAGTGATTAATTCGTAATTCATATAAATCTTTCCTAAATGATTTATCGAAGAAAGTTTTTATAAAGCAAGGATACTTAAGGAACTTTTTAATGTAAAGGTCAGTCGGATTTAAGACTGTCCTTAATTCTTGAAGTTCGACTAAGAAACTTTTAATTATTAGATTGAATGATAAATGATTTATTTCCGTAAGTAGGTTCGTAAAACAGTTTTACAAATCAATCATATTTTTTTAACTAGATGAATTCAACATTTCCTATCTGACTGACTATTCTGCAGTCAATTCTCGCTTTATCCATACTAATATTATAAATGCGAAAATATTTCTGTTCGGCTTTCACGCTAAAATTACTAAACCGATTGTAATGAAATCTGGTACACAGATAGTCCAGAGCCTGAGAAAGGACATAGGCTATATAACATCCAGCTATGACCAATAGGAGCAGTGCAGTAACAAAAAATGTTACGTAAACGGGAGTGCGCTTATTTTATATCAATTAAGCTCTTGTAGACTGAAGTCCACGCGGGCGAAGTCGCGGGCAGCAGCTAGTTGATAAATAAATAACATTATGCCTGTATTCCCTGCATGGTTAAGTTGTGGTGTACCTATCGTAAGTTACAAGAGTACGAGAATACATTTCGTTATGTATAACTCGCGCAGTTAAAGAAAAGATCTGAAAATGGCGGCGGCTACTTATGGTACGGTTTACAAAACAAGTTTGGTTCTATGGGTCGTTACGCCTTTTTCAAGAAACGTAACATAACCAGTTACTTGGTCGAATAAAAAGAGATATTTTTGTAGCTAGTTATTTTCATTCGACTACTGTGATTGTTTACATAATTATACCTCCACCAACTATACAGTTACTCACGAAACGAAACTAAATTAAATCACTTTCTTGAGTGTGTTGTTATACAGTTAATTATTTTTTTTAGCTAATATTCTATTATATAATTGTAATATAGTTTGTCAAATATTATATAATTATATTACTAATATTAAATTATTCTTTTAGCCAATAATAGTAAAAATAATATTACTAAGTAAGGAGCAAAGGTACATAAAATACTGGATTTTAAAATTTGTCTTTATTAATTATAAAAATACCTGATAAAATATCTGAGAAAAAGGTTTTATAAACCGCTTGGCCCAGCAATATCTGGATCATCTGAACCCATTATTGGTTCAATCCCCTCCATCAATTCGTTATAATCATCCATGGACTGGTCACTTTCACAGTCTTGGTCGTCACATTCGTCACTTTCATCTTCGGTGTCGCTATTCATGCCCACACTGATAATGAAATCCTCTAGTTCACTCTCCCTGCCTACATCGCGATTCCAGTATGCTTCTTCGACTTTCTTTATGTGATTTATTTGTTTCTTCCATTCGTCTTGTGTAATTGAAGCTATGGCCTCTTTTGTCAAGTCCTCAATTTTATTTTCGTGTTGCTCCACATTTTTATCTGCGACCCGTTGTTTTATTAAATTCCAAACATGTTCTATGGGGTTCAGGTCGCAGTTGTAAGGAGGGAGTCTGAGAACTTCATGGCCATGCTCACGTAGAAGTTCGTCTACCACATACTTTTTTTCGGGGCGATGGTGTTTTAGATGCACGAGCAGCTCTGCTTTAGTCCAGTCTTCTTCGAATGCCACACCGTGCTCGTGCATCCATTTCTTTATATCCGCTTTGCGGGTTGCAGTCGTTGGCGCTTTATCCAACTGCATGCTGTGGTAAGATGCATTATCCATGACGAGAATGGAGTTTTGAGGCAGATTTGGTATAAGTTTTTCGTTCAAATATTTTGTAAAGTTATTACCATCCATCTCGTCATGGTAGTCGCCTTTTTTTGATTTTGCTTTGAATAATAATCCTGCACCCTCCACAAACCCATCCTCTGAGCCGGCATGAACCATCACCCACCTTTGTCCAGGACTATCATTTTTTCGAATGCCTTCGTTGGTGGATGACTGCCAGCACTTGCTGACAGTATAATGAGCATGGATCCACGACTCATCCATGTATACAACTTTCTTTTTTTCCGCACCCATGGCATCATTTTGTCGGAGGCGGCGTAAATATTTCACTCGCCAGGCTTTTATATTATCGCGCTCTATGAGCACCATTCGGTTCTGGCGACATTTTTTAAATCGAAATCCGAGCTTTTCTTTTAAAATCTTTCTTAACGTCGTTTTGGAGCCTGTATAGTTTAAATCAGCTTTTGCTGATGCCATAATCTTGTTCAGCGTAGGTACCTCCTTTCGAACGTCATATATTGAGGCCACAATATTTCTAATGGCACATAAACTGAAGTTATCCATGGGGACACGCGTATTGTTTTTGCCTTTTCTACCCTTACTCGGCGTACGGATTTTAGTGTTGGTTTGTTTTGCAAGTTTACCTGAAATAATAGTAAAATATTATAATAGAATAGTAATATGATGGCTTTATTTTAATTAGGGTTTTTATGAACTGAAACATGCTAAAATATGCTGGACGCTCTTTTATAGCGTGAAGTCATTAAAATATACCTTTCTCTGCACGTGGGTACTATAGAGTCCAGAGATTATTAGGTTAGAAGAATAAATTACTATGATAATGCACCTTGGGTACTGAGTCGCCCAGGCTATCAATATGATGAAAGGTCGATTTTTGTTTGCGTTATCCTAAGTTTATTTAAGTTTTGATGACAATAAGCATGCTATCCGAGTTTCTTGGATACTTTTAGTATCAGTTTAATAGTATGTTTTAGTATGGAAGTTAACTTCAAAGAACTTAACACTTTATAGAAGTTAACTTAACTTTGTTACTAATAACAGCGAAGCAAAAACAAAAAATGTCACATCTGGGTGATATAGATGGTAAATTTAACTGAAAAAACATATTATAGACAGAACAGAGCTAAGCACAAACTGATAGTTTATTGGTAATTACCTTCTCTCTTAATTTTCGATATAGTAGACATCGATAAATTAGTCGCCATCGCTGCGCGTGCAGCGCTGTACTTGAGCGGATGGTAGCGCTCCAAGTTCTTCTCTTCTTCAAAGTATTTTATCACGTTGTAAACAATTTCACGCGCATCACTGTGTAGAATCTTTCCACGTTTTCGTGAAGCCATTGTTCAATCACAAACCAAATGATAAAATAATAAAATGTCAACGTTAGTACTAAAAACTTAACAAAAATAAATAACAATCAAACGTAACGCAAACAAATAACAATTAAACTCAACAAAAACAATAATATCAACAAAATAACAGAGACTTTAGCGGAACGAAAGTAACGATAACTCGGAGTGCGTCAAAGTAGCTTGGAAAGCGAATCCTGACTGATTGTTATTTTTTTGCAGCTCTTACTTCACTGTGTGAGTATAGACAGCGATAGAGAGTGAGCGAGAACGCATGCGCGCGGACGCCATTTACAGATCTTTTCTTTAAGTGCCCAAGTTATATGAGTCCAGTGGATAGAGCGAGTCTATTTTCATCAGCCGGGCACAAATCTAGAATCCGGGCTGCTACTGAGAAATTCCAGATAGTAAACCCAATAACACTGGACATCACAACCACGACCACGTGTTCAGCAGTAGCGTTTGCGACCAACCGCTTGACCAACTAGGCAATCTACATGCTTAGGCAAATTTATACATAAATGATTTATTAGAGGAAATAGCTGTTCGGTTTCCATATTTATTCGTAACGTCTGACCTTGTAAAGGCAAAGAGTTTTGAAGGTCGGTGAAGTGAAATCTTTTCGTTCTAAATTGTCGCCTCACTTTCGCTTGGTCACCACGCGTGGCTGTGTTGGAAACGATTTCATAAGTTTATGGAAACGTAACGTCTTTTGTTAAGTTATTGCGTTATGATTACTGTGCATTGTTACGTTTTGAATGAAATATTAGCTTTTATTTGTGGTGGACACTGATCGATTCGTCGAAGGCTTGTGGCTAATTTGTGCGCCGAGTAGTTTTCAGAAATCGTTGAAAAGTTATTATAAAACAGTTAAGTACTTTCGTGGCTTGGAAATCAGGGTTTGGCTGACATTTGTTGATTTTTAATAGTCGTTACGGTTACGGATGTGTGATGTTTTCTTACTTAACGTCATCGTATGATCATTGTAACTGAATTGTGGATGATAAAAAGATAGTGGCTACACGTAAAATAATTCAAGTGCACCGATTAAACTGGAAGTCGATCCCAAAAGTAGCTGAGAGGAAAAAGACTAGGAATGGTTGTTAGGTCAAGAAAGAGTAAATAGTTAGATCAAATAATGAGGAAGTTTTACAGATGGTTAGACACGACGAAATCTGTGTCAAATGCCACTTGGTTTTATAACATAGATTATATTCCTCGCTATTGTAACCTCAAAACCTTGGTATCTGTACCAGCTTGTTTAGTGCTTCAAAAATCGATTAGGTATTTTAATGTTGCTGGTGACCTCCCGGGTCGAACTCAATGGGGCATAGAAATAAAATAAAATGTACATCGATCATAGCCTGTGATTGATAGAGATCGCTAAGTACTTATTTTTGTAGATTTTACATTGACATATTGTTTGTGGGCCGATGACCTTTCGTGACGGTATTATGAATTTTGATGGTAGCAACTCCATCTAGATTCCGAAACGTAATTTGTGGTATGATTATACCCGCCCCCGCCAGGCACGATTCCAACAACTTGATAAAACTCTTTTGACGAAAAGTTTAATATTACTATGTAATATAAACCACTAGTTATACCTTTAAGGCCAATAATGGCCAGGGTTGAACCCTCACAAGGAAATTTACTTTGTGGACATAATTAGGTACTGTTCTCAAAACGGTAAAGGATAAACCCTGAGGATACTACATGCATCCAGAAATGCCCTAGAACTAAAAATTCGAAGTCAGTTGACCTCTCTACCAACCCGAAGTGGGCTCTCATCATCATCATCAACCGTTTTATCGTCCCACTGCTGGGCTCAGGTCTCCTCTCATACAGAGAAGGATTAAGCGTAATCACCACGCTTGCTCAATGCGGGTTGGCGATTTCAGACTTAAAGTCCAGGTTTCCTCAAGATGTTTTCCTTCAACAATCAGTCATTGGTGTCCAAGATATACTTAGAAAGTACATATAACTTAAAAAAGTTACATTGGTACTTGCCTGACTTGGAATCGAACCCGAAAATCGGGCTCTCGTAGTGGATTAATGCCCATTTCGAGCTCTTTCAGCACTAGTAACATTATAGGCTAAGTAATTATTTAAAATAATTTACTCATAGTATGGATTTCTTTTACAACTAAAGAGACCAAGTACTTGCTTCATAGAAATGATAAACTCTAGTCCTCGTATGGATATGAGTACAGGTTTTCACATCGCAAAGGTACTCAAAGTGCATAAAATATGCGTCTAAAGTACCGCTAACTGCGATGTTCACAGTTTTATGGTTATTTAGCCAAGTTCCTAATAAGTCGATCGTGGGAAAAGTCCTTTCTACTAGTCTACCAGTTTCAAGTAAAAGTAGACAAACTTCTACACTAATATTAATTACGAGTTATTTTGTTTCTACCCGTTAAGTAATCTCTGGAACTATGAGTCGGATTTTTTTTTTCAAGTTGGAGCCCAATTTTTGATGAAGATTGGATACAGGATGTAGCATCATAGTAGCTTACCGCAGGCGGCGTTCCTTCTCATAACTTCACAACAACATTATTATGAGCCCTTAAAAACCCCAATATCATTTGTTGCCATCCAAAGAAGCTGCCCCTTCGATGCCAAAGGGACGGCTTCTGTTTACGTAATACCTCTTCGATTACACCCTGTGAAGTGATAAAGACCAAGTAAGAAACCTATTATTTTTCATAACTTCATTGCATAAAATTAAAAAGTGCACTTTACCATCAACGATTGTGTCACTGGTGCTTGTGTTGTGGACTCTTGCACTAATATATATTGTTGTGCGAGTCGTCATTAAAAAAAAATATTAAAGTGACGATTCCCCCGTTACGGGCCAATAAATTCTTGCAAATTGACCAACAAGCCGATTTGACGCTTTAGGTTGAAGAATCTAGAAATTTCACGCGTACGAAGCGCGGACAGGAGCTAATCTTTTTACAAGTCACTAAATAACCATATAATAAACGTTCTGTTTAAAGTAACAAGCAAACAGTTGCAAAAGCATTGTGCAGTAGAAAATTTGCGGTTGAATGCGGTTTGGTGTGAAAGTTTATATGCAAATCGAACACGTCTGATGTTTTAGTACATAAATGTATGATGGGTGACATGCAAGTTTTCTCTTTCGCAAAAACGTAGATTGACTGGAATTTTGAAACGTTTTACTTGATATTTCACGGAAAACGCAAAGCTAAGCTGATGCAGAAATTAAGTATGTACTTTATACATATAAATGATTTATATTTATCATGATAATTTTGGGAAGTGACTTTGTTTGTTTGTTCCGCTTTCACGCCGTAACTTCTGAACCGAATGCTTTGAAATTTTGCAGACGTGAAGTTAGAAGTCCGTATTAAACAATAGGGTACTTTTTATCCCGGAAAAATTTATATTCCCGAGGAAAATCTAAAAAGTGCGATAGAAGCGAACTCCACGCGGGCGAAGCTGCGGGCGTAAAGCTAGTTAAAAATAAAAGGTTAAATATGTGTTTTTTTTTAGTTAGAGCATTATGAAAGTATTAAATGGAAAATATAATATTCTAACCTTACTAAAATATTAACAAAATACCCTCCGCAGTCGACTGGCCGCCACGTTAAGACAATACTTCTGGCCAAGTTAAAAGTCAGATCTTGCTTAATGGTAAGTATCAACCAGCCATTTAGAGTTTATATAGAACAAGCCATTAGCACTCGGACCCTACGGTCCAAGGATAGGAACCCTAAAAACTTGAAAATATAACTAAAGAAAATAGATCAAACTTATTGCTGTCCTTCGGACCTTTTAAGCATGAGATGACATATAACACACAGTAAGACCATAATATCTACAACACGTATTAAAAAGATTACCTTTATTGAATGAAAAAAAAAAAAAGTATATTACGTAAGAAAACAATTTATGATATGTATTTATAGAGGTGGTATTAGTTATGTATGTATGTCATGGTTCTTGTTTGAATATTTACGACGAAAATGGGGGTAGAAATACATAATGTAAGAACGGACAGTATCTACAATTCGGAATGTACAAAATGTGGGACTTATCGCGTGTGGACAACGGACATCTTTTCTGTTATATCCCTTACCATTGGTGTTTCTGATAAACACAAAAAAAAATGGTTAAGTTGTAGCTTGAACCGGTGAGCTCACGAATTAGGACATATTCGGCTCGAAGGACCACAAACGGTATACAAAACATAGTTTATGTAGTTCAAAAGGGAAAACTCTAAAAGAAACAAGTTTATTTTAACCTAAATTTGGGTGACAGCAAAATTCAAAATACAGTTGTGTAGAACTGACGTGTAAAATATTTTTTGGCATATTACTGAACTACGTATGCTAACCTGAGGGTACCCACACACTTGAGTCTTATCTGAAAAAGGTAGGATAGCCTACCCATATAGTCAATTTAAGTGCATTTGTAGCAATGAGGAAGTCCCAACAGACTACAATACAGCACAATCAGATCTGAAGAGTAATCAGTGTTAAATAATCTACAACTTCTTTGATTGGCCACTATAGCGAACTTTGCCCGTTGCAATTGTATGCAATTCCTCTTTAACTCTCAGACTACAGTTGCTCTATAAAACATGAATTATTAGCTGCTATCCGTGACTTATTTTCCAGCAAACTTCAAACCTTTCGCCTTGTTTAACAATAAAGAGTTACAGTTTCAAAATAACCTATTCTCCTTCGAGACAATGAGTGCTTGACACCTGTCAATTTCATAAAAAATGAATACGCGTTTTGCGAATTTGATCTTTATTGGTTACTAGAATTGTCGCACTGAGCGGTGTCAGGATTCATCATTAGCATTCTCGTGACGATCGGACTGTAGTGCATTTTTATTTTACTATACAGTCAGACCTGAACACCAGCTACACTGCTACCAATTCGTTTTTCCTATACAGTTTCACCTTAACATTTGACACTTTGAAACAATAGCTAATAGGAATTACGTGTCTGTGTCCGTAACTCCGATTAACGCACGATCGACTGCGATTAGTCGCGGTGTTCGGTTACATTACTGACTTACCGAATTAAGTGTGCAGTAAACTAAATGGTGTAGTCGCTACTGCTTTGACTTGTCGTAATCAATTACGACAGACTTTACTAGTGAGTCAGTACCTCAAACTAATGAAGAATCATGTTATAAGCATGATTCTTCATTAATTTGAGGTATTTGAATGTTTAATGGTTTTAATGGCATGGTTTTTCACAATTAAGACAGGCTGCCGCAACTCTACAATGATCACTAAATCAGAATATAATGTTCTCATAGCTGAGACACAAAACTCTTCTCTTGGACAACACGGATTACCCATGGTGAAGGAAAACGTAGTATGGAAACCTGGCCTAATAAAAAATAAATAAATGCGAAAGTAACTCTGTCTGTCTGTTACGCTTTCCCGCTTAAACCTCTCAACCGATTTTGATGCAATTTGGCACAGACAATCTTTTGACTCTGGGAAAGAACATAGGCCCTTTTATCCCGGAAAAATCTGATGTTCTCGAGAAAAATCTAAAAAGCGCGATATAACCGAACTCCACGCTGGCGAAACCGCGAGCGGAAAGCTAGTATAATCATAAGCCTGAAATCCCCAGTGCCTGTTTAGGTAGGAAATCATCAAATAACCTCTTTCATTTTGGGCGGATCGGGAGGGCATGTCAGACTTTTACTGAATAAAACCCTCCCATGTTCCGCCTTTGTCGTTGGAACAGGGGGCCACGGTCCTACTGGACCCCGTCACGTCTTTGGGGCGTGCGTAGAACATGCTGCCAACCCGTCTCTGGTTCTTACCGTATCGCCAATCCGCTCTGAGACAGTAGCGAAGAAGGCATAAGCATTGATCGCCATCAATGTTTACGTTTTCTATGAGAAAGTGCCTTTGCTCTACAGTGAGACAATATCTATCTATACTAATATATAAAGCTGAAGAGTTTGTTTGTTTGTTCGCGCTAATCTCGGAAACTACTAGTCCTATTTGAAAAATTCTTTTTGCGTTGGAGCCCATTAATCCAGGAAGGCTTTAGGCTATATAACATCATGCTGCGACCAAGAGGAGCGGAGCATAATTAATTCCATGCGAATTGCATGGAACATTCGCAGCAGCATTCGCTGGTGGCTGCTAGTACTAATATATAAAGCTGAAGAGTTTGTTTGTTTGAACGCGCTAATCTCAGGAACTACTGGTCCGATTTGAAAAATTCTTTCTGCGTTGGATAGCCCCTTAACCCCGGAAGGTTTTAGTCTATATAACATCACGCTCCGACTAATAGTAGCGGAGCATATAAAAAACCTATCGAAACTTACGCGGGTGAAACCGCAGGGCGCAGCAAGTGCTACATAAGTTGGTATTATTGTGACACGCTCAGTTTCGCTTCTGGTAAATTTTTCTAAGTATAAGCCAAAACCTTTCTCTTAGAAACTTGAACGAAGGAATTTGTCACACACAGTAGGGTTCAGGGATGGCATTCCAAAGGGTTCCACAAAGGTCGTCACAATCTTCAATGTGGTAAATGTCAGGAGCGTGTGTCGATGTGTTTATAATGTATATTGTGATCTGATAAACAGTCAGTCCTGCTCTGTTTGTGTGTGAGGCACCATTACTGCTGTAAATATTTTAACTTTCCTGGCTTCGGGTCATTATTCACAAAAACCACGCACTAATATCACCATCATCTGCCGAGCCTTTTACCAAGCATGTTGGGGTCAGCTTCTATGACTAGGTAATCTATCTGATTGCACCTAATTACCAGTACATATTTTCATGGAGCGACTACACTGACTGTATCTACAATATGTAAAGAAAACCCTGTCCGACCCTTGAGGATAATAAAGGTTAGGTAAACACTTGGCCAAATATAATATAAAATTTTACATAATCATCAAAGTAACAATACTAATGAATTTTGAAATAATCTTTTTTTCCCGGGAATTAATTTCAATTTCCCGGAAATTTGATATTTTTTTAAAAAGTGACAACACCGGTATTATTATGAGCGAATAGCGACGCGACCACGTCACAGGTGCCGCGTGCCCTGCTCCCCGCCGCCCGCGGAAGGGTTGCATACCGCATATGTATTAAGTTACCTCTTTTTGCGAAATAATATTTATTTTTTAGGGAGATATTTTTTTTAAGTTTATCCCGGCTTTGTATCCATTAGTAGAATCAGTTATCGATACCTAAACCTTCACGGGTCGGACAGGGTTTTCTTTACATATTGTATACAAGGTTATTTTTTGTTTATACGAAACCTGAATATAGTTTATTCAGAATAAGTAATTGAATCGATTCCAATCATTTTTACACCATGTTATATTTTTTCACAAATACATTTAAAAGTTATTGCGTTGTGGTTACTGAGCGCGTTACGCAGGTTACACGGGCACATGCCCGCACTTAGCTGACGGCACAGGTCAATGCACCACTCGGCCGGCCGTCCGAAGCGTGAACCATATTTTTGTTGGGACAGCCAAGTAGGATAACAAGCTCATAAGTTTGTGGTTATTCATGATATCTTTTTGAAATTTTGTACTTAGATTCTTTACTTAAAAATACTGGACATGTGTGTGGACGAAGCGTTTCGCCTCCTCCTTCATACCGCGTACATCGAGGGACTGGAACAATTTGCCAGCGGCGGTGTTTCCGTCGGACTACAATTTGAGTGTGTTCAAGGCTAGAGTGAATAGGCTCTTAATAAACTAGCGCGCTTTACCATCAACGATTGCGGCACTGCTTACCATCAGGCAGGATTGCGGTCAAGCGCTGGTTTATAATACGTAAAAAAAAATAAAAACATGTGTTTCGGGTTTCACATAAACAAAAAATAATAATAATAAATAAATAAATTCTTATTTATTTATTTATTATTATTATTACCAAAAATAATGTAGTATACTTACTGGGTAATACGACAGATACCCTTTGGTAACGAATGTCAAAAATTCACCAATAAGAGCAGAGTCCCACAGCTTAACCTGCTTTCCGATGTACGGAGGCAACATGCATTGTATTTCCTTTTCCCTTTGCTACATAAATTATTCTTATTCTAAACTACTTGGCACTATTTATTCTGTGACTGAACTCACTTTGGTATTGAGGATTGGATGTTACTAATGCTACTTCTCACAGAGAGAAAATGGTAGCCCCAGCAGTGGGAACGTTTTACATCCATACACATAACATCACACTAGTATGTCGCGAAGGTTTGGGCAGAGATGTATCTATACGTATACACCCACATTTCACCAGTAGGCCTAGTATGAGTTTTCATTACGAAACTCGATTCTCGATATCGAGCGCGTTTAGCTCATCGACGTTGTAACATCACTATTTAGTAAGATGTACCTACTGAAGTCACATCACTATATGCAGGTCGGCTTCATTCTCTTTGTAACTGTGTGGACGACAACTTGTACTTCTGAATATAGTAAACGATATTATAAAATTATCATAAGTCTTTAATTCAATCATATAAGAACATAACATGGTGTCAGAAGTGGGCCGCTCAAGGTTGTAAGAACTCTCAACCAATGAGAGCGCCAAACGCGCTCGATATCGACGATCGAGTCTCGTAATGTAAACTCATACTAGGCATACAATTATGTTTTAGAATCCCTTGTAACATTATACTGATAAAATAATGCGTGGTCTGCATATTCACCAAATATTTTGGGGATTTCAACTCCGTTTTGACGTCATAGACGGTAATTATCGCCCACTTGACTGTGTACCTACATAGGAAACGTCACAACATATATTTTTATTGCGTTGTGTTTCTAACTGATTCATCAACATGTGACATGTAACCAATTGGGTTGTATCCCAAAAAATAATTTAATGTCCATCAGATAGATTTATAAAAAAGATTGACCACGTATTTTTTATTTTTTCTTTCATTCAAATACTTAGGAAGATATATTGAATTGAAATGTCGCATGACTTCACGCCGTGGTACAAAATATACCACGACGCGCGACGTGACGTAACTAGCTCCCACTCCGTAACTTTAATACGTTATATCTCAGTAGTTTTTGGTAATTTCGACAAAATAAAAAATACGGGTCTTAATTTTTTTATTATCAATAAGACGAACTAATATTTTATTTGATTTTCATACCTTGGATACATCCCTATTGGTACATAGACTGCAAGCGCGACCTTTTTGCCAAAAAATGTAAACAACTATGAATTACTAGCGGCCGCCAGCGACTTCGTTCGCGTTTAGTTAGTTATGCTCCGCTCCTATTAGTCGCAGCGTGATGTTATATAGCCTAAAGCCTTCCCGGATTAATGGTATCTAACGCAAAAAGGTCTTGGTGGTCTAGTGGTTAAAACACCAGCCTCTCAATTATGAGTGCGCGGGTTCGATTCCAGGTCAGGCAAGTACCAATGTAAATTTTCTAAAGTTAGATGTACTTTCTAAGTATATCTTGGACATCAATGACTGAAGGTGAAGGAAAACATCTTGAGGAAACCTGGACTTTAAGTCTGAAATCGTCAACCCGCATTGTGATTACGCTCAATCCTTCTCTGTATGAGAGGAGACCTGTGCCCAGCAGTGGGACGATAAAAAGATTGATGATGATGATGAACGCAACAAGAATTTTTCAAATCGGACCAGTAGTTCCTGAGATTAGCGTATTCAAACAAACAAACGAAATCTTCAGCTTTATTATATTAGTATAGATCCATACTAATATTATAAATGCGAAAGTAACTCTGTCTGTCTGTCTGTCTGTTACGCTTTCCCGCTTAAACCTCTCAACCGATTTTGATGAAATTTGCCACAGACAATCTTTAGACCCTGAGAAAGAACATAGGCTACCTTTTATCCCGGAAAAATTTGATGTTCCCTAGGGAAATCTAAAAAGCGCGATATAACCGAACTCCACGCGGGCGAAGCCGCGGGCGGAAAGCTAGTAACAAAATAAAACAACATTGGTGGTTCAGAGATTAGCAACATCATACTCTGTAGCTTTATCATTACTATAGATTCTCCATTACAGTGATCTGTCATCCCTACATGCATGTCAAATCTTCACAGAACATATCTCAATAGCATTTCAGGCCCCATTTTGCGCAGTCTTATGGATATGCGCATAGATTGTTTTTTTTTTTAAACTAGTGCTTGACTGCAATCCCGCCTGATGGTAAGCAATGATGCAATCGTTAATGGTAAAGCGCGCCAGTTTATTAAGCCTATTCACTTTAAAAAAATAACTTAGTGAATAGGAAAAATGACGGCAGTTGAGCGAGGTGATGCAATATTAATTAAACCCAACCACACGACCAACGATGTCGCGCCAGAGGGAGATTGATTTGGAGACCCTCCACGACCAAACTCCCGATACAACAACATTTGGCTATTCGTACCCGGCACACATCCCAACACAACTGCTCAGACCTGTCCTCCGTACGACTTCACCAAACATCATGCCGGAACACGACGAATCGCTTGGCGGCAATGCTTTGTCTGGTGGGTGGTAACTTTAGCCGGCAGCTGATATTATGGCCTTCCACCTAAATTTTTTCAGTCATATTGAATTATTCGTTATATTGCAGCGCGTTCCCGTTTTTTAATTAATCACCATCGCTGCAAATCAAACCGCGTTTCGTTGCAAATTGCAGTATTAAGGTTGACTAATTAGGCAGTATTTTATATAAGTTATAGCAACATTGTGTTTATGAAAACATGTTCGTCGACGTAATTAATCAAATCTGCTAATGCATTCCACTAATATTGAATTAATTATTACATTATACACGCCAGCATTTTCATAGAGAAAGTTCATTGGATTTTTAGGAGACGATTATGATTAAAACTTAGGATTTAAAAAATGCATCTCAAATTTGATAGCTCATCTTGGTTTTTTTGCTAAAGATACATCCATACCTACTAATATTTTAAACTAGCTTTCCGCCCGCGGCTTCGCCCGCGTGGAGTTCGGTTACATCGCGCTTTTTAGAATTCCCTCGGGAACATCAAATTTTTCCGGCATAAAAGGTAGCCTATGTTCTTTCTCAGGGTCTAAAGATTGTCTGTGGCAAATTTCATCAAAATCGGTTGAGAGGTTTAAGCGGGAAAGCGTAACAGACAGACAGACAGACAGACAAATATACAGACAGACCGACAGACAGCAGACAGACAGAGTTACTTTCGCATTTACAATATTAGTATGGATGCGAAAGTAACTCTGTCTGTCTGTTACGCTTTCCCGCTTAAACCTCTCAACCGATTTTGATGAAATTTGGCACAGACAATCTTTAGACCCTGAGAAAGGACATAGAATATCTTTTATTGAAAAAAAAAAATTGATATTCCCGAGAGAAACCTAAAAAGCGCGATATAATCGAATCCCACGCGGGCAAAGCCGCGGGCGGAAATCTAGTTATTGTATAAAGGTAAGTTCTTAAAACCTAAAGGTTATAGTACTCTGCCTGCATGTAAGCGTGCAAATGTTTGATGTTAAACAATAATTATTCCTTTTTACTTATTCCCCCTTGTTCATAAATGCTGCTTAAATTTAACTAGTGATTAGCGATTCTTTAACCATACATTTTTTACCTTTTAACGTCACTTAACTTTAATCATCCTTTATGAATAAACACCACAGTGTTTAAGGGGTTTATTCATAAACGTTAAGTGACGTGCAAACGTCTAAAATATATGTTTAAACAATCGCTAATCACTATTTTCAACAACATCAGCCGCCGGCATAAGTTACCACCCACAAAACAAAGTCTTGCCGCCAAGCGATTCGTCGTGTTCCGGCATGATGTCTGGTGAAGCCGTACGGAGGCCGGGTCTGAGCAGTTGTGTTGCGATGTGTGCCGGGTACGATGTGCCTAATGTTGTTGTGTCGGGAGTGTGGTCGTGGAGGGTCTCCAGATCATCCTCTGGCGCAGCATCGTTGGTCGTGTTGTTGGGTTAAACATTGCATCACCTCGCTCAACTGCCATCTTCCTTCCTATTCACTCAGTTTTTTTGAGTGAATAGGCTTAATAAGCTAGTGCGCTTTACCATCAACGATTGCATCACTGTTTACCATCAGGCGGGATTGCAGTCAAGCGCTAGTTTATAACTAATAAAAAAAAAAAAATTTAACTTTAAGCAGCGTTTATTAATAAGCGGGACTATTTATATCTATTCAAATTATCCTTAAACATTTCAATTTTTATGTAATACCTCATGTAGGTACCTCATTCATCTATTATATTTGATCTATCGTATTTGATGTAGCTTTTGGCTATAAAATAAAATATTCGCAAGATTCGATTTACATATCAGGAGAATCAGAAATATCCATAAGCCCACGAGTCGCAAAAGCTGCAATCTGGTGTTCTTACGACCCAATAAAACCAGTCTTCAACCAAACCAATCCTAAAGAAACATTTATTGTTTATACAGGGTCCTTGCAGTAGATTGCGACAGATATCACTGGAAACAGGACAAGTCAGACCAGTTAGCCATTACTCAAAATAGAAAGAGAATGGTGAGGGACGGGTAACTACTTACTAACACGCAAGGCTGACGGTTGTCCACGTGCAGAACACCTCCTATTATTTCAGAATCTTTAAACTTCTTTGAAAGTATAGAGATTATACGAATTTTTACCGCGTTGGAACGGATACAGACGGATAGTCGTTTAAACACTCCTCATTAGCTTCCACAGGGAGAAGAGTTTCAGGGATTATTATTCAAGTGACAGAAATATACTTAATAACACTACTTAAACTGTCATAATAACACACTTAGCTCATCAGTTTGCCTATTTCTGTAAAAATCTGTTCGTAAACCGACTCAGCAGAGGGTCCTTTTAAAAACTGAAACATTTTTTTTTTTTAAATATAAACTAGTGCTTACCTTAATCCCGCCTGATGGTAAGCAGTGATGCAATCGTTGATGGTGAAGCGCGCTAGTTTATTAAGCGTATCCACTCTAGCACACTCTAGACACTTAAATTGTAGTCCGACGGCAACATCGCCGCTGGCAAATTGTTCCAGTCCCTCCATGTACGCGGTATAAAAGACGAGGCGAAACGGTTTGTTAGGATCGTTGTGGTGTCAACAATGTAAGGGTGGAAACTTTCCGTACGACGGGTCGTCCGATGACGGAACGGAGATGGACGAATTAAATCATGCAATTCCCTCGCACACTCTCCAAAATGCATCCTATAGAACAATTTTAAAGGTATCCAGGGCCTGTAGCCAATGTAACATCGCTTCGTAGCGAAGCGAAATCGAATATCAAAACAACCAATAACGAAAACGATTGATCACGCGACGCGACAAATCACGTGGTCAATCGTTCCCGCCATTGGTTTTTTTTTTTTATAAGTTATAAACTAGCGCTTGACCGCAATCCCGCCTGATGGTAAGCAGTGATGCGATCATTGATGGTAAAGCGCGCTAGTTTATTAAGAGCCTATTCATTCATTTATTCATTTGTTTGGTATTCGATTTCGCTTCCCTACGAAGCTATGTTACATTGGCTACAGGGGCAGGTCTTGGAGAGTGAGTGACGGCCTATTGATAAATGATTTCACCTTTGTACATTTCACATAATCTGGCAACCCTGTATACCAAATAAATAGGCCGTACACGCACTATTTCTGTACACGAAAATGTCGCGCTGTGCTTGCGCAATGTCGGTTACGTCCATCTATAAATAAGCACGTTATATACTATTCAGCAAAAGCAGTACGTTTCACAATGGTTTAGTCTTTGCTAAAATGTGCAACAACCAATGTTCTGGAATAAATTAGATATAAACATTAATTATTTCGACTATAAATATTGATAAAATAACTTGGCACGATTTTGTACCTATAGCTACGTTTACTTAAGCAAAATGGATGAAGGAGTATAGGACATATGTTTAATCCTATCCTATTAATATTATAAACATGATTTTTTATGGATGCTTCACGCAAAAACTACTGAAAGGAATTGGATGAAACTTGGCACACAGTTTAACCAGGGTTAACATAAATAATAATGCTATTCTGAATATTCCCACGAAACCGAATGCGGGAATCGAAACGTAAGCGGGTGAAACCGTGGGACAGTAAATAATAAATCTGAAGAGTTTGGTTGTGTTTTGAGTTGTAAGCGTTAATTAATCATTGGATCTATCGATTGGATTTGAATCATTATATAGATAGCCAAGGAATCATTGAATCATTATGTCGTCCTCCGTGGCGCAGCGGTCAACACGCCTGCCTGCGACGTGGAGGCCCCGGGTTCGATCCCCGGCCAGGTCATGATGGAAAACGATCTTTTCCTGATTGGCCTTGGTCTTGGATGTTTATCTATATATTTATCTATTATAAATATAGTATCGTTGAGTTAGTATCCCATAACACAAGTCTCGAACTTACTTTGGGGCTAGCTTAATCTGTGTGATTTGTCCGTATATATTTATTTATTTTATTATATGGATAGGGTTATTGGAAGGTGGACCGATGACCTGGTGAAGGTCGCGGGAAGCCGATGGATGCGGGCAGCACAAGGCCGGTTAGCGTGAAGAGGCTTGGGGGAGGCCTTTGTCCAGCAGTGGACATCTATAGGCTGAAGGAGAAGAAGATAGATAGCCCAATATTTGAAGAAGACTATAGCCTAAAAACTAAAAAAAGAAACCAGAAAAATGCTAAGCGATAACGAAGTAAAAGCGATGGCATGATGGGGTGGGACGAACAAGATATTCCACGCAGAAGTATGTATAAAAGCATTTCAGAACTAAAATACAGACATCGCTAAAATTTATTGACGTAATCATATTAGCTTGCTTCAACAAATAACAAACATCAAGTTAATATTTACTTACAAAGTTATGATTTATACAGGCAACACAAAAAGCTAATGCTAACATCAAATAATTCAAGCACGTGGCGGGAAATACAAATACTATATTATGTAGTGTATTAAAAAAGATTATTTTCAAAAAGATTATTAGGTCTGCTCGTGTGTGGAGTACTGCAGCCACATTTGGGCTGGTGCTGCGAAATGTCACCTGGCCACTTTGGATTCGGTGGAGAGGCGTGCGAAGAGGCTGATTGGCGACCCGGATTTAATTCAAAAAGGTCTCCAAAGCCTTGAGCACAGGCGTAGAGTAGCCAGTCTTTCGGTATTCTATAGGATTCATTTTGGTGAGTGTGCGAAGGAATTGCATGATTTAGTTCCCCCAACTCCGTTTTACCATCGGACGACCCGTCGCGTCGCACGGCGAGTTTCCACCCTTACGTCCTTAACACCACTACGATTCGGACGAAGCGTTTCGCCTCCTCTTTACTAGCGGCTTTACAGCGGTAGGGTTTTTCTCGGTGGTAGGCCATAACATCGGCTGCTGGCAGAAGTTACCACCCACCAGATAAAGTCTTGCTGCCAAGCGATTCGTCGTGTTCCGCATGATGTCTGGTGAAGCCGTACGAAGGACGGGTCTGAGCAGTTGCGTTGCTATGTGTGGCGGGTACGATGCGCCAAATGTTGTTGTGTCGGGAGTTTTTTCGTGGAGAATCTCCAGATCAATCTCCCTCTAGCGCAGCATCGTTTAGTCGTGTTGTTCTTGGGTTTACGTTTAACATTGCATCACCTCGCTCAACTGCCGTCATCTTTCCTATTCCCAAGTTTTTTAAGTGAACAGGCTTAATAAACTAGTGCGCTTTACCATCAACGATTACATCACTGCTTACCATCAGGCGGGATCGCAGTCAAGCACTAATTTATAATTATTAAAAAAAAAAAAAAAAAGCGGCGGTGTTTCCTTCGGACTACAATTTGGGTGTCTTCAAGGCTAGAGTGAATAGGCTCTTAATAAACTAGTGCGCTTTACCATCATCGATTGCGTCACTGCTTACCATCAGGCGGGATTGCGGTCAAGCGCTAGTTCCAAATTTATAAAAAAAACAAAAACCTGCTGGACACTGATCCAGCACTGATTTGAACTTTACTTTCCAAAACGCACGGAGGATCCCTTTATCATTTAGCGGCGTTTACATGTAAGAATTCCTGTCAAAATCGGTTCCAGATCTAAGGAAGAGGACATTACTTACATAATAAGATAGATGCCTTCTATATCTCAAAACATGCAGACATAGTGAAGGTTAGTGACCTCTTTTCTCTCACCGACGACGATGTTGAGAAAGTGACGGAGCCGACGAAAATTTATACAGAGTCGTGCTAACGACACGACAAAGAAGACTCCGTAGATAAAACCAAGAACAACTCGCTGCCAATAGGTAAGTGAACTTAGCAACAGACTACTTCATTGCTGAGAAGGCATTGTAAGAAAATTCCAATCTAGATCCAGGTCGTGGCGGCGGACCAGTCTAGACTGAAAGCGGGCTGCCAACTTAATAACATGTATGGCTTATTTCTATGAATATTAAATCTATGCGGCAAAAGGGTACTTCGATATTTACTTGCTAAGATTGAAAAGAGCAAGTTTTACTTACGGCTAATATAAATACTCGTCTTTGCAGCTGGAAATGTATTTACCTGAAACAAAATTGCAATAAATTAATTATTTTATTTATTGGCCTATGTACAATTGTTACACTATAACTAAACAATAATAGAAGCATAGTGTACAATGTAATGTGATTACATAGCATGCAATTTAAAACAAAAACCGGTCAAGTGCGAGTCGGACTTGGGCACGAAAGGTTCCGTACCATTATCTTAAAAAACGGCAAAAAAAAAAATCACGTTTATATTTGTATGGGAGCCTTAAATAATTTTGTTTAGTATTTGTTGTTATAGCGGCAACAAAAATACATAATCTTTGAAAATTTCAACTGTCTAGCTATTACGGTTCATGAGATATCGCCTGGTGACAGACGGACAGAGAAATTTCATGAATAGGGCTCCGTTTTACCTTTTAGGTACGGAACCCTAAAAGTGATAATAAAAATTCAGTGGTAGTGTACAAAAATCCATTTGGAATTGCCTCTTTATTTTTTAGCTTATCCCTCAGGACTCAGGAGTCGGTCAGTCCATCATTTTTTCGGTCTTCCCCTAATCCTACAGAAATCCGTACTCATACAGTTTCCTTACAATTATTATCCATTATTATTCCAAATATTCAACGACAACGACAGCCTCCGTGGCGTAGCGGTAGCGGACGCGGTCGCTGCGCAAGGTGGCGCGCGTTCGATCCCCGCACAGTGCAAGTATTTGTATGCATCAATATGAATATTTGCACTGGTCTGGTCGTGCCTCGGAAAGCACGGTAAGCCGTTGGTCCCGGTTGCCATACGAACATCTAGTGGCAGTCGTTACGGGTTGTTGGAGCCCTCAAAAATCCAACAATTGGTCTAACTGCAATGCTTCGACGTCGCCTTCGGGTTGTGGAGGTCAGACGGCAGTCGCTTCACGGAAAATGTCGAAGTTTAGCCATATCAGCAGTTGGACTGGTAAAACGGACCCCAGACTCCAAAGCTGAAAAGGCTTCGGATGCGACTGGGATTAACGCTGTGATGATGATGATTATTCCAAACATTATTCCAGACAAAGTCTCGTCGCCACGCGGTTCGTCGTGTTCCGGCATGATGTCTGGTGAAGTCGTACGGAGGACGGGTCTGAGCAGTTGTGTTGCGATGTGTGCCGGGTACGATGCGCCAATTGTTATTGTGTGGGGAGTTTGATCGTGGAGGGTCTCCAGATTAATCTCCCTCTGGCGCAGCATCGTTGGTCGTGTTAACATCATTGCATCACCTCGCTCAACTGCCGTCTTCCTTTTTTTTTTTTAGTTATAAACTAGTGCTTGACTGCAATCCCGCCTTTCTACTCACTAAGATTTTTAAGCGAATAGGCTTACTTGCTCGCTTTACCATCAACGATTGCATCACTGCTTATCATCAGGCGGGATTGCAGTCAAGCACTAGGTTATAATTATTAAAAAAAAACATTCCCACTCGCTGTTTTTTTTTTGCCCCGGTAACAAAAAAACAGTAACAATCTGTTCAAGTTAATTATCTCGTAGACCGACCTTTACAAAATGCTCTCCAGAAACATCTTGACTCATCAGTCTGTGTAGGATGCAGTGACCAACATACCAGCAGAATTAATATTGAGGAACTTACATTCTACTGTTTGATAACGTATGGCGATAACGTAAAAATCTGCAGCATGTGAGGTCAATTCAATAAAAGAACCCTCAAGCCCCATTAAGATAACCCAACGACACTGTCAATTAATACAATGTTAGCCCTTATGCGTTTTATCTAACAAAGCATATTTAGAATGCGTTGCCACCGGTAATGACAAGCCTTTTGTCTGCAGCGCATGCGTAGCACTCGTTTTGTTTTATTTAGATAAAGGCTATTATTACGTAGCCGCAAAGATAAGCATTTTATACAAAGCATAGACAAATCTACTATTATTAATCTACTAGCTGTTGCCCGCGACTTTGCGTGGACTTCAGTTTAAAGCGCGCGGTGGTTCCCGTAAATTAAAAAGAGCTTAGTTGATATAAAATAAGCGCCTGTTAAAAAAATGGGAGCTATATGTACGTCCGCGTTAGCTCCCGTTTTCGCAACATTTTTTGTTACTGCTCTGCTCCTATTGGTCATAGCGGGATGTTATATAGCGTATGTCCTTTCTCAGGCACTAGACTATCTGTGTACCAAATTTTATTACAATCGATTCAGTAATTTTGGCGTGAAAGCAGGACAGACAGACAGACACAGTATGGATGATACAAAGTAAAAACTGATATGTAGTACATTTGCTGAGATTTGCTGATCTGACGCAGCCAACTGGTTAAATTAGTGGTTTAATCAACTGCCTGGCCATTTGTAAGAGTGTTTGACTCGCTTGGCTCTCTCGGTTCGCACCCGACAGATCAAAGTTCTAATCTAAATGTAGTTATTGCGACCAGTTCGGCTTGCACATGATTGGTTACAGTTCCAACATAAACTATGATTTTTTGAATAATATTCAGGCCCTTACTTGAACGGCTGTCGAGAAAAAACGCTAAACGGTTAACTAAAGGACTATTTAAACCTACGACATACCGATGGCAAGAAATACTAAAATCTTTGGCTCAAACTTCAGCTGCACGAAATTTATAAGATTTTTAAGTGCTCAGATGACAATATGAGGCACAAGATGGTAGGTCGGCCATTGTCTTTAGGGAGGTGCGGCATATGCGAATAGGATGCGAGCCGTCCATGAACACATATCTGTCGAGATCTGCTTTAATAAAGAACCTTCCAGAAACCAGGCGTGACACTACAGCAACAACTTTTAACTCCAACAAGAAATTCCTCACGAATTTTCACAGCAAAAAAGCATTGGGACGCAGCAACCGAAGTATACAAATCGAGCGAAGCTAGTCGATTCATGTTCTACAAGCAACGTAAGGAGTTAGGAGATCTGCAGGAGAACGAGAGTAACCGACATAGCCCGAAGAATTGCAACACTAAAGTGGCAGTGGGTTGGCCACATTTCCCGTAGGACCAATGCCCGATGGGGTCGACGGGTTCTCGAGTGGCGACCACGCACCGGAAGACGCAGCGTGGGTAGGCCCCCGACAAGGTGGATCGACGACCTGGTGAAGGTCGCGGGAAACCGCTGGATGCAGGAGGCGCAGGACCGGTCGTCGTGGAGAACCTTGGGGGAGACCTATGTCCAGCAGTGGACGTCTTTCGGCTGAAATTATGATGATGATGAAGCAACGTAAGCTAGACATGTTCTGAGCTGTCTTTGTGTCTAGTCTAGACAATTTACTCTGCTTAACCGATTCTCTATTTAACGCGGTTTTAACGAGTCTGGCCTTTATTCGAAAGGGGGTCAAGTGCAAATCTGTCATCTTCTGCGATAATATCTGCGAAGTATTTTGTGTCTTGGAAGTCATTAGCAGGCAAAGGTTTAATATTATTTAGCCTCGGCTGTTTGTTTATTTTTTTTTTAATCTTTATAAACTAGTGCTTGACTGCAATCCCGCCTGATGGCAAGCAGTGATGCAATAGTTGATGGTAAAGCGCACTAGTTTATTAGGCCTATTCTCTTAAAAAACTTAGGAATAGTAGGATGACGGCAGTTGAGCGAGGTGATGCAATGTTAAACCGAAGACCAACACGACCAACGATGCTGCGCCAGAGGAAGATTGATCTGTACACTCCCACGACCAAACTCCCGACACAACAACATTTGGCGCATCGTACCCGCCACACATCGCAACTCAACTGCTCAGACCCGTCCTCCGTACGGCTTCACCAGACATCATGCCGGAACACGACGAATCGCTTGGCTTATTTTCCTAACACACCTGATAGCTTGTCATAATTCAAGTAGATAACCATATTAATAGGGATTGCAAACTGTCGGAACTCATGAAGTACGTATGTTCGGTACTTATGTATGTATATTCATAATAGAAATAAGTTCGGACGGACATGATAATTGGCCTACTAGCTGACTAGTAACACTTTCCCTATGTCGGCCAGCGCGAAATGTCGGATGCACTACAGGCTACGGTCTAGATTCTGAATTTCATTTGCATTTAGCTACCAATTGCGCTGCTAGAGAAATGGCCAAATTTATCAACAGTAATATGACATGACTAAAGGCATGTTTTAAATAATAATATTATTGTACACTGTAATATTTTTTGAATCTCTAATAATTAATTCCTACATTTATCGAGCAAAATTATTGAAAGGTTAATTAATTTTTACCCGGCTACGGAAATCCAAAAAACGGTTTATGATTTTAAAAGACAAGTAAAATATTTTACCTTTTTAAAAATCAGTGGCACTGACTTCTTTGATCAACCTTGATGTACATGACGTTATCACAGAAAGTAATTAATCTGATTACAGCAGACATTTTATGTTATCAAACGACCAACACCGCGTGAACTATGGCGAGGACAACGACCTCGTGGTGTCAAAAGCGTTCAATAACATTGTTTTCAGGTCAAAATTAGTATGAGGTAGTCAACCACTCGCGTGACGAAAGCCTCCGAGCCTTAGATTAACGACCCCTGGTCAGGTGGTCAGATGTTCCGCTTAGAGAGCAACTTAATACACTTTTAAACGATAAGTTGGTAAGTGAATTTAATCATTAATGAAAGTTTTCAAGCAGTTATGGCGCGACAGGCCATGCGTGTAATTACTGGAACGATCCCACCCTTTGTGGAGAGTTTACGCAAATTTGACTGCAGTAGACTGCCTAAAATAGCAATGTTACGCGCCTGTAGCCTGATTAGTCGCTGGTGCGGAATGAACCACGCCACGTAACGATGGTCCAATCTCCATCAGCACTGATATGACTAGGAAAAGTTTCATGCTTCATCAAGAATACTTTATAGGTACCCACTATCGTCAAAACTTACATCCCATCATTGTTAAATCAAAAACCCTGCGTCGGGAAGTAAAACTAAAGGGGATCCTTTTTGGATGCGCTACAAGCAAGAATAGTCCTTATGGTGATCAGATATAGATTTTCCGCGATTGTACGTCATCATCAACAAAAGATCAGTATACTTTCTAAAAACATGACTTGGATTTTATCAAAACAAAGATACTTTGCTTTGAAATTGCAGCTCTCTCTCGGAAAGAAGTGAAATTGAACCTCGTAATGCAAGCGTATAATACACGTAAAATATAACACTTAAGATTCCGCAGGGTATGATCATTTTATTGCAAGAAATATAAAATGAATAAGAGATATTGCAGACTTCCAAATAAAGTGAAATGAGAATAAAATTAATGGACTCACAATACACTGTGTTTTAAAGAGTGTAAAAAACTGAAAAGGTCATATGGTATAATCTGAGTAACACTACACTAATATTGAGCAGCTTCAGTTTTTAATGTACAACAAAAAATATACAATATGTTAAGAAAACCCTGTCCGACTCGTGAAGGTATTGTTAGGTATCGATAACTGATTCTACTAATGCCTGCAAAACCTGGCTAAACTTAAAAAAAAATACCCCTTAAAAAATAAATAACTTAAATAAAATAAATAGGTAATTTCATGGCAACACAGGCACAGGTCATGACCGCAGTTGACCTCATGCTTGTAGGTATAGGTAGCTTGTTCACGTTTATCGACTCTCGAAAGAAACAATGATACTTAGGCAGCTTGAGAAAAGAATTTTTTTAAGGAGGAAGGTCGTCTGACTCTCCGAATGTATTATTTCATTGCGGAGGGATTGGATTGCTGGGGATTGCAGGCGGAGATGTTCCATATTTCGTCGCACGAGATTAGCACGGACATGCACACAAATAAAAATCAAGTGGTGTCAAATCCGCGCTGGCCACAGTTGGCCCCTACCAATCCACTGCTCGCCGAACTGATAATGGACAATAATGATAACGTACTCACGTACAGGTCGGCAAAAATATCGTGAGGCACCGTCATGCTGGAACCCTCGTGCATTGACCGATAAGTACCCACTTCCAAATCGTCTAACACCTGATCACAACACAGCTAATTGCAGTTACTACCTCCATCAGCATGTTACATTACTCTACGTTAGAAAACGACATGATCACACAATACACGAATAGTGTACACCAGCAATGTTTACGCGCAACGCGCGCGTTAATTTAAAGTAAAAATTATTTTTATTTTATAAAAATAGGTACCTACGCGGCTGGCCTGGCGGCATGCTTTGGTAGAGATGTGTAAGTAATCAAAATATTGTTTTTTTATCGATTGATACTCGTCTATTTTTGGTATCGATTTAGTATTGTAGTTTCTCATTCTTATTCTCGATTCAACATCGCATGGAATTGTTTAGAACTTTTACAAAACTCAAATTAGCGAGGTACACTGCTGTAAATGAAAATCATGCCAAAGTTTTAATTTCAGTTTCTGTCTCAATATCGATGATATTGACCGATAAAATATTTGTAAAACTTTACTAAAATTGTGTTTTATAAGTCTTTCTCGTTTCTGTTTACTAATACTGGGTGGCGCAATAGAACGTGCATATTGCATCATCTTTTTTTGCGGGGTAGAAGGGGCGTGGGCGAGGGGAGACCGATATCGTTGGGTAGCGCGGTTCATGAAGTTTTAGTCACTATGAGTCACTTCGACGGGAAGCGTCGCGCATTTTGCGTGCGCGCATTTTACGAAAACACTCGTTCGTACGTAGTTGTCAGGCGACTATTTTGTTCTGAGTATGGTGTACGGCAAAATAGGGAGGCTCCGAGTGCTAATTTAATTAAAATCTGGATAAAGCGGTTTGAAGAGACTGGATCGACGTTTAAACCACACGCAAAAGGTCGTCCACGCACATCTAGGACCGAAGACAATATTGAGAGTGTTAAGCAATCGGTACGAGAAGATCCACAAATGTCTACTCGCAAGAGATCGTCGGTCCTAAACATATCGCGACGAAGTTTGCAACGAATTTTAAACTTGGATCTTAAATTGCATCCATACAAGCTGCAATTAACTCAAGAATTGAAAGACTCTGACTTCATAGCACGGCTCACATTCGCTAATGAAATGCTCAATCGGTTTTCAAATTTTGAAAACATCCTTTTCTCTGATGAGGCACATTTTCATATGAATGGGTTCGTAAACCGCCAAAATTGTCGTTATTGGAATAGTGAGAATCCCAGACTCAAACATCAAAAACCGTTACATAGCCCTAAAGTGACAGTTTGGGCCGCAATCTCTGCCAAAGGAATAATTGGTCCTTATTTTTTTGAAAACGCACGGGGGCAAAACATCACTGTTAATACCGAACGCTATGTTGCGATGTTGGAAGGTGTTTTGGCCCCAGAACTTGAAAATTCAAGAATAAAGAACTCTAGGACTTGGTTCCAACAAGACGGAGCTACCAGTCACACATCAAATGACTCCATGGCGGTTGTGAAGCAGATGTTCCCTGGCAAACTGATTTCGAAAAGAGGTGATATCCCATGGCCTCCGCGCAGTCCAGACTTGACGCCTCCTGACTTTTTTTGTGGGGATACCTCAAACACAAAGTCTACACCAATAATCCGAAAAACATCAGTCAGCTCAAGGAGAATATTCGTGGTGAAATGGCAGCAATCACACCAGCACTACTTAAGAAAGTTTTCGGTTATTTCCGTTTGCGGTTAGAGGAGTGCCAACGTAGAGAGGGACATCATTTAGATGATGTTATTTTTAAAAAATAAACTTCAGTTATCACTTAATAATTGCTTAGTTTTATTTTAACTATACCTTTTGTATTTATTTTTTAATAATTATTTTATAAAAGCACGTTCTATTGCGCCACCCTGTACTTGTGTTATAATAATGTTATTAGTAATTAATCGATAAACAAACAAAGGTACTATTACCATTGGGTAATCTGTGTTTTTACAACAAATCCTTCAACCAGATACAAGTTTCGATTAATAGCGATAAAAAAACGTTATTACGCAAAAAATAGTACATCCCTAGTTTCACTTACTTTTTTCTTTGAGGAGACCGACAAACTCGCCGCGCGCCGGCATCACAAAGGGGCCGCCAAATATTGAACATAAATTTATACATTTAATAACCAACAATAAATCAAACGATGATACCGCTGAAAATGGTATTGTCACATTTTAAAAATTTACCTAATTTTGGGGAAGTTCGCGGGAAAAAAAGATCATTTCAAAATTCACTAGTATTGTTACTATGATGATTATGTAAAATTTCATATTTTATTTGGCCATGTGTTTACCTAACCTTTATTATCCTTACGGGTCGGACAGGGTTTTCTTAACATATTGTATAACGCTAAATTACGTCACTAATTTCCGCGACTGCAACTTTTAACCTTTTTAGGTTTCGGTAACCTAATGCTTCCAACGGAAACCTACAATGCCTTCGTTGTCTGTCAGCGGATTGATCTCTAGAACCGAAATAGGTAACCAGTTGAAATTTTTCAGTGTGTATTTGTATTTCTATAGTCGCTATAACACCAAAGTTTTTCATCATCTGGCAATTTATGCAAGAATATGACTCGCACTTACCCGATGTTTATAACTGTTTTCAAATCACGAATAAAAAAATATGTCCATAAAGAATCTTATACACGTGGTGGGAACGGACACAGTCCGCCCATAAAAGTTTAAAAATAAATATTATTATGAATAATTTAACTCAATATGTAAATGTTGATCGATCGATCAATGTCCTCAAAGACGGGTAAGGAAAGAACGACATCCGTTTCCTCTGTCTTATAGAACAACTAACAATAACCTCTGCCGTCAAACAAACGTCAAATTGTGTGTGACCATGGTCCATTAATTTCATTAGAACATTTTATTGTTTCAGGGCAAAATGTCGATTAATATAACCCAAACAAAAATTCTATGTTTGATGAGATCAAATACCTTTGTTTATGACTTTTAAAGTATAGGACCGAGATTCCGCGCCTTCGGCGCGGATCTCGGTCATTTGTCCTGTTGCGATAACGGAAAAAATAGTTTTTTTGAACTCAGCGCATCCAGATCTATATGATTATCTATAGTGGTGAGGGTATTGAGCAACTTCGGGCACATACATACAGACAGACATACAAACATACGCACTTTATAGGGATGGATTTCAAAATGAGTCAATTATTGTGACATATTTTGAGGAAAATTATCCTGCTTGAGAAATGTAACTACGCACATTGAGAACCGTTAAATTTTCTATATGAAATAAATGCTAAAATGACGCAATTACTAAATATAACAAAACCGGTAATGATTGCAAGCAACGGTTAGTCGTGACTATAATGATGTTATAGAATTAAATGACTCAAATAGAACTAACGGATTAAACAAATAATGAAGAATTTCCCAAGTATCAAAATCTGCAGACCAGTCTAAACAGATGCAGCTGAATTTACCCGTATTTTACTTTGGTACATAGCAAACGATAAGTAGCCCTTGATAAGACTGGATGTCAGACTTGGGCTTCTGACTCATCATCATCTCAGCGTTAATCCTAGTCGCATACGAAGCTTTTTAAGCTTTGGAGTCTGGGGTCCGCTTTACCAGTCTAACTGCTGATTTTGGCTAAACTTAGATATTTTCCGTGAAGCGACTGCCGTATGACCTCCACAACCCGAAGGCGATATCAAAGCATTGCAGTTAGACCAATTATTGGACTTTTGAGGGTTCCAACAACCCTTACCGACTGTCATTAGATAGTCGTATGGCAACCGGGACCAAAGGCTTAACGTGCTTTCTGTGGCACGACCAGACCACTGCAAATATTCATAATATTCATGCATACAAATATTTGCACTGCGCGGGGATCGAACCCGCGCCTCTTTGCGCAGTGGCCGCGTTCGCTACCGCTACGTTACGGAGGCTGTCACTTGGGCTTGACTACCCCCTGTCAAATATGTATCTATGGAAGAACAACGGTTTAATGAGTTTCTTTCGGGAAACGGACCTTTTTAACTTGACATGACAATGGACCAACAAACCCCGTTAAGAATAGCTTAACCTTCGCACGCCCAGTGCGGTTATGATTATTTATAGCCATGAAACCCTGAATAAAACAAAACATAGACTTACAACTTCCTATCAGAAACCTCTCCTCCGGCTTACTAAACCTATGTCATGAGTAGGATATCTAAACAATAGTAAACAATTATCTAAATGCTAAGACAATTCCGGCGATTGTCGTGTCCGGCGCATTCCGACAGGACCGCACACAATCGCCGGAAGAACGTTTTGTTCCAATAGAAAATTGCTTGGCTTTTCTAATGATCCTTGTTTGTGTTAAAAGATGAACATATGAAGCTAAGAAAGTAGTAAGTGTACCGGTAAGAGTACCTGCTAACAACCAGGAACAATTAGCCTCGTTTATTTGCCCCACAAGACACAACACTTTTTTTTTTATTCTGCTTTGGTTTAGGGACATTTATAATCTCAATGCGGATGTCAGTCCCATCGTACTCTGAATACACATTTATCATATTTGTGCCATGAACCTAAACAGACTCTTCGCACCATCGCCATTTGGTTGAGCCAGGATTTTATGGAATATCCGGCGCCTGGGCCTGGAGGTGGCCCTTGACAAGTCGGAGGCCATGGTTTTCCATGGCCCCCGGCGTGCGCCGGCGCGGCGCCGGGATCGCATATCGTGGTCAGTGGGGCCCGGATAGCTGTCGAGTCCACCATGAAGTATCTGGGATTGGTGCTCGACAGCCGATGGGAATTCGGGCCCCACTTCCGGCGACTGGCGCCCAAGCTGATGGGTGCAGCAGGCGCGCTATCAACGTTGCTTCCCAACATGGGGGGCCCGAGCGCCGCCTGTAGGCGGTTATACGTGGGAATCGTGCGGTCCATGGCCCTGTATGGGGCCCCTGTGTGGGCGATGGACCTGACGGCCGGAACACTCGCCATTCTGCGCAAGCCGCAGAGGGCGACGGCTGTCAGGGTCGTCCGCGGGTACCGCACGATTTCCTACGAGGCGACTTGCGTCCTGGCCGGATCCCCGCCCTGGGACCTTGAGGCGAAAGTACTCGCGTCATTGTACCGATGGCGCGAGGAAGAGCGGAAACGGGGCTTCAGTCCGGTGCAGCGGCACATCGAGCTGCACCGAGAGGAGCTCCGTCAGGTCTTAGTGGCGGACTGGCGGCAGAGGCTTATGCGCCCTACCGCCGGCCTCGTTACCGTCGAGGCGATCCGGCCAGTACTCGACGACTGGCTCGGGAGAAGGCACGGCTCCCTGTCGTTCAGGGTGACGCAGGTGCTGTCGGGGCACGGCTGCTTCGGCAAGTACCTGCGTCCCTTAGGCAGGGAGTCGGACGCTCGGTGCCACCACTGCGTCCAATGCGGGGAGAACACGGCGCAGGACACGCTCTCCGAGTGTGTAGCTTGGGAGGAGCAGCGCCGTGTCCTCATAAATGAAGTAGGAGGCGACCTGACACTGCCGGCAGTAGTGCGGAGGATGGTCGGTAGGGAAGAGTCGTGGGACGCAGTGGTGTTCTTCTGCGAGGACGTGATGTTGCAGAAGGAAGCTGCGGAACGGGAGAGGGAGATCTCAACTCCCTTCCCGGGCCGCAGAAGACGCACCGGGCGCCCAAGAAGGGTGGATAACGCCCTCTTCCGCCCCCCATGACTGGGTCCAGGGGCGAGGGACATGGGGAAGTCCCCGCCCCCTATTTGATGGACCCCGAGGCGGAGGCGCCCGCGAGTGTCGACGCACGCCCCTGAGGCGATGCACGGGGTAGTTTAACACCCCACTACCCCGTGCAGGAGACGTGGCCCGGACAGACCGGGCCAGCACGAGGGCGTGGGGGCCGTGGAAGAATTTAGACTCCCGCGGCCTCACGCGTTTGCTCGTGATAGAAGAGACACCGGGGTGGTTTTTAGTCAGTAAAAGTCTGACAGACCCCGTCGCCCAACCCAGGGCGGCGGACATGCTATGAGGATTTCCACCCCAAAAAAAAAAAGGATTTTATGGAATGTGCCTATTTCAAGTCTGTTCAGCCTCAAGACCCTGAACAAATCATTTCTACCAGGCTCGTCCCGGACACAATCTATCAGTAAGTGTTGTAATTCTTCGACAACTCCACACTCCACACAGGCGTTATCGTTCTTTTTTTTTAATCATTATGAACGTAAAACTTATTACATGGAATGTGTCCAGATCTAAGTCGACCTGAGACGTAACAACTAATTTTCTACTTAAATTATTGTTCACAAACCAGGGCACATGAAAAGGTAGACTGCACAGTTTTGTACCAAATCCCTTTGTCTAAATAACACTTGTCAAAATATTCTTTCGAATCTTCATAAGAGTTTTTTTTTTTTTTTTAACTTAGGTAACACCTCAGAATAGTCCAAAATTAAAATGTGTACCAGTATTCTAACCGTAGATGCGTTCCTGACATTTGTGAAGTCTGAAGTCGCGTTCTGCCGTATTGTTCTGTATTCACATTTTGGAATGCAATATAATGAGTGTTAGATTTTAGTAGACGGCAACATACAGATCTTTCTAAGAGAATAGACCACGGCATTATATGATACATTCATTTATAATTACATACAGAAATAATTATGCGGTTCGTAACAGATTACATTGCTTATTATGACAATCAATGAACTATGGAAGTAGGGACAGCCGGTGCATTCCACCCTGTGTCTGTCAACGTCATATTTTACAGTGCAAGCAGATATGGAATGCATCGCTTGTGTCTATAAACCCATGTCGATGTACATTTTACAGCCCAGGCTACCTGCAGTATTATCTCTTCCTCAATCAACATCTCTAATGTTAATGTAAATACAACCTTTTGATGGATTTGGATGGATTTTAGTTATATGTACAGTGTGTAATGTAGTACAAAAAGTACTTAAACTATCTATCTAAACACCGTTTTATAGAGTTAAGTACTCCCAGCATGCGAAAGATCTGGAGAGTTAGTCCTAAATACCAATATTTGTCAATTGCAAAAGTCATAAATAACAAAATCTTTAGTATTGAAAACGGGGAAACGATGACCTTAATATACCCACAATAGTCGATTATTGATCTCTTAGAAGTTTTCTAAACTACTCGGCTAAGTCAAGAGCGTCTGTCAAAACAGAACCTACAAAATAATTTCGTTACCAGCTGATATTGACAGCCCTTCAAAAGTTTATCTTTCTGAAATCATTATGCATTGTCTGGGCTTTGACAAGGCGACTAGAGAGTCGATCAAGTTTTCGTAATAGATTCTGATTAAATATGACTCTTTTACCCAGGTCGTGACTTGTACTCAATACTGCTAGGCGTTTCGTCACGGTGAGGCCATTAAAGGATATTATCTTTTATGGTAGATGTGTTAAGGTTGAGAATGTTCTGTCGAAGGTTTTATATTGAGATGGCAGTGCTAGTATGAATGTTCTCTGATTTGAGCTGACAGACAAGTACTCAATTTAGAAGTGAATGAAACTATTGTGATCGGAATAACGTATCGTTTGAGGACCATTTGAGTTATTGCATGGACGTTGGACTCTTAAAATTGATATGTCTTGCTTATGATTTAATTTAAAGATAACGGCTGTGGAGGTCGTGTTCTTGAAGCTTGAGTTTTTGCAGACTTCTTGATTATCCTTTTTTAGAGACAGGACCTCCTTGGAATTAGGTGCGGCAAAAACATCAGATTGAATGGTTTTCAAGACTACCAACTTAGTCTAAAGGTGTCACGCGGATTTGAAATATTTTTGTTCCCAGTTCTTGCTAGCAAAACGTAATCTGTAAATATTTTATACATTACACTACTACACTATTAACTTAGCTTTTAAGAAACCCTGGAAGTTATGAAAGAAACAAGGTACATATCTCTATAGACATTAATCGTAACAAAACTAGGCATCAAATTCCACATCGCAGTAAAGTTTAAGATCTTGAACTCCTTAATTTGTTTGATTTTATTTAAGATCTTGAACTCCTTAATTTGTTTGATTTTAAAACTCAATTGTTGCCTTCAAGCAAGCGAAATAACTGACTGTAATCAAAGAAATTACCTTTTGACCTCTCTACCTCTAGTTTAAGACTTAAGTTTTTTGCTCCGTACCTATAATTACTTACATTTCTGGTTGCCCATTTAGTTAGGACCTTGAGTGATCGTGACTGAACGGATAGGTATAATAAATAATCATGGTTGAAACGGTGGTTTTCAATTAGATGCTGCGAACCGCCCGAACCCATTTTAGTAGCCAGATATAGATGAGGAAATGTGTTAGGTTACCATAACAGATATGGCTAAGAATAAAATCACGCGTAACCGATTAGTCTTGAGGTTTCATGGTGAAAAAATTCTAAGGAGATGCCTTGAGGAGCAGGATTCGTCTCACGAAGAGGCAACAGAGCTGAATTAGGAAGTACAGGAAACAATATCCATTATAATAAGAAAGAAATGCTCGTTGGTAAGCGTATGGCCCAGCGCACACCGCTGGAGGCGCGGCGGAGTGCCACTGAAGATAACAATTTAATATAAACCTTAACTACCTTGACATACGGTCATGGATCCGTTCGTTAGTTTAGAACGCTTGGAGCGATTTCGAAATTTTTTGTTTAAAAATGTTCGTAATAATCAGAAACAATGCTTTTCTGTAAAAATCTCACCGTAACGTGATGTCTGGTGACGTACGGAGGACGGGTCTGAGCAGTTGTGTTGCGATGTGTGGCGGGTACGATGCGCCAAATGTTGTTGTGTCGGGAATTTGGTCGTGGAGAGTCTCCAGATCAATCTCCCTCTAGCGCAGCTTCGTTTGGTCGTGTTGGGCTTGGGTTTAACATTGCATCACCTGGCTCAACTGCCGTCATCCTTCCTATTCCTTAGTTTTTTAAGTGAATAGGCTTAATAAACTAGTGCGCTTTACCATGAAGGATTGCATCACTGCTTACCATTAGGCGGGATTGCAGTCAAGAACTCATCATCATCTCAGCGTTTATCCCAGTCGCATCCATAGCTTTTCAGTTTTGGAGTCTGAGGTCTGCTTTACCAGTCTAACTGCTGATTTTGGCTAAACTTCGATATTTTCCGTGAAGCGACTGCCACCTGACCTCCACAACCCGAAGGCGATATCGAAGCATTGCAGTTAGACCAATTGTTGGACTTTTGAGGGCTCCAACAACCCGTAACGACTGCCACTAGATGTTTGTATGGCAACCGGGACCAACGGCTTAACGTGCTTTTCGAGGCA
Source organism: Sesamia nonagrioides (assembly GCA_017933935.1). NCBI lineage: Eukaryota > Metazoa > Arthropoda > Insecta > Lepidoptera > Noctuidae > Sesamia > Sesamia nonagrioides. The sequence goes on from JADWQK010000539.1 coordinate 982,532, forward strand.
CGACCAGACCGGTGCAAGTATTCATATTCATGCATACAAATACTTGCACTGTGCGGGGATCGAACCCGCGCCACCTTGCGCAGCGGCCGCGTCCGCTACCGCTACGCCACGGAGGTTGTCGATTGCAGTCAAGAACTAGTTTATAATAATTAAAAAAAAAAAAAAAAAACTCATAAGTGAGCTGTCAGTTCTGTGAATCCCCTAGCTTCAGGTTTGAATGATAAAATCTACAAAGTCCGCAAAAATTTATCAAAAAATACTTTTTACACTCATTTATCCAAAAGAGGATGATAAAAATCGTGAAAACTTAAAATGTTTCAAATTTTCTATGAATTATTAAAACGACTGGACGTCTGTAGGTGTAGGGTCCAGTTTATAACAATAATTTACTGTTGATACACAACCATATATCTTCTTTCGATAACCTAGCTTCACCCCAGTACCTACTTCAAACTCAATTGAACATTCACACTTCGTCAGGGTAATTGCGTTACACACTATTTAGTAGCAATGGGTTTCATTTTTTGACTTTGACAGTTCAACAACATTCATTGCGTTATTTACGTTGTCGAGTTACGTGGGTAACAAATGTCTTGCCATGGCGCCTCCGTCGGGCCGGAACAAGCGAGGTAGACCAAAGAAGTGCTGGCTTGATGTTGTAAGAGATGACATGCGTGCCAACAAGCTCTTACCACAGGATGCTAAAGATCGTGCGAAATGGAGGAGAATGTGCAGGAAAGCGGACCCCGGGTTCCAACGCGAAAGCCGCGCGTGCGACCGGGATTATGTCGCTGAGATGATGATGACGATGATTTACGTTGTCGAGTAAATACATTTTTTCAAACAGATCAGATCAGTTAGATTAAAAAAACACTTCAAAGTGAAAAAAGAAAGAGTCGGCGTCTATGACTTTTGTAATTTAGTTTTTTGCTACCGACTTCCAAAATTAGTATCTTTCACTTTGTAGTGTTTTTTAAGTCAGTTGTTTCTTGTAAAACCATTTTTTATTTTTTACTTTTCACAACTAAACCAAGAACACGCTGGCGTTTTTTACCCATAATTTTGTCGAATTGAGAACCACCTCCTTTTTTGAAGTAATTTAAAAATGATTTAAATTAAGTATATAGTACAGTAATTGTGTATTACGCAATCAGAGTGCTGGTCTTGTCATTTTAATTAACTTTACCGAGAAATAGAAAAATCTTTGGAAATGAAAACCTTTTTGTAATGTGCTTGACTCGTTTATTGCCCACTAGTTTTCCGCCCGCGGCTTCGGCCGCGTGGAGTTCGGTTATATCGCGCTTTTTAGTTTTCCCTCGGAAACATCACATTTTTCCCGGATAAAAAGTACCCTATTATTTAATCCGGACTTCTAACTTTACGTCTACAAAATTTTAAAGCAATCGGTTCATTAGTTACGGCGTGAAAGCGGAACAAACAAACTCACTTTCCCATCTATACTAATATATAAAGCTGAAGAGTTTGTTTGTATGTTTGTTTGTTTGTGCGCGCTAATCTCGGGAACTACTGGTCCTATTTGAAAAATTCTTTTTGTGTTGGATAGCCCACTAATCCAGGAAGGCTTTAGGCTATATAACATCACGCTGCGACCAATAGGAGCGGAGCATAACTAACCCACGCGAACGAAGTCGCTGGCGGCCGCTAGTTTATAATATTAGTAAGGATTGCCGCGGTGCAATATTGAAATAGACCGGTACTTAGTAAACGTAAATTCAATAGAAACAAATTCACACTAAATATAATAGCTCCGGACAAGTTTCAAGTAGTAGGTTCAAATGTATTGAAAGGCAATGAAACGTGGCGACTGACGTAGAATGGGATCAGCGTAATTAACGGCTTTTATAAATGTTCGCATTTTGTGAAAGAGTTAGTCTATTAGAAATACTGCTTTTTATATTAATTGTATTTGTTCTTCAACTGATTCTTTAGTCTCGTCATCGGCGAAACGCTTCGTTCGGATCGTAGTAGTGTTAACAACGTAAGGGTGGAAACTCGCCGTACGACGGGTCGTCCGATGGTGGAATGGAGATGGGGGAATTAAATCGTGCAATTCCCTCGCACACTCCCCAAAATGCATCCTATAGAACACCGAAAGGCTGGCTACTCTACGCCTGTGCTCTAGGCTTTGGAGACCGTCTCGAGTTAAATCAGGGTGACCAATTAGCCTCTTCGCACGCCTCTCCACTGAATCCAAAGTAGTCAGGTGATATTTCGCAGCACCAGCCCAAATGTGGATGCAGTACTCCACACACGAACAAACCTGTGCTTTGTACAACATTAGAAGCTGCCCCGGTGTGAAGTACCGCCGGATCTTCGCGATGGCGCCAAGTTTTCTGGCAGCCACCTTGGCCTTGGACTCAATGAACCGTCCAAAAAGAACAATGCCAGGTCTCCATAGTAACTTTGGCTCAATATTAATTTGTCCCTAACAGTGAATATTCCAATGTTTATTTGTGCAGTTTAATGTCAAAAGTATTTCTGTAATATCCACTTTTACATTGAACTTGTAAGAAAGAAGTTATTCAGACATTTTAAATTTTTAAATGGGAGGTTATGTTTTTTCATGAAGAGAAAATTAAACACAAATAAACTAATAAATAGTTTTACTATTTTTCACCATAATCAATTATTATCATCATCATCAATTTCATTATCAAATTCGATTAGTAATTCATCAAGAAACTGTGCAGGGGGTTCAATATTGTTTTGATGCCGAGTCCAACCTAAATACCATAAAATGGTCATAATGTGGGAACAGCATCCCACAGTTCGTTTGCCTACCTTACAATTGCAATAATATTGACTTATTGCCTCCCTCCCATTTGAATTGTTATCAATCAACACATAAACAAAATATTCTTTTCTTCTTATATGGCGACTTTGAATTTTTGCTCTTAAAAGCCAAGAGCTTTGAGAGAGACAATTGTTCTATTAGATTATTGATTGATACCTCCCTGCACACTTCTATCTTATATCGGCCATTAAAACTAATATGCTCACAGTAATAAGATCGAGCCTGACGGAGTTGGTAGGTAGGTACCACAAGCTATCAAAATCAAATCGTGAAAATCTAGCTGGGGAAACTCAGTTACATTGCTGTTATTAATTAACATATATGTTTGAGAACCGTGCCCTTCTTCTATTATAATCATTTTGTATAATAAACTCACTTAAAGTATTATTTTGGAACATTTTTTGTGGGATGATTTCTAATATCTGGGCAGCATCAAACCTGTCTGTGAGCAGTGGTCGAAATCTATTAATTAGGGCAGCAGCAATAGAAAAGTAAATCATGATATGTGGTGAAGCTCTGTTGTTGAAGTCGTGTCGGAATATTTTAAACCGTTGTTTAAAAATCCCATTCACAACTTCAATCACCCATCTGCAGATAGTAACAGCCCGAGTTTTGTTTGCCTCTAAAGTTGATAACTGATTATCATCATCCTGCAATGTTGACGGCATATGCACAGAGTAGTCATTTGGAATCTAAAACAAACAAAATACAATTATGTTACAATTCAACATTTAGCTTAGCTGAATTAGTATATATTCTATTAATATGAATCGTACTTTACCTCTGAAAGTGAAGTCCATTGCCGTAACAATGAACGGACATCATCAGAATTCAGATTCAACTAAATGACGCTGCATTCGTAATACATTTATACCACAATTAACACAACGTAGTTGATGAGACATTGTCACAAAATGTGTGGTGGTATAAATATAACACAATAATTCTATAACTTGCGTAAACGTAATTTAGATTAATGAATACGAAAAAAAAACAGCGAAAGAAAATCGAATCGTACTCAGATAACAATACAAGATGTATCAATGTCAATTGTCAGTTTTGAGTAGGTACGCAAGATTTTGACAGATATGCAATTAACAGGGTTGCCATCACAAAACGATTATGTTATCGATCACAAATCGAAAATCGATTTTTTGAATTTCGTTTTTTATAATCATCTATGAATCTACTATTAACTGTAAAACAGGACGTACGTTAAGAACATACTAAGAAGAAATGAGAATAATGAGGTGGTAAATAAAAAGTAGACTACATTTTTTATTTAGAACTATCTAAATAATAAATAATATTTTTAAAATACAATTATCGATTACAGTGGCACGTTTTATTTATTTAGCGTTATCGATTAAAGTAGCAAGATTGGCAACATTTTTTTTATTGAAATCTGGAATTGACAAACTTAAATTAATTACTTATTAAAATGTTTTATTAATGGATGGGTTTCAGTAAAGTACCAAATACATTTTTTTAGTTTATATTTTATATTTAAATTGTTGGTGGTAAGAACTTTGTGGAGGATGAGTTTAATTTTAAAAGTTGTGTAGGCCGAAATCTGGCATTCTCCTTTAGGTTCGAGGAAATCTCAACTCCAAAAAGCCGAAGGCGGTCGGTGCACTCCAAGGATACATTCTGAAAAGTAGGAGCCAAGGTGAACGGGCTCCTTTTGGCGGTGAAAAGACACGCCTGTGTTATGGCGGCATTGAAAGCTACAAGATTGGCTTTGCCCCATTCGGAGACTGCCTGTAGTGCAGCACTCGTACGCTCTACCATAGCCTCTCTTTCGGACCGGATTGATTCCTTACTAGCCCGAGCTTCCGGCAGGTATCTCTCCACAACTGTGCTGTCATCTTCACACCCATAGATGCCGGGCATCAGCAGATCGTCAATATGCTGCAGGAACAGAGTTGCAGAGAGAACAGACCCCTGAGGGAAACTGGCATTGGTCGACATGGGCTCCGATGAGCATCCGTCGACAACAACACATATACACGTATACATTTCATGTGTATCGTCATCGTAACTACACGAGTGGTGAATAAAACAGATAGTTAATATGCAGCAGAAACAGAATTGTAGAAGACGACTTTATAGACGCTAATTGTAGAGAAGAGGAACAACCCTGAGGAACAACGGCATTAGTCGACATGGGCTCTGATAAGTAACCGTTGACAACAATTCAGAGGGACTGTTCAGTCAGGAAGTCTTTTATCTAGCAAGTCAGGCCAGGGGAAATGGCGTACGGTGGAAGCTTACTCAAAAGGCCAGCGTGCCATACCCGGTTGAAGGCCTTCGAGATATCAAGGGAGACGACAATCACTTCCCCATTTTTCTCGAGGGCCTCACCCCACAAGTGAGTGGCATACACTAGTAGGTTCCCGGTTGACCGATTGCGGGCGAAACCCGTACTGTCGGTCACTGAGGAAGTCGTTACCATCCAGGTATGCCCAGAGGCGCGAGTTCAATACACGCTCCATAATCTTGCAGAGTATGGAGGTTATTGGAATCGGCGTGGGAATATAATAAGGAGAAGGAATATAATAAAAAATAGGGAGGCGTTGGTAGTATCGGCACGACTACCCTTTTTGGGCACGGACTGCAGGTTGGCAAGCTACTAATCTTAAATAGAGGCGATAAATGGTCAATGCAGGTTTTCTTAGTGGTTATTCATAAACTGTAAAAATCAAATAACTGTAATTAATTCAAACATATTGAAGTGTTGGCGTTATTTATTACACAGCTGACTATTAAAATAAGATTTTTAATACTGTGAAACTTGTACGAGGACTGGAAAGCCTCAAGCAGCAAATGATACAATGAATCAAATTGTTTTAGCCAGCCCACGCCCAGAAGCTAACGGTTCTTTTCAATACCTTATTTTTTCACTATTAATTGCATTAAATCTAAGATGATTATCTAGTTATTAGTGTTCTATTTCGGTGTTAGAAATTGGTGACCTCCTTAGTTACTAGGTCGATGGGTTTTAGGCGTTATCGTTTGAGTTTTTTGGTGACTAAATGTAGTAACAACCCTAAATGTGAGTAAACACGATCGTGTGAGCTATGGATGAGACTCACAAACACCGAGGCAGCATGAAACAAAAGGGTGGAGTTCTTTAGTACTGCATGGGGATAACTTTTATTTATTATGAGGATGCCCTTCTCTAAGGTCCGTATTACAGAACGTCACTCAAAACTCAAGTCCTACTACTTAAGTCTCGTTTCAAGCCATTTGATTGGTTGAAACTAGTTTTAAGTAATGCTTAGGCAGAGATCGATGCTTGAGTTTCGTTCTCGAATACGCACCTAAGTCACACCATTACTATAATTAAATCGGTCATCTAGTAAACAATTAACACAAAGTATAGAATACAGTAACATAAAGTTCAAAAACAAAGATCAACAATCTTAAAAATGCTTGATATTAATTTATGACTTAAATTTACGTTTTTTTTACAGATTCATGTCTGTACCCGTAAGCGAACGCATGTTTAACGGGTTCGAAGTACTAGTATAGACGCTAATAAATATGAAGGATCCATCCCTATAAAGTGCGTATGTTTGTATGTCTGTCTGTATGTATGTGCCCGAAGTTGCTCAAAACCCTCACCACTATAGATAATCATATAGATCTGGATGCGCTGAGTTCAAAAAAACTATTTTTTTTTTCTTCAACGCCGAAGGCGGGGAATCTCGGTCCTTTGTAATAAACTGAATTTCACATTTTTTGCAGATGTGCCAAAATATTAATTACTAGGTGTATAGTTAAAAATCTCTGTATGATAGAGTAGAAGTGACCAAGACTCAATTTAGCTATGGAAAACCGCTTCAGATCGAAATTCTGACACAGTCTTCGGCAATGATGTAAAAATACGGGTTGAGGGTCAAAATCCAAGAGTTACATGTACTGCAGTAACGTTTATCAGATAGCAGAGTACAATAAAATATATATGGGTCATTCTAAGTTAAGAGGTAATTCGTTGTATGAAATGACGGCATGGCTTTTTTTATGTATTTTTACTTAAGTATACAATTTTTTTTAATAGAAACCGCTAAGTTAAAAACGTTTACAAAGTGGCCAGTCAATTTGTTGCATTTATCCAGTTTTATAAGTGACCAGGGGAAATACACAGTACAGGGGAGATACAAGGTGTACAGGGGAGGATACTTTATGAACAGAGAAAAGAAAAACAAGGTTATTTTTAAGAATCATCTTTATTTATTTTAATTAAGAATTATTTATAATCAGACTTTTCATTTCTTAGCAGTCGTAGAATTCGTGTGACGTTATTTTTGGCGTTTGTAGGTACCGCTAAAAATGGATTCATTAAAAGCATAAAAATACGCTATCCCCTCGTTATTAAGTTACGGGCAGGTAGTTCTTTGACCTGATCCCAGGTGATAAAAAAAATATCGTCATCACTAATTTTGAAGTTCTTTCCAATTTCATCACAATATAAATTTTACAAAATACATACAACAATGCGGATGCGGATGGATGCGGGCAGCACAAGATCGGTCATCGTGGAAAGCCTTGGGGAGGCCTTTGTCTAGCAGTGGACATCTATAGGCTAAAGAAGAGGAAGAAGACATACAACTTGAGCCTCATCATTTTCTTCCACACCTGTGCAAATTGCAACATAACGATATTCTATTTTTCTATCTTGAAGTTAAATGAGTACAAAGTCTCCGTTGTAGAATTATTTTTTTCCAAATGTCAAGGGCTTTGGATCTTCTTTGTGCAGTCTAGTCGGCAGCCGGCCAGCATCGGCTGCCGGCAGAAGTTACCACCCACCAGACAAAGTCTTGCCGCCAAGCCAAGTGTTCCGGCATGATGTCTGGTGAAGCCGTACGGAGGACGGGTCTGAGCAGTTGTGTTGCGGTGTGCCGGGTACGATGCGTCAAATGTTGTTGTGCCGGTAGTTTGGTCGTGGAGGGTTTCCACATCAAGCTCCCTCTGGCACAGCATCGTTGGTCGTGTTATTGGGTGTAACATTGCATCACCTCGCTCAACTGCCGTCTTCCTTCCAATTCACTAAGGTTTTTTAAGTGAATGGGCTTAATAAAGTAGCGCACTTTACCATCAACGATTGCATCACTGCTTACCATCAGGCGGGATTGCATTCAAGCGCTAGTTTATAATTATTAAAAAAAAAAGGTTATATTGCTTGTCGAAAGTTGTATTTTTTGAGGCTTCTTCATGTCGTAACATACGAATTTAATTAGTGGCTCATCATCTGAATCACTAGCTCCGTATATGTGACTCGAAGTTTATGACGACATAAACTTCGAGTCACAGAAGCAGCTCTAACTTTTCAATATTAGGCAATTGGGTATGAATACATAACCGGTAACTTGGTGAACCTTAAGTGCGCCTGAAAAAGTCTGTATACCTTCAGTAGTTCCCAATTTTGCTGCGTTTTTTTCGTTATGTCTGCATCATGTACGGTGAAAACTTTAATATTTGGAGAGGGTTTTCTGATGGGCTTTGGCTGAGTCATCTATTGATGAAATATCGGTGCCACTTGCAACTAGTGGATCAACAGTTCCCTTGCAAGTTGCACCCACTCCATCAGGAGCTCCCTTACCGTGACCTGTTTTTTTCTCCATATTTTTCTATTTGCTTTACAGTCTTAATAGTGCCTTTATCTTCTTTTCATATTTTCCCTTTCCTTAACTTTTTGTTGGGCGTACTTATCCGGGTCATTTTTAATCCTTTGATATCCTAATCGTTGTGTTATCCTCTTCTTTTCAAGTCGTTCCTCACGCGTCATTTTTTTTTTCGTGGTGCCACTTTTATGTAGTAAAAGCTTTTTCTATGCTGATATTTTTATTTTAATCTATTAATGATATATATTAACGAGTTTAAGGGAACGCCCTCTGTTATTCATACTGTATAATATATGTATAATATGCTAAGATAAACCTAACGCCAAGTAAAGGTTTTGAGAAAACTAGGAGAATTAATGGAAAAGCGTAAAAATGTATCTCCCCGGGACATTAAATATATCCCCTGCCATGGAAAGAGCCAGGGGAAATACGCCAGGGGAGATATATTTTCGATAGAAATCTAAAATAGCCGTAAAAGTATTTTTCGCACGTAAGTCACAAACAAACGTAACAATGTATACACCATTCGTAGTAAATATTTAAGTATATGTTAGTAATTTAACAAATAATTGCAAAGTAAAACTTACCAGAGGAAAGACTGCATTCACTAAACATTTCTGCGCCCAGCGAGTGGCGTGATCGAAATGGCCGAAAATTTGGTGGCAAAATTGCTTATGCGCCACTTGCTGCTAACTTCCCATTACACACTATGCATTCAAGGTCATAACTTCTACAGACTAGGAAAGCAAAACTGATTTTTGATCGAAAACAAAAGACCAGGGGACGAGACACGAAACCCTCCGAAACGAGGCATTCCACGAAGCGCAGCCAAACGAAGCGCAGCTAGAGGAAGCGCATCTAACGTATTCCACTAAGCACACCCGTAGCTGGGCTTCAAATAATAATATTAAAATTATTAATTTTCTATTCCACGAAGCGCACCTATGAAATATCACTCGCATAGTGCGGGGACAATGAAATAAAATATCGATAGAAGAAAATATTTATTATTTAAAAGACGAACTTAAATTTCTAACATCATTCAGTTTCGTTATAATAATGTGTGGTGTATGTGTGTGTGTGTGTGTGTATTTGTGTGTGTGTGTGTGTGTGTGTGTGTGTGTGTGTGTGTGTGTGTGTGTCATATTGACATTCTTACTATTTAAAATCACAGATTGTTTCCTAATTTCAATAAAAAGTTGGAAAAATATCAAAAACATTTTAAATATTGTTTTACATAGAGATCTATGTTGAAAATTTCTTAAAACTACCTATTAATGAATAATAAAAATACTCTACTTTAACATAAAAAAATCACAGATTGTTTACTAATTTCAATAAAAACTTGGAAAAATATCAAAAACATTTTAAATATTGTTTTACATAGAGATCTATGTTGAAAATTTCTTAAAACTACCTATTAATGAATAATAAAAATACTCTACTTTAACATAAAAAAAATCACAGATTGTTTACTAATTTCAATAAAAACTTGGAAAAATATCAAAAACATTTTAAATATTGTTTTACATAGAGATCTATGTTGAAAATTTCTTAAAACTACCTATTAATGAATAATAAAAATACTCTAACATAAAAAAAATCACAGATTGTTTACTAATTTCAATAAAAACTTGGAAAAATATAAAAAACATTTTAAATATTGTTTTACATAGAGATCTATGTTGAAAATTTCTTAGAACTACCTATTAATGAATAATAAAAATACTCTACTTTAACATTAAAAATCACAGTTTGTTTTATAATTACAATATAAACTTGGAGAAATATAAAAAAAAACATTGTAAATATTCTTTTACATAGAGATTAATGTTGAAGTTTTCTTATAACATTACAACTTAACATAAAAAATCACAGATTGTTTCATAATTACAATAAAAACTGACAAATACCTATAAACATTGTAAATATAGTTTCCTATAGAGATGAGATCTATGTTGATTTCCTTAGCTTTTAAATAATAATAAAAATATCATAGTTTTATGTAGAATCACAGATTGTTAAATCACAAATCACAATATTTTCTTCGATTCTTAAATAATCTTGAAGAAATGGACAATTTAGTATCTATACCTACTTATTAATTAAATAAATTATTATTAATCAGAATCTTAATTTCTCTAGACAATGTCCAACTGAAATTGAGCCATTTTTATAATCGTTCACTGTGTTTTCGATTATTTTATTTTTGATTTCAGCGTGTTTTTGATGCTTTGAATTAGGCATTTTTACTCTAATTTCAGAATAATTATTGCAATTTTTGACAAACAATAAAAAAAAAATTTTTTTTGAAATAATGATTATTTATTATAGATAGAGAATGGTGAAACAATCTGTGATTTTAAATAGTAAGAATGTCAATATGACCACACACACACACACACACACAAATAACACACACACACACAAATAACACACACACACACACACACACACACACACAAATAACACACACACACACACATACACCACACATTATTATAACGAAACTGAATGATGTTAGAAATTTAAGTTCGTCTTTTAAATAATAAATATTTTCTTCTATCGATATTTTATTTCATTGTCCCCGCACTATGCGAGTGATATTTCATAGGTGCGCTTCGTGGAATAGAAAATTAATAATTTTAATATTATTATTTGAAGCCCAGCTACGGGTGTGCTTAGTGGAATACGTTAGATGCGCTTCCTCTAGCTGCGCTTCGTTTGGCTGCGCTTCGTGGAATGCCTCCACGAAACATGGTGGACAAATTTCGGTGTTAATATTTTTTTGAAGAATTTTAATATAAACTCTTTTACTTGTAAGATACTATTACTAAGTTGACTGTCTTTATAAAATTAACAATGTTAAAGTAATTATTGAATTTTAATACATTCATAATTACTGATTTAGAAATAAAATAGGTTGGGGGACAGACCAGGGGAGAGATATTTTTCTTATATTAGAGCTTATTGTGACTTAATTACGTACAATTCTGCAACAAATTTTAGTGACCACGTAGGAAACATTTAGTTTTAAGTGTTAAATAGATTATTCATGAAGTTTATTTAAAAAAAGCTATTTTTTTGTTGTTGCCATCGAAAGTACTTCTTAACTTAGAATGACCCATATAGTGACACATGTACGTGTTATGTAAGCAGATGGTACCGTTTGGTACGCTTGGTGGCCTGCAAGACAAATAGGGCGAAACGACAAGCATTTATAGTTTGAACACCAAGTAGGTACTGTCGAGTTTGGAAATGGATATATGGGAGAATGAACAGACTGAAAAGTAAAAGTTTTTTATTGGCAGTAAAAAGCTAGGTAATGGAGTATATTTGACGTGTGAAAAGGCGTTGGCAAAAACCTGTATCATTTTAAAAGTCTGAATTTACTTGTTACAATAGTGAAGACTCGTGTAAATACAGTCATTTCTGCAGTTAACATTATCAAATCAATAAACAGGCACGTTTCACAATCAGCATTTCTAAGAATAACTCATAACACGACTAGTAATAGTACGCAGTTCCGCGTAATCAATGTGAAATAACCGACTGAACGACTCACATTGAAATGTTAGCAGACATATTAATGAAGACAGCCATTCGATCTTTGCCAATGGCCCCGATTCGGCTTCCGGCCACAGATTCTTCACTCTTACTTTTTATTTATTTCGGATAAAGAGTAAAGACAATAAAGCCACGGTGTAAGGAGAGACATGTCAGTCAACCAGGGCGCAGGTCGTGTGGGCTTGGCATTAACCCACTTTCCTTAGCCCGTGGGAGGCCGTTCTAAAATTAAAAAGAGAAAAAAAATCCGCCAACGTTTTGTTTGCGTATACGCAATCTGTGTTACAGCAACAGTTTAAGAATAAACTGCTAACATTGAATCCGAGTTGTTGTAACCTGACTACTTAATAAAGCTGTTTGGTAACTGCGGGTCACGAAAGATTTATAAAAACTAAGCAGTAAAGAAAATAAGGAGTAAACGAGCGACATTACTACCGATATCTGACATATTTTTTGCTGATTCATTAGAAAAATGTGTTAGCAGTTGGATTCTGCCTTTCAAAGCGGATCTAAGATAGTATTTTACGTACAAAATCAAGTCATATTTTTTGTTCCTTGCTCTAAAGAGCGCACATCTGATTGTTCTAGCGGTGGTATTGTGAAATAGAAAGCTGATAATAACTAGTATTAGCTATATCAGTAATGTAGGTGACATTTTTCCTCGAAAGCATTCCAACGTTGGAAGAATAATTTTAATGACGAAAAATTAAAACCATTCTACAGTTTTTTTAGTCGGTTATATTATAACTGCTATTAAATCTGCTGAAATGTGCAGTTGCCGTAGAATCTCAACTATTCCCAATTATTACGATTAAATCACTTCCAGCTATTTCCATTAGAAACTTACTTAACAAATACTGTGATGAAAGGCCGGATCTCCAGCAATTTGAATGAAGCTTTGAAGCAGCAGCTGGATGTTCAAGATTTATAACAACGCCCTGGATACCACTTTAGAACTTGATCATTAGACATATACTGTTTTTATTTTACGAGTTACTATTAAATTCTGCAGTACAGGATTTATAGAGATGTAAGGATTATCAGCTATAATGTTCCCACGCTTCTGAAGCCCCTTTGAGTGAGAGGAAGTGGGCCGTCATCCACCAGCGGGCCAAGTGGGGGTAGGTAAATGCCTCATGTCTTCGAATTTTCGGTTCTATGACATGCCGGCTTCCTCACAATATTGATCTGCAGCGTTTGAAGAGCAGTGATGATGAAACAATTCACACAAGCTAGAGCGCCTGTTAGGGTTCGAACAGACGACCCACAAATCGTAAGTCGGCTGTTTCCACTGTGCCAGCGCTTCTTTCAGAGTAGTAAAGGAGGTCGTCTGTAGATTTTCGTCCTACTTCTTCGGCATTCATTAAAGTTCCTATTGAGTTCACGATCACGGCCACGCAGACGGCAAGTATTCAGTCTCACATCTCTCATTATTGTAACAAAAGATTGCTTTCTATTGTTGGATTTTAAATAATAATTGTTTCGTATTTAGTCTCTGTGCGCATTGTTAGCTTGGCGGTCCTCCAACCGCCCTATGTGTTGGTGCAGTGCATCGGAGTGAGAACAAGATCCATTGCATAACTAGAACTCTGAAATATTTTTAATTTATTCATACAGATATGTTATTCAAATTTAAATTAGTGGAATATGGACGTAGAAGATACCGGCCCGGTTTTCGGTTTACCAGCCAAACTGTTTAATAAGACTTTTTTATACCATTTAGCAATTAGACTTGGAAAGAGTGCAAAGTATGGTATGTCAATAACAAAAGTATATTGCAAAAATTTATTATCTGATCATTTGCAGTAATAAATGTTCAGATTTGGAATTCAATATGCGATGCGTGCTGAGCACGTAGGCATCATGAGTGATTCAACTCTCTTCGGTAGCAAGTGACTAAACAAATGAAGAAAACTGGATCATTTAATCGCCATTTCTCAGAAAAATCACGACAAAAACAAAACGATTAATTAATCATCGAAAATGTCCGCTTCAGTTCTCACATCGGACCACCAGCTAACAGTTACTGAGCGAGTCAGAAGGAGCACTTTGGAGCACTTGTGTTTGAAGACAGCTAGACTGAACTGGCCCTTAACTGAACACGGTAGATACCAGACCAATTACAGTGATTGGCTATCCCGTCCGAGCAAACAACAAGGCAATCACGTTTTCAGTTTTGGGAACTAGGTTATCAAATAGATAAGGCGTTTGTTAACGTTCGTGGTTCTCATATTTTTCCGTTTTGGTGATAATTATCTGACATAATCACGACAGGTCTAAACGATGAAGTGGCGAGATGGATAAGATTCCGGTAAGACTTTGATAACAGGAAAAAAGACGCGAAAAATGGCGAGAGCAGGTAAAAGCCTCCGCTCAGCACTGAAGATGATCCGATACAACAACGATTTTCGAATCAGTTATGTTTCATGCACGTCTCAAAGAGATGTCAGCACATCGTGACGCGGTCCACGAAGACCGATGCCTCCTGCGTCAGAGTTGCAGGTTGGTTAAAAAAGAAACCGTGGCCCTGGCCGTCGCACACCCAAGTGAAACACGGGTGGGTTTTAGTCAGTAAAAGTCTGACACGACCTTCCGCTCCGCCCAGAGCGGGAGAGGTCATTTGATGATTTCCCAACCCAACAAAAAAAAAGGGACGTCCTCTTGGTTGACTACTTATAATATTTATTTATTATTTATGTCTATTTTATCAGCAGTTGCCTGCAACTTGTTAACTATCCAATATGAAAAGAAGCCTATATTCTCCTCCAGGGTCATGGCCTATCCATATGCCAAATTTTATCAAAATCCGTTCAGCAGTTTTAGCTTGAAAGCGGTTAAAACAAACCTTTCTTACTATCGCATGTATTAAATAAGTCAGAAATAGAATTAGGAATTATGATTTACCCTACCGATATTATCTTAAGTATATATAAAATTCTCGTATCACAGTTTTCGTTCCCATACCCCTCCGAAACGGCTTGACCAATTCTCATGAAATTTTGTGAGCGTATTGAGTAGGTCTGAGAATCGGCCAACATCTATTTTTTTATATTTCTATTACCTACGCGGGTGAAACCGCGGGGCGCAGCTAGTCTGATATAAAAACACCCCATTTATAGTTATTGAATTCATGATGTGTTACATCAAGATCCTATTTCACTCGTTCTATTTCCTTAATAAAATACTACTATATTATTTACTAGCTTTCCGCCCGCGGCTTCGCCCGCGTGGAGCTCGGTTATATCGCGCTTTTTAGATTTCCCTCAGGAACATCAAATTTTTCCGGGATAAAAAGTAGCCTTGTTCTTTCTCAGGGTCTAAAGATTGTCTGTGCCAAATTTCATCAAAATCGGTTGCGATGTTTAAGCGGGAAAGCGTAACAGACAGACAGACAGACAGACAGAATTACTTTCGCATTTATAATATTAGTATGGATGACGAAGAAAACATCCCATTTTCTTGCTAGGTGGCGCAGTAAACTGAAATTTCAGCATTCAAAACTCGAGTACCTATACGTGACACAGATGAGTTCTAGAATCCGTACATAGTTGCATGTTGCATACGTTACGAAATATTCTTGGGATATATTCATTGACACAGAGCAAAAAATGTAATGTAAGTGCAGGATCATTCTACTTGATATCTGGCAGCGTAACCGTTGCAATCGATCGGTCCTGCTCCCGTCTGTGACCTACTTACGCTTCACTCCCGTCTACCCAACGTAATGGTTACGCATTTTGACAAGTACCTTATTAGGACGACCATTCACTCAGCTTGTATACTGATACTCCAACTGAAAATGAGCTTTCGAAAAACCTTAATTGGTATACCTAAGTCAACAAGTTGAATGAATATTTAATACAATGCTGTATTGTTGATCCTACATTTTTTAAATTTTTTCTTCTCGCCGTTTTTGCATGCATTACCCTATACTATAAGGCATAACGCGTTTTCTTCGGCGTTGAACCACAGGCTGAATCTTGAGTTTCCTTATGGACTTGTTAGAGCGAGGTCTCAGTTATATGCGTGACCTCTTTACAACATAAAATTTTTTTCGAACTGTCATTCGGTGGGAACGTCTAGATATTTCACATTCCAAATTTTCGTAACTAATCTATGTAGCTCAGGCCATAGCAATTTATCTACTTTATTGATAACTGTATCTCCAATTCGACTATTTGTTATAAAGATGAACTTGTTACTTTATTTCTCACGGTTCGACAACTAACTGTTAAGCTCTAATTGGCTCGTTAGAGTTTAGTTGTATACACTTGACACCAGTGTCAGGTGGAGTCAAATTGTGAGTGTCATCGCAATTACTTCGTGATAAATGGCTATTAATTAAGGACCAGTATATAACAGCGCGAACCTGTCTTTTTGCTTAGTGTTGCGTTTCCTTCACAAATTCACGGTTTGTTACTTCATTCGATTCAAATTAACTTTGGCTAGACAAGAAACTACACATTAATATACCTACCATACGAGTTGAGCTACACGAATACCAATAAATGCTTGCACAGACTGGTTCACTCATATCTGTACGGTATTTCTTCAAAAGACCCTTTCAGGCATCAATCTAAAATAAACTGACCAAGATTATGTCTGGGCTTTGAGACTATGCCTGTTAAGATCTTTTGACCTCTATTATTACTTTTATTATAATGTGACGTGTAAAGAATTTCAATCATCATCAACCTGATGATGATGATTTCAATCATCTCATACAGAGAAGGATTGAGCGTAATTACCACGCTTGCTCAATGCGAGTTGGCGATTTCAGACTTAAAGTCCAGGTTTCCTCAAGATGTTTTCCTTCACCTTCAGTCTCTAAGAAACGTGTCTAAGAAATACTTAGAATTTCAATATTTGATTTAATTTCACTTACCAACAGTTTTCAGTGCTAATGGTTATCTACAGCCTCGGCAATGCTCATTAAACTAATGAATCAGTGAAACTATTCAATTAAACCAAGTTATCTCTCGCACTAAGATACGTAGGTACACGAAAACTATATCTATCTACCCACTTCTCAGCTTAATTAAAACGAAAAGAGGTCGCGTGAAATTCTGTAGTAAACACAAATGACTTCGCTAACGATCCACACGAATTTTCGATGCACATTATAGTTTAGAGAGAGAAATGAACAAAGTTAATGAGGAAGGATTTAAAAATGCTGCTCAGATGTCTAGTGACGTGCCCCCAAGCAATGGCGCACTTCAAGCCTTTGAAACTTCGTCGAGGGAGCTAGTTGTGACTTATACGTAAAACTCAGTTAAATTGCTTCTCAAAGAAGCTCAAGTTTGATATCGCCGACAGTTGTTACATTTACTAGGGTAAAAATACTTTTTTTTATTGAGAAATATTCACTCACTTGTAATTACATATCCTGTCTAAAGGAAACTAAGTTTTTCACATATGTTTAAAACTAGGTATTAACTAACTTAATGTAAAAAGGGGGACATTTCTTCCATAACATAACTTTAAGGTAACCTAAGTTTATGTTATGGACTTATGTTTCTTTTGGGCTTATTCATTTCGATCTAAAACTCGCAATCCAGTTGAACTTTCCCATTTCTAGTTTCCATTATTGAATCCATTTCCCATCTATTACCGTTTAGTCGATTGATAAGTGATCTATTAATATTCACTTTGTGTCGGTCAACTCTGACCCAATTTCAGTGAATTCCCCACGCCCATTGCCGTGTGCCTGTGACGCATTTAGACTAGAAAATCTATTACCGCTGACTATAGGAAGTTTCAATGACCTAGGGGTCGATCTCGCTTGTATTATCCGAAGGAACAGGCAGAAGTGAAAAGTACACCCTTATATCGTCAAGTATAGTTTCATCATCATTATAATCAGCCTCTACTCGTCCAATGCTGGACATAGGCCTCTTCCATGGCACGCCAACAAACTCGATTCTGAGCAGTTCTCCGCCAGCCACCTTTTTGATGTCGTCGCTCTAAGTATAGTTTAGAATTTATTTAAATAAAACTATTCAGAGGCACTTTTAAACTAGCAAAATCAAATATTCTGTTAGTCAGTTAAAATTTAAGGGACCCATTACAAAACGTAATCTCTATGTAGAAGAACGTGCAAGAAACTCCAAGGATAGTAATGGGTCTAATGAGCCTTTAGCTATTCATCCAGACTACGGATTCCGATTGAACAGTTCTTTATGAAAAAATTCTATCTGAGGATCGACCTCAGGACTCCATGCTTTGTACATACCTACCTATTTCACCGAATCACTGACTGTAAGTGCGATGTGAATATAATAGCGCGTCTATTGTGTATTTCAGATATTATAGATACTCATATACATTATGTAAAGAAAACCCTGTCCGATCCGTAAAGGTATTGTTAGGTTTCGATAACTGATTCTACTAATGCCCACAAAGACACGCTAACTTAAAAAAAAAATCCCCCTAAAAAGATAAATATTATTTCGCAAAAAGAGGTAACTTAATACATGTGCGGAAAGCAACCCTTTCCACGGGCGGCGGGGGGCAGCGCACGCGGCACCTGTGACGTGGTCGCGTCGCTATTCGCTTACAATAATACCGGTGTTGTCACTTTTTTAAAAATTACCAAATTTCGGGGAAATTGGAATTAATTCCCGGGAAAAAAGGATTATTTCAAAATTCGTTAGTATTGTTACTATGATGATTATGTAAAATTTTAAATTATATTTGGTCAAGTATTTACCTAACCTTTATTATCCTTATGGGTCGGACAGGGTTTTCTTTACATATTGTATAAGTACTACCCTTTGTCTGAAGTAATGACACAATACAATGATTTATGGCTATAAGCAACGAAGATCAGTTTCTGTAAGTTTTTGCTCTCAAAGTGGGTGGAATTATCATGAAACTTAATATTTTGTTAATGTTGAACAAAAATCGAAAGGAGTGCTCTGCTTCATATCAAACCCTACTTTCACAAAGAACTTCTTTCCATTGGACTTGGGCGCCAATTGGGACCAATCTGGGCGCCACTTGGGACAGCAAACCGCTTGTTTAATAATTTTAAACTTTCGACCGGGTTTGGCACGCTGGCCTTTTGAGTAA
Source organism: Sesamia nonagrioides (assembly GCA_017933935.1). Classification (NCBI taxonomy): domain Eukaryota; kingdom Metazoa; phylum Arthropoda; class Insecta; order Lepidoptera; family Noctuidae; genus Sesamia; species Sesamia nonagrioides. Next base: position 1,001,612 of record JADWQK010000539.1, read on the forward strand.
GCTTCCAGCGTACGGCATTTCCCCTAGCCTGACTGGCTGGGTAAAAGACTTCCTGACTGAACGGTCCCTCCGAGTTGTTGTCGACGGATGCTCTTCTGAGCCCATGTCAACTAATGCCGGTGTTCCTCAGGGGTCTGTTCTCTCTGCAACTCTGTTTCTGCTGCATATTAACGATCTGCTGATGCCCGGTATCTATGGGTATGCAGATGACAGCACAGTTGTAGAGAGATACCTGCCGGATGCTCGGGGTAGTAGGGAATCAATCCGGTCCGAAAGAGAGGCCATGGTTGAGCGAACGAGTGTTGCACTGCAGGCAGTCTCCGAATGGGGCAATGCCAATCTTGTAGCATTCAATGCCGCCAAAACACAGGCGTGTCTTTTCACCGCCAAAAGGAGCCCGTTCACCTTGGCCCCTACTTTTCGGAATGTGTCCTTGGAGTGTTCCGACCGCCTTCAGCTTTTGGGAGTTGAGATTTCCTCGAACCTTAACTTTGGGCGGTTCATTGAGTCCAAGGCCAAGGTGGCTGCCAGGAAACTTGGCGTTATAGCAAAGGTCCGGCAGTACTTCACACCTGGGCAGCTTCTAATGTTATACAAAGCACAGGTCCGTTCGTGTGTGGAGTACTGCAGCCACATTTGGGCTGGTGCTGCCAAGTGTCACCTGGCCACTCTGGATTCAGTGGAGAGACGTGCAAAGAGGCTGATTGGTGACCCTGATCTAACTCGAGTTGGTCTCCAAAGCCTAGAGCACAGGCGTAGAGTAGCCAGCCTTTCGGTGTTCTATAGGATGCATTTCGGGGAGTGTGCGAGGGAATTGCATGATTTAATTCCCCCATCTCCGTTCCACCAGCGGACGACCCGTCGTACGGCTGGTTTCCACCCTTACGTTGTTAACACCACTACGATCCGGACGAAGCGTTTCGCCTCCTCCTTTATACCGCGTACATCGAGGGACTGGAACAATTTGCCAGCGGCGGTGTTTCCGTCGGACTACAATTTGAGTGTCTTCAAGGCTAGAGTGAATAGGCTCTTAATAAACTAGTGCGCTTTACCATCAACGATTGCGTCACTGCTTACCATCAGGCAGGATTGCGGTCAAGCGCTGGTTTATAATTTGTAAAAAAAAGATTTCAAACTACGAACAGCTCGATATGAATTTCCATTGCCATCTCAATGTGATACTGACAATTCAGATTGACATTAAATATTCCATATTTAAATACAGTCAAGGGTTATCTAGGAGACGGCGATTTTGAATGTAAATGTCTTGTTCAGACATCTTAAGGTAATACTGTTAACTTTTCAATACAACAAATTATGAAGCTGGAATATAATGATTTTGCTACATAGTCATCTCATTACATATTTTTCCACAGACTGCATTTTAAATTAACTGGGTCTTTACAAATTCTGCTACAAAGCGAAGCATTTTGCTTATTTCATTACGAGTATATCAATGTATGTAATATCACTCGGTATTAATACTACAAAACAACAAGTACATTCATTAGCTATCAGTTGATAGCTTCTGTAATTAGTATAGTGTAATTAGTCAAGTACAACTACACTAAAATCATTCTAACATGTAAGTAAAAGTATTTTTTCTTTAATTTATTATCACACTAGCGGCCGCCAGCGACTTCGTTCGCGTGGAGTTAGTTATGCTCCGCCCCTATTGGTCGCAGCGTGATGTTATATAGCCTAAACTAAAGCCTTCCTGCAATAAAGGGCTATCCAACTCATTAAGAATTTTTCAAATCGGACCAGTAGTTCCTGATATTAGCGCGTTCAAATAATCAAATAAACAAATAAACAAACCCTTCAGCTTTATATATTAGTAAAGATTTATCATTTATAAAAACCTATTTCTTTTGTTTTCCTTGTATGTAGTGTTTATATTAAGAATATACGAAAACTAAACAGACCAAATGGCAATGTGTATAACCTCTAGGCTATACGATGAAACTTTCCAAGCAAAACCTGTAGCTTTTATCTTTCATCTCGCTAACACCAAAATGTTTTGAGTTAGGTAGCGAAATCGATTTCAGACGTCTCAAGCAGTCTCGACAGAATAACCTAATTTTATCTCAATTGTTGTAAGGACTTGTACACAAGACGATCCAATCACAATAGCAAACAACAGTAAAAGTCTGTTTTGTCCTACTCACCACTGCGCAAAACCCTCTCCAGTATCATCATCATGCGCCTAGCCTTTTGCCAACTCCAACCACCATGACATGACTGCCTATCTGAATTCCACAACCGTGACTGGGTAACACGATACCCCTAAAAAACCTATAAATGCGCCCTAACTCTACGACTTTATAAACATCGACTTGTCTTCAGTTTGAAAGACAAAGATACCAGGGAACAAATGTGAATAAAATACGCATGAGAGTATATTCTATAATCAACAATTATTCAAATCATCAACTTCTTGCGTAAATTATTAATTCGCTAATTATAAACGAGGAACTAATTTGCTTGTCGCATTAAGTTATCTTGCGAACTAGAAAGGCGATGGTTTATTTATACCACAGTCAAGATTGTCCAATGTAAACAGTTTAAACTGTTATTAACGCTATGAAGTACTCATTGTATCCATATATATGTATTATTTTATAGGCATATACAAGTATAAATAGAATAATAACTGTAAGCGATAATTCTGTAGTACAAAACAAACAGTAAACAACGTAAGTTGATGAAGTTATTAATTTAAACAACGATATTCGATTCAGTTTAATTGGTGAAATAAATAAATACTAGGGGGTCTACAATTAAAAGCAAGAATTTTCAATGACTGCCAAAATGACCATAAAGGAATAGTCCGACCAAAAAGGCACCAGACATTATCTGTAAATAATCAAATGAGAATATTAAAAGGTCTTACTAGTCATAAACGTTGTACATTTAAGTGCTGATCGTCCATTTCCAGAGTACTATAACCTTACGAAGTCTTCCGCCACATAACGCCATTGTTGCCACAACAATAATATTATAATATAAACATGATAATACAAACATCGTCATGTTTGTAATGTATATGCAAATATCGTAATACTACTTCTCTTTGTGACACAAACCTACTTGTAAAGTTAAAATGATGCTCTTATGCGTCATCGTTAAAACAAAGAATATTAGGGATAAAGATTTATGCTAATAATCCGGTTCAAAGGCAGTAAGTAATCCTCTTTTCATTAAGACGCATGTTAACCGCCTATGTTAATTTCTCTTTATTTAGGCCATGTCAGACGACTTGTAGGCGCCAAAGCCCTAATGTCAGGAGAGCAAAGTTCATAAATTGAGACTGCCATTTATAAAGCGTTAAGGAAGAATTGCTTCAATGAATTCAGGTCACCGTCCTAGAGTAAACTCTAGTAATGAGTAAGGCAAAGATCCTAACCACTTATTTCTTGGGGGGCAATGACCACCTACGATCTATTTGCAGTTTTTGACCTTGCTCTAATTATACTCATAATTACGCAGGTCATTTTATAGATGAAAACGACAATGTCCTCAAGATTACAGTCAATCAGATTCAGCTTATGTAGTATTATGTACGAGAAGCAAATACTCATTAAAATTGTAAAGACAATGTTTGTTTGTTATGCTAACCGGAGACGAGGAAGCCCTTGGAATACCAATCAGACTCCAAGTCATTACGGCCATAATGCATGAGCTTTGATTGTAATATCCACACGTGTGTCTAAGCCTAATATGGTGGCTAACGAACACGGGTTATACACGTGTTGTGTGGACAGTTTGTGGGTTCTTTCCTTTAGTTTCCTTAAAAGACTGCACATTAACTCAGGCTATCACAGTCCTCTCCTGGCCTCCACTCCAAGTTGCGCCACAACACTAAGTTCTCCGTATTCAGCATCTCGCCTGTTTCAGCAACAATTAAAGTCGCACATGACACTAATATGGTATACTCAAAAATGCCTCCTATTCTTTAAAGTCCACCTGCCCAAATAAAGATATATGTATAATTCCATCAAAATCTGCTTTTAGTTGAAAATTGCCTCGACATACATCAAAATCGAAAACGCGAAGGCAGGCCATTTTAACAGTATATTGTCATTTATGAAAAGTTCACGATATTTTTTGAAAGCCGCACTGAGCTCTGAAAAAAGTCTGAGCACCCAATAAACTTTATTTTATTCCTTTGTTTACTTCGCAACGTCAAATCCTGGGAGTAAACCTTTGTGTAGTTCTTCACCAGTATAGAAAGTCGTAATATTTGGAGCGGATGATTAAATTTTACGTCTTCTGCCTACTGCCGGCTGTCTGTGTCGTGACGAGGGAAGTGATCCATACAATTCAATGCATTATTCACTGATATGGGCAGAATACACGAGTATGCCTTGCTCTTTATGGAACCTGTTCCAGTTTGTCGGGTTTTATTTTTAAATGTACGTGGTACAGGTGTTCCTTTGTAAGGTCTGTGTGCAGTGTGCATCCCGTCCCAGTTGTTTCCATACAAATAAATGTTTTGTTGCCAACCATTATGGTCGGGACAGTATTAAGGTGAAACTTGTCTTAGTTATATTTATGAAGTTTCGAAAGATCTCTCGTCTTAACGATTTAAGATGCGAAAAATTAATTTAATCCGTTACTCTAAACTCGTCACAAATTATAAAATTGATTGTCTTTGCCAAGTAAATTATTTAGATTTTTAGGTTGACCAATTCGACCGTCGTTAAAAAGGAAATCGCTGTCCCCAATATTTATTAACATCAAGGACTTTCGCATAATTACTGCAGTTTTGTGCGCACTAATTCATAATGCTAATGTAAGAATACTGCTAGAAAACTTTCGACACGGTATGCTCGAAGGATTAGTATTAACGTCGCACGACTGACAGACCGCAGAGTTGCAACGACAAAACGCCGCCATGTCAGAAATATCTGGCATTGGACGCGGTCGTGATGCGGGCCTGCCGCACTAAACTGAGTGGAAAATTCAAACCGACTCGCGGTGCAATGGAAACCGCTTTTGTTGTAAATAAAGATGTATACTAGGAAATCTGTTTAAATTTAAAACAAAATGCTGGCGGCTTAGTTTATGGCAAGTATAAGCAATCAAAATTCCATTTTCAAATTAAAATACATGTGTATAATTTCCTCTGTTAGATTTTACCTGTGTTTGGCTAGCCGTGCATTTATTTCGTAATCCTTCTTAAATAATAGTGTTCCGACATACAATAAGATACTCTAAGGATGATGTCGACAAAAAAAAATACCAACAACAAAGGATTCAAAATCCAGCAGGTACTTTCTGACCTCTAAAAAAACCAATACGTCTATATAAAAGCTTTTGTGAGTCATATTCGTAGCACAAAGATGCTTTTCTAATGTTCAAATCACAGCAGATTTTAGTGTTTCCGTGCAAAAATCTCCTGGAGAATGATCTTCACTATTAATATTGCATAGAAGCAAGTTATTATTACGCCTGGAATCATAATTAATTCAAGCTCCAGTAAGTAATCAGAATCCAGTAAATTAACGTTCCATGCTTTATACATATGTTTTTAGAACCAAGAAAAATCAGCACGACTACCTAGTTATTTGATCGATGTAGACCAGATAAAAATAATTAATTGAGTAATTAATACATTTATTTAAACCAAATGAGCAAGATTACTGGGGCAGCAGGAAACAGTTATACGAAGAAGAAAATTATATGCAAAGTTTTCATTGTCTTTGCTTCGATGACGCAGATAAAGCGAAGGAAAATATTTTACAGACAAAACTTCATCCTTTCTTCGCTCATTAAAATCCTTAATTGACACAAAACTTTTATGGTAACTTCTGCGCATCGTATAAAACCAGTTTCAAATTAAAAATTACCGCTACAGACACAAAAAATATGACGGTTAACCATATTCCTCTGTTTTATAATGAGGACGTGTTATTTTTAACGGCTGTTAGCTAATGCTTATGAATTTTTGTAAAACGAAAACAATGGATGAAAACCGCGCAGTTTCAATGCCGTGCGCGCTGCGCGTGCGCTTGTACCGTTGAACGCGCGTAGTAACAATATGCTCCAATAGAGCATTTATCTTATCGGCAACCTGCATATCTGTTATAACTAGGGCTCACCTGAATAAACATTGTTAAATGTTCAATTTCATATTGGGTAGACTGAAATTTATCACGCCAGACATTTCGTACCCATATTATTGGTAATAATAACCTAGATTTATTATACATAGTACATATAAAGGGTGTATCTGACATCGACGCACAAACGAGTACCATGGATCCAGTATGTACTGAATCCATGGTACTCGTTTGTGATTCTGAACCCAAGGTGGTAGAATTTTTCGTCGGCTTTTTAACGATTTAAAAAAAATTAATGTATTTTTTTTTCACTTCAGACCATTCACAATTGCTATACTTTTATAACCCAATAAGATTTTAAAGTAAAAATTAAATAATTCGCTAATTGCATAAAAAAGCGCAATTAAAACAAAACCCGAAAAACGATCTTATCAGCTGATTTAATAGAGTTCACATCAGGGAGTCGGAGGGAAGTCGTGGTGGCCTAGTGGTTAAAACACCAGCCTCTCAAGTATGAGGGCGCGGGTTCGATTCCAGGTCAGGCAAGTACCAATGTAACTTTTCTAAAGTTATATGTACTTTCTAAGTATATCTTGGACACCAATGACTGAAGGTGAAGGAAAACATCTTGAGGAAACCTGGACTTTAAGTCTGAAATCGCCAACCCGCATTGAGCAAGCGTGGTGATTACGCTTAATCCTTCTCTGTACGAGAGGAGACCTGTGCCCAGCAGTGGGACGATAAAAAGGTTGATGATGATGATGATGACATCAGGGATCAACGTCATACCTAAAAACTCGCACGGCGGCACGCTTGCAACGTTCAAAATCCGAGCCGACACTTTTTTTAAACACTGTGATCATAATTTTATTAGTGGCATGCGGTCTAGCCTTTTCGCGAAGTTTGCGTTACGGTGTCGGATACAGCCTGTATTATGCAGTTGGATTCAGGTAGAACATAATATTACCTGATTACATGTGCGTCATTGACACTGTATGCAACCTAGATAAATTAATTACGTAAGCATTCTGTGGTTGATCAAAGGTACGTCTTTCCTGTTCTACGTAGCACATAATCCATACTAATCTTATAAATGCGAAAGTATCTCTGTCTGTCTGTCTGTCCGGCTTTCACTCCAAAACTACTGAACCGATTTTGATGAAATTTGGCACAGACAATCTTTAGACCCTGAGAAAGGACATAGGCTACCTTTTATCCCGGAAAAATTCGATGTTCTCGAGGGAAATCTAAAAAGCGCGATAAAACCGAACACCACGCGGGCGAAGCCGCGGTCGGAAAGCTAGTTAACTATAAACATTAAACTACTATACACAAATAATAAAAATAAAACCGTTAACTTTAAAATTCACAAGAAAATTTCAACAGTGGCAACTCGAAGCAACTCAATCATCAGCTTGTAGGTCAGTGTTTTTTGTTTAATAGTGAACGGCCGAAGGTTTTCATGTGATTTTAACCAGTTTCTTTTTTAGCCGATGCAGTGCCGCAGTGACATTGGTTCGTATTTCATTGGTTACACGTCTTAACCGTGTTTTGGATGTACGCGGATGCGTGTTGACGTAAATAACCACAGTATAACATCACATGGCGGGAGACCGACTTACTGAATGTATCGGGAAATTTAAAAATAGATTGCGATCGGGTGAGCGACTCGAGACGCTGTCCACAGATAACGTTTATCGTCCGAACTACTGCAAGAATAACGCATCTTATTATCAGAAAACCGGATGCCTTTCCAAGAACGCTTAATCCATTTACGTATAATTAAAAGTACAGTCATATGCACACTGTATTAACATCGTTATCGCGACTGGTGTTACATTGGATCGGTAAATAGGGGTGCGGGTGTGGCCAGCTGATCGCCGATTGGGTTCGCACGCACACAGCTACAAATGTTTACGAAAAATGTTACACAGACTGCTTATTGATTTTATCCTCGCCGAATAAGCTATAGAAACAGGTGTTTGCGATCTGTGATTGTTTTTCGAGTGATACAAATGAGTTGGCATATGCAAGGGCTCTGTATTCACAATTTGTTGTTATACAGAAAGTCCAGGAGGAATGCATTTACGGGTTCACAGAGTTCATTCTATCTTTGTTCCATTATGTCGAACATTATAAACTAATTTAAACTGACTATCAGTGTCGGCCGTTCTGCCAAAGTTGTTAAAGGTACCTAGATAGTGCTTTAAAATGTTAGTTTAGTAAATGTCGTTACAATACCTTGATTCCGGACCGTCCCTGTTGCTTGAGCAGCACGTTCTCCGGCTTCATGTCGCAGTGTATGATTCTGTTCTTGTTCAGCGCATGCAGGCACTGCAGCAGACTGTGCGAGAACTTGCGGACGAGCTGCAGCGAGAACCCTTGGAACTTGTTCTTCTTTATCAGCTCGTACAAGTTGATCGACAGCAGCTCGAATGTGATGCATGTGTGGTTCCTGAACGTGAACGAGTCGAACATATGGATCACGTTCATCGTGTTGTCCTTATCTTGCTCGCGGAGGTGCTCCAGGATGCGGATCTCCTCCTGCGCCTGGCGGTGGAACCGCTTCTCGTTACGTACCATCTTGAGCGCGACGTTCTCGCGTTTCTTGTGGTCGTACGCCTTAACTACTTGACCGAAACTACCCTTGCCGATCACCTTCAGCACCTCGTATCTGTACGCTATGTGATCATGGGGTATGTGGATGTACGAGCCTTGCTCGTTGTCGTAGTCGCAATTGTTCGGAAACCCGACCAACCCAGGCCGTTTCTTGGCGTTCGCGCCTATAAAGTACACTTGGGGATAGTCGAAAATCTCACGGTGTTCGTAGGGGGTAAGTTTGCTCATGTAGAGCTTCATGACCTGCTCGGGGCTCGCGGCCGCCGCGGGTGGCCGCTTGTCAGGCGGCTGCGCGTTGTTGGCCGGTGGCGCGGGCGGGCCGGGCTCGAGCGGCGGCAGCGCCCCGTCCCGGAGCAACGCGCGCCCGAACGCGTGCGCGCTCCCTAGAGGCATGTCGCCGGTCATGGCCGCGCGGCCGCCGCCACCTCCGCGCACTTCGCTCGCCGTGGCCGAGTCGACCCACGCGCGCTCGCACACACCACTGCACCTCACTGCACTTGCACTAGATGACGGCGCCAGTCTGGCACACTGCACGACATTTCACATCGACCGGGAGGAGCGAGACCCACGCTTCCACTTATGCGGGCACATTCCGTCTCGGTAACGATACGATAGAGCCGCGGTCGCAGATGATACCGTGCGACGCGAACGTGAAACGCAAACAAAGACCCCTTCCTTGCGGGCCGACCCGACGACAAAACCAGAGAGAAAATAGAAACGGTCGCCAAAGTCATTGAACCGTTCGGTCGCACAAAATGCACGAGTGCAAGTGAGATAGAATAATATCCGAAAGTATGATTGTCTCCCGCTAGATGTCGCTTACATAGGACCAGTCATCGATAGATGTTCATTATTAGAGACCGAATTTTATAAATTGTGTACTAAGTTTACATCACATAGCCGACATGTACAAATGGACATTACTAAATAATAAACAATACATGTTACAACAATTCAATGAAATATACTTTTCAGACATAAATTATTTAACCCGGAACCTATACCTACCTAATATCTATCCTATCTTTACTTTAATTTGTTTTTTCCTGATTTTAAATATTATTTCTTTTTAAGTACAGTTTTGGATCTTAGGAAAGCCCACCATGTAAGTTGTAAGGAGAGTTTCTATGTATTTGATTACTGAAGCAAGGTTATTCAAATCATTTAAGCAGAAGAACTAATCTTATTGTCAAATTTTTGTGAGTTTCATTCAATTAATATTTTATTGTAACAGATTTTTTAGATTACTAGTGAAACCTAAAATGTTACTAATTCCGATACCGATGTAGATTATGTATTTACTTTTATTTTTGAACTCTATGATTACAGTGCTGTCGTTGGCCTAGTTTTTTTTTTATTATTTAAATGAGTACTTACCTATTATTTCATGAAGTAATCGGGTAGGTTTAATAACGATTAATCTAAGCTCATAAAGTATTCTTATACCTGCAGTATAGCTGCTATACATTTGTATTAGGTCATTATTTTACTATATTATAATTACATATTATAATGTTTGCTATTTGGTAATTGGTTTGGTGATATTATGTATTTTTGTTTTTACGACATTCTGAAAAAAAATTTTTCTTCATTAGTTTATTAATTGATCAATTAAACTACACCTATAATGGATAATAACGACTGTTTTATTTTATAATATTGTTCTTAGGCATGCCTTCATTTTATAAACAAAGCATTGTTGTATTTTTACTAATTTCGGTCATTCATCATACTCCTCCGTCGTCTATGGTTAGATTGAACGCGACGCCATCTATTGAAAAATAATAGAAGAACAGCTCATCCATCCAACCATACCACACGTCTTTTTCTATTCCGTTGTTTTCTGTCATTTACTACAATCGCAATCTGAATTATTAGATACTGTGGTGTTTTATTCGTGGAAAAGACCGTTCATGTTATTAAGTGTAACAAAGAAATGCAATTAAAACTTTCAGGAAGATCGTGTTGATAAGAAATTGTAAGTAAAGTGTTTCTCCATTTGAAGTATTATAGCAATAAATTTGCTGTGATTTCTTTTTGTTTAATTATAATCATTTATCAGTATACATTCGTTCTGCCGTAGGCTGCCGGCATAATTTAATTCAAGTTCTCATATTTCATTGTTATAAGCTAAAGCATAGGAGTATTATTGTAAAATGCCGACTTTGAATCGCAGCATTCGATCTGAATTTGGATCGAAAAGGTACTCTCTTTTTTACGGTCTTGCTTCTATTAAAAATATAATTTCATTATCATTAGTACGCGATATCAAGCGTTTTAACAGCGTATATGTACGTCATTCAAACATGAACCTTTCAAGGTAATGTTAGGGCACTAGTATGGACTACTTACTGTGATGTGTTCATATTTTACTTCCTTGTTCGATGGCTTACCAAGGCCTGTGACTGTGTGTGTATCATTTGCGTGCTGCTTGGCCGGCTGCCAGTGCATCAAACAACTGCTGCACTTATGTGTGCTGAAATTAGATAAAATATATAATCTTCTTATTCCTGGTTTGTTTTTTCGTTTTTTAGTTTTTTCTTACTGTATAAAGTGATTTTGTATCAGGTAGAGTTTAAAATGTGTAATATTGGAAGAGCAATAATCTGAATCTTTATATAATGCAGGATAATAGGAAATCTTTTGTTACTTAAATTGGTGATTGTTTTTTCTGGTGGTATTAGACTTTTACATCACTTAGATACAAATGCTACTAATTTAACAATTAAAATCAGCATTACAATCTTTAGATATGAGCTTCTGTAAGCAGTAATAATGTTATACAAAAGTTAACTTCTTAACACATAAATCATCAGTGTCATGGCACTAAGTTGTACCATGGCCACATTTCTTAATTATTGTTCATTCGGCCACCCTCCACATTGTTAACTGCCAGTCTCACAAAAAGGTAACAAAACCTTAAAGCTAATTACAGACCTTCTTGTTCATCTTTTTAAATGTTTATGAGTCATGGTACTGTGTTTATCTGTGGTATTCTAAGCATGTGGTGGTATACTGTACTATTTTGTTGATAACTATACAGGTACTTAGTTCATGTTGTGATTAGCAATCTGTTTAACCAATCACAGTTCAATGCATGTATTTATTAGAGCATGTTGCGGATACTAATAATTTCTGCAAAATAGGGGCATGTATGAGTAAACAAATTTATTTATATTATCGGCAGTAATAAATTAATAATTTTTGTGGGAAAGTTGATACAGCCGTTACAAATAATGTAATCATTACCATGTTTAAAGACTCGGAATAGTGGTTTTGATGATATTTTGGTACCAAAAACAAGATTATAAATAAGGTATATTGATATCTACTTGATAATGTTAAATACTGGATAGTTATTTTACCCTGAAATAATTGAAATATTTCATATTTTTTTAGTTTGACAGTTTATTTGATACAAACCTCAAGATTATGGTCACCTCCTAGTACGGACGACAGCAGGTCAAGCTACCCCAAACTGGCCCAAACTGTCAGACATTCCCAATAAACCTTGAACCATAATGCTTTAGAGATAAAGTTGAAAATCTAATAAAAACATCTGACAGATTGTAGTAGCTTGATGTGCTGTCATCTGTACATACTTAAATCTCTCTCTACTGAATCTTATGAAAAAGTTTGCTAGCCAAGTTAGTGTAAATTAACTGTGCCAATTATGTCCTATTAACACTATTAAGTACTCAAATAACTCTTGAAAAAATGTATTTTAAAACTTGTTTTAAACTAAACTAAGCTAAGGACTATGTATGGATTGTAGCGGGAAGTATTTTATAGTTTTCTGCCTACCCTGTGGGAAATAAATATAATTGGCAATATAAATATAACAGTATTTCACTAAATTCTAATCTGTCTGTTCCCGCTGATCTCCAAAAAGGCTGGACCAATTTTGATGGGTTTCACTGTCAGGTAACATAGGCTACATTTATTTAAGAAAAAGGTAACGAATTAGTTTAAAGAGACACATTATTATTTCCGAAATTTACGCGAACGAAGTCAAGGGAGCCCTAGTTCTGTATAAAATGAACTGTGGATAGGCTTATAGCTCTACTAGCGGCCGCCAGCGACTTTGTTCGCGTGAAGTTAGTTATGCTCCGCTCCTATTGGTCGCAGCGTGATGTTATATAGCCTAAAGCCTTCCTGGATTAATGGGCTATCCAACGCAAAAAGAATTTTTCTAATCGGACCCGTAGTTCTTGAGATTAGCGCGAACAAACAAACATAGAAACTCCTCAGCTTTATATATTAGTATAGATATGTAGAATTATGTTAAAAGTTAACAAAGTTTTGTGACTCATAAAGTTGGTTTCATTAGTTATAATGCTTTCATAATATTATTATAATTATCTCATTGTGCCTTTAAAGCAGCCTTATTATTATTTAGAATAGAATAAAGTAGCCTTGACAAACATTTTACTGAAATAATGGCGCCGATTCATTGTTCACAAACTAAACTAAATTTAAATTTAGTCCATCTTTTTCTTTTTTGTCATAAAGAAAATGACAGAAGATAAATAATAGTATCGTGCTGTTAAAATCAAGTCTTTTATTCAAATTACGCTTAGAATCAGCACTTTTAGAATGTCAATATTACATAAGACAGTCCCCCCAAAACGCCCGCCCTTCGCCACTTTCTAGTCCTTTCGCTGGGGAGAAGAAGTCGCGGAACAAACTCCCCAGCAGCACAAAATTTTAATCAGAAACTCTATACAGCTTAGACGAGATTAAAAACATGGTGTTTACGATACGTCAATTTACGTCAGGCGGTGACTAATTTGACAGGACTGAAATCATATTTATTGTCTATCCTTTTCATATTGAAATGGGAAGATGAACACAAACAAACAAATTTCGTTTAGTTAATAGTGAATAAAGGAATCAGAGCCAATTTCCATCATAACCATCAGCTTCTAGCAGTCAACTGCCAGACAAAAACATCTTCTATTGCACGACATACAATTTGCGTTTGGACAACTCCCATCCAGCTGCTACCAAGCATGCTACAATAATCGTCGCTCCACTTAGCCTGATGGAATTAGCAAGTGTGGATTGCCCTGAGGACACGGTGGAGATCTGTCCGGCTTGGGTAGAGCACCGATGTGTCCTCGTGCCGGCGATCTTTCGCGTCCGACCCTGGTCCAGGCCATGGTCCGGAGCTAGAGTGCATGGCAGGCCGTTACTTCCTTCTGCGGAGCAGTGATGCTAGCAAAGGAGGAGGCGGAGCGCATCAGGGAGCGGGAATCCCAGCGCCCTCACGTCTCTAGCCGCCGCAGGAGACGCCCTGGTCGGGAGACAACATCGAACTCCCGACCACTGTAGCGCGGGCTTGCAGGCGGCCAGCAGTGGGCAGCTCGCCGCCCGGTAAGGACCAGGCCCGAGTCAACCGCGCATTTTTTTTCACGCGCGCCTCAAAGAGATGTCAGCACATAGTGACGGGGCCACGAAGACTGATGCCTCCTGGTTCAGGGTTGCGGGGGTTGGTTAAAAAAAAAACCGTGGCCCTTAGCTACAGGCAAGTGAAGAAACACGGGTGGGTTTTAGTCAGTAAAAGTCTGACACGCCCTTTCGCTCCATCCAGAGCGGGAGAGGACATTTAATGATTTCCCATCCCATACAAAAAGAAGCAAATAAGGAAGCCGAGGTGAGATCCTCGGCTTACTTATTCTGTCCGCCATATGCATACATTTTATTCTAATTACACTTAAGACTCTTCACACCGCAAAATGGTAGGAAAGTATTTCTTAGTTCAGTGTTTTATTTTAATAGGCACAATATACAATTCTATCCACCTTTTTCCTGTTATAACTACATTTTCCAGCCTATAGTTTTTCTCACTGGTGGGACACAGGACTCCTATATGCCCACACTTGCACAGTGCGTGTTGGTAGAGGTTATTATATCTTCGAATATTTTCGATTCTAGGCGATGGCGGTTTCCTTACAATTTTTTTCTTTTACCGTTTTGAAAACAGTTTTAATAAAAACAATTTTCACAAAGTACAGTGCCTGCCTGGTTCGAACTTACGACCTAGAAATCGTAAGTCGCGGCCGTTATCACTAGGCCATTAACTGCTCTTACCACCTTTTCAGTTTAGCTCTAACAAAGTCATTAAAATTTGCGTAGGACACACAACTATTTGGCACACATCCATTTTGAATGCCAGGTATCATTTTAATAATTTCTTTTATTATAAAATTGGGCGTTGTGACGTCGGATATAATAAATATAATTGAATACTTCCCTTAATAAACTGGTTTATATGTGATGGTTAATTTTGTACTGCTTCCTTACGCCATGGACGATATGAATTATGAGGCACTTTGACTTTACCCTGACTGAAAGTCTTGGACATGCAATACCGGCAGAGAAAAGAACAAGAACTAAAATCAGTCTTCCTTTTTCTTCATCATCCATAGCCCGACTTTACCTACTGCTAGCATTGGCTCTGTTTTCATGTACCAATCGCGTTTATATGCTTCTGTACCAATCTCATCCAGGTGCTAGCCCAGAGTGGTAACAATGTCGTCTAGCCATCACGTTTCACCTGACGACCGTTAATCCGTCTTCCAGTCCTTGACGGCCACACTATGTGATCTGTCACTGCTTTACTCCGCCTTGCTAGGTGTTCTCTCCAACTCCATTTATGTTGCATAATATGCTCTCCAATATCGAAAACCTTCATACGTCTTCGTGTATTGGCGAATGGAACTCGGTTTATTAGCCTGATATCCAGGTCTCAGTAGTGGAAGTCTTATCATGGTGAACCCCAACAAAATGTGCGCCACTCATTGAACAATGATTCTTGTACGATTTACGGCCAAGGAGTTGTGATCTTGGCCATGGTAGATACGAACGCGTGTTAATCACAGCCTTAAAAGAAAAGCCCTAAGCCTCCGCTGCATTGCGATAGCCTCTGTTTTGGATTAAGTTAGTTACGGCCAAGGAGTTGTGATCTTGGCCATGGTAGATACGAACGCGTATTAATCACAGCCTTAAAAGAAAAGCCCTAAGCCTCCGCTGCATTGCGATAGCCTCTGTTTTGGATTAAGTTAGTTACGGCCAAGGAGTTGTGATCTTGGCCATGGTAGATACGAACGCGTATTAATCACAGCCTTAAAAGAAAAGCCCTAAGCCTCCGCTGCATTGCGATAGCCTCTGTTTTGGATTAAGTTACGGAGAAGTGAGACAATAAAATTGCGCAACGAGTCTTTGTAATCAAGTTTGTACAGCCGCAGCATTTGTGGCAATCAAATACCTTAAAGCTTCAAGTTGGGTCAAGTTGTAGATATGAACCGTGTGGTCATCCCAGGATTAATAGTAGAGGATACACCAAGGAATACTGTTAAGCCCACCACTGCATTGCAATTTGCAATACCTCATTCTTGGATTAAAGCAACGCAGAAGTGAAATAAATTGAACATTCAAACAAGAGTACCGACTTTCCTATTTATTCTGTGCTACAGATACCAAATAACAGTAAATATTCACGTCTCTCTCCGTCTGATTCATCCATTTTGTTAAATTCACGTACAGTGTAGCTATTTGCTGTAAGCCCATCCTAGTATCTAGGATAACAGCGTTTCTAAGCTAATTGTGTAGTTGGATAAGATAGAAATACCAAAAGTGATTAAGTACATTAGTACTTAATTATTATCTAATTCGAATAAATACTGCGATAATATATGATAAGGTCGTGTACTCGTGTGTTGTAGGTTTTTAACTACAAAAACATTATGCGGCGTATGGAACTAGGTCAAACATACTCTGTTAAAATAATTTTGAAAAGTAATAAAGTACTAAAAAAGTAATATACTAATTTCTCTCCATTCAGTGCCAGTCCTGTGTAATTAGTACCTATATAAATTACTTATGAGCGTTTTCGTTTTAAATTAAAAGAGTTTCGTTCTTAGGTCCGTATTACAGAACGTCACTCAAACTCAAGCTCTACTTAAGTCACGTTTCAAGCCTTTTGATTGGTTGAAACCAGTTTTAAGTAATGCTTAAGCAGAGATCAATGCTTGAGTTTCCTTCTGGAATACGGACCTTATATTATATAGGAAAATAGTTCATTACATAGTGGCAATTTATCACTTTTGTTTGGACAATAACAAATGATGTATTAGTGCATTCAATGTATGGTAATCGATAAGCTGATTAAAGTAGCATTTTCTCTGTAAAGTGAAAATTCTGTAACATCTGATACCGATTCTCAAAATCGAATTATATTCGCTGATATTCAAGCCGGAAAAATGACAAATAATACAAAGACTCAACAGTTCCAGCTATTGGATCAAACTTGACAATTATTCATTTTGTGGTAAAAATATTAGCCAGTCTGCAACTTGTAAGCTGGGGTGACCGCCCAAAGTGCGCCCAACGTAGATTCAAATGTTGCCATTCATTACGGATATTGATTTACAATTTGCCTGTTACTGCTGAGCATAAAGTCCTGTGTTTGCTTACCAGGTTGGGGAAATTACAATAGATTTTTCCAGGGATTTGTGCCCATTTGAGTACTTTAGGCTCATCCTCTATTAAAAGGAACTTAGGTCCGTATTCCAGAAGGAAACTCAAGCATTGATCTCTGTTTAGGCATTACTTAAAACTAGTTTCAACCAATCAAATGGCTTGAAACAAGATTTAAGTAATGCTTGAGTTTTGAATAACGTTCTGTAATACGGACCTTAAAGTGGTGGAATGAGGAACACTATAAGAAATATAGGTGTGATGTGTGTTTGCTTAATGATTTCCCAACCAGAACTAAGTCATGAGCACGAAAACCGAAACAAAATTATGCACGTCAAGGTTTATAGTCGGTACAAAAATAAATTCTATTCCGGAACTGAATACATCAACAGGAAAAGTACAATTAGCATCTAGATCGGAGTGCAGCATTCACCTAATAACTATGTTATCGAGCAACGGGCGCGGTCACGCCAGACCCCAGGTGTTCGGTCGAGCTGTTGAGCAATACCCTGACTGATATGATTAATTTATATGACTCTACTGTATAATGTTAAAAGATTTAAAAACAACAACTTCAGCAATTATTTACCGATTGATTAATAATGGCTTAGCAGCTAGCGGTGGATAATGAAGGTACCGAGTATAAAATCGATCGCGTTTTCTACATATATACGAGTAACATTCAGCCATTGAACATATTTGAAGCATTACATAGTTATCTACCTACTATCCATAGACAAGCTTCTACCTGTATCATCATCCACGTGATTTAGACAGTATTGTAGACAAACTCCTTTTCCCCTCCATTGTCCCTATGATTGTTACTATGACAAATTAAATTGATTTTGATTTTGACTTCATTTTCTTGTCATTTCTTTCTTTTTTTTTTTACTTTTTCCCGGCTCCTTAATGTCCTAGAGCGACGATAAATAGATACCTCAGGAAGTAGGCTATAACTTTAAAAATATTTTTTCAAATCCAACTGGTAGTTCCAGAGATTAGTGATTTCAAAGAAATACTCTTCAGCTTTATTATTAAAAGTTAAAGATATATATAAGTGCTACTATCTTTTTCAAGTCACTAACTTGTCTGTATTGTAGACCTTAAATTATAGTTGAACGACCAGAATTGATAATAAAGCATACATCCTGGCATCCTAAGCTTTGTCATCCAAAAAACTTCGCCAACAATAGGTACGCATAGTTATCTCCCATCGCAGAAAAACCAAGGTTACGGCAGCCTATCCAGCCACTGACCCGTGTAATGAAACTTGGGAATCCCACCGGAGCTTTGTTCTATAATAAAATACCTATTAAAATCTCTCTCCTGATAATAGCACCGCAATCGTTAACAGCACGACATTTAATGCTCATTTAACTTCTTTAAAAATACTCAACACTGAGCTAAAGTGTTTAATTGGTTGGCCGTGGTGAGCCTTAAACAATATGAATTCACAGGAGTTCCCTTTGCAGTAATATTATACAAAGTTTTGTAATTATGGAAGTGAAATCACGTTTTGTGGGACGCTCAAAGGTTCTTAGGGACAAACTCATACTTGGTTAAACAAAAATGTAGGGACGTATTTGACAATCGAATTTTCCCAGATTTTTTTTTTTACAAAGGGTCCAATGTGTTGCGTAACGTCGGGAACAAATTTTAAAAGGCCCTCCTTTACCGTGTACCGGTACCTGATTTATTCATAACGTTATATTGGAGTTTTTTTTGAGCCTTCACATGATCAATGTCAAGCCCGTCCTGTTATATGGGTCTGTTTTTAGCGACCGGTCCTAAAATTTGTTATTCACAAAAAATATCTGGGAAAACATTTCACAGCTTCGCTTTAAAGCTGCGTTAGACAAAACTGTTGTTACTAGCCCTGTTGACTACGTTGCAGGAGACATAAAGCAATGTAAAGACAAAAAGCATGAAAAGAGATGACAGTCTTGAAACATGAATAGACGGATGCCAATTTTTTGTAGAATTTCAAATAGCGCTAACAGCCAGTTGGCAGAAGTTCTAATCGCTCATTAGTTAAGGCATTGCCTGCCTTATTAATACTATTCCTGTGACTCATATTCACAACCCTGTTATAACTAAATAGTATATCATTGAAAATGATGCCAGAGTGAGCTAGCGACTGCTCATAACATTGTGAATATAAAACTCAGCAGCAGTGAACATTATAATGTATGCAATTAACTTTCCATCAGCTCATGTTTTCAACAATACAAAAGTACTGCTTATCTCTTTGAATCGCTCTCTATTTTTGTCTGTATTGAGACTCTAGGGTACAGTCTCCCACGCAAACTAGATTACTATACGTCGAATGATTTTAGCTGTTTTGGACTTTGCACTCTAGGTATAAAGTTGGTAGTTGTTTGTGTCTTTTTACCTAGATCAGTAAAAAGGCACGAATACATTACCGTGACTAACAAGCCATGAATATTTTATTTGTATGTCTCGTTTATGGACGGTTTAATATGGTACATATTTTGTCTATTGGTATATTGACATTTTGACAATCCTTATATAAACCATAACCAAGAGTATTGATTTCATAATTATGTGCTTGTTGGCAGCAGTTTTTAATACGTTCATAATTAATTGCTTACATATACTAGTAAATAACAAATCACTGGCCATGAAACATAATATTTAGCCTCAAAGCGGATAGGACACAATGCGAAAGTCATTATTTCCAGTTTCTAGATTTTATTAATGCATATTTTAAATTTGGAATTCCATGAATTATGATTCATATAACCATCGCAAGACGCAAACCAATTCCGTCTCCATACTGACGACACTTAAAAGTTTGAAATGACCTGATTATTTCACAGTAAATAATCAGGTCGCTTTTTGATCATGAGATCAAATCCTCAAAATATATCAGTAATAATAATAGAAATATACTATTCTAATATTATGACTACAGACCAAGATAGACCACGATTAATCGACAGACGCTGATAAGAGTGGGTCAAACATTTTTTTTTGTGGTTACAGTCAATAAGCTGTGTTATCTAAACATGGTCGACACTACTACTATGTTGGTACTATACGATCAATGAAAAACTGTGGAAGGGAAGCGATTGGTGTTTTATGTGCATAATAATAAATAAAAAGATAATACAATTTTTCGCCAAAAGATCCTAAAGCTACGTTCTTCGTAAAGTTGAACCTTAAAACCACCCCACGACCTAGACGAGACGCTGAACACCTCATTTATTAGGACCCGCACCCACTCGACCCGCTTAGATTCGATCCGAAGAATAATACCTGAATATTAAAATCCATCGAGCCTGTTGCTTCGAGGGGTATACACTATACATATAAAAGAAAAGACAATAAGTTTTTCTGCAAAAATGGCATAAGAATGAATTGAAGGTGCTGTTCAAAAAATATGTTACCCAGAGTTAAAACAAATGCTAATATTATGGATAATACCAATAACTTCTCGTGTTGGTAGATATTCACTGAAATGTATTGATAAATATATACTCTCTAGATTTCATATCATATTTCACTTCAGCCATCAGCCACATGAAAAAAAAGTTGGTTTATTTGTACAGATTTGCCTACGTTGCCAATTATTATAAATGCCTAGAGACCGTGGTAAAATTGCTTGTCTCAATATTTTTAGCTTTTTTGCCATATTCGTAAAATATTCTGTTTTGTGTACGCTAATGCGACTATATTTTATGTGGTTGTTTGTATAATAGGTTGGAGGTCGACATTTTTATTGCTGGAACCCTTTTTATACTAGACAACTTATTTAAGTTCCATTTTGTTTTCTCGGTGGTAGGCCATAATATCGGCTGCCGGCAGAAGTTAATTACCACCCACCAGACAAAGTCTTGCCGCCAAGCGATTCGTCGTGTTCCGGCATGATGTCTGGCGAAGCCGTACGGAGGACGGTTCTGAGCAGTTTTGTTGCGATGTGTGCCGGGTACGATGCACCAAATGTTGTTGTGTCGGGAGTTTGGTCGTGGAGGGTCTCCAGATCAATTTCCATGTGGCGCAGCATCGGTGGTCGTGTTGTTGGGTTTAACATTGCATCACCTCGCACAACTGCCGTCTTCCTTTCTATTCACTAAGCTTTTTAAGTGAATAGGCTTAATAAAGCTGCGCACTTTACCATCAACGATTGCATCACTACTTACCATCAGGCGGGATTGCAGTCAAGCACTAGGTTATAATTGTAAAAAAAAAAGAAATAGGGAATCTAGAGAATTCGTTTTTAAACATCAGTAGAAAAATGTGGGACGGATGGAAGTTTTGATGTAATTGATTACGCTGAATTTTTGTAATGCCGCAGAGATAAATTACATTGTAGCTACGTCTATGCATAACAAAGTATCAAAAAACATTTTGTTGTCCCAGAAACAAAATTTATTCAGTAGTAATGCGAGCAATCAGAAAAATGCCAGGTGGTATGTATACAAACGGCACACCACATAAAGAATGATGAGGAGAAAGTACGTGCGAGCTTGGAAAATGGAAAAGGGCAGCGTTGGAAGTGGGCCTCCCTTTTATAGAACTCGCGTGAAGATGTGGATGACTAGAAAAACATTAATGGATGCCGTTTTCTTTGAGTTTCTGCATTTGCCGCAGGAAATGAACAGTTAATGGACGAGAATCAGGTCAATAATGGCTAATAAACTATTAATCATCTTACTCCGGTCATTATAACAGATGCACTGTTATAATTGACTGACTATCTACACAGGAAATTATACTTGTGCGAGCATTGACTCATCATCGTCGCGATATCTCAGCTTTGGAAAGAGAACTATAACTCGAATGAATTCAAATTGCGATTATTCGTTCGATTGGTATCGATTTCGCGATACTTCTCGATTTGGTTGTTAATAGTCGAAGCTCACGAACAATCTGATGTTATTAGTGGATGAATGTAGAACAGAATTATGGTGACGGATGTCATTCCTCCGCGTTTTAGTTTCCGAGTTAGTCTGCGGCACGTAGATATTAAAGCTAATGGAACTTTCTGATTATAGCCTTGTCAGTTCTAAATTGACATAAAATCTATAAACGTATAATATTTTTTATGCCTATAGACTAATAAAGTTCCAAGTAAAATACTTGATTTTTTAATAGCGTCTGGGCTTGCGGGAATAGTACCACATGACAAGGGTTGTTGTTTTTATATGCGATCTCTGTAGTTTTATTTGCTATAGAAATAATTTTGACTGCATTATCAAAATTATTTCTGTAGCAAATAAATCCATACTAATATTATAAATGCGAAAGTAACTCTGTATGTTACGCTTTCCCGCTTAAACCTCTGAACCGATTTTGATGAAATTTGGCACAGATAATCTTTAGACCCTGAGAAAGGACATAGGCTACCTTTTATCCAGGACAAATTTGATATGCCCGAGGGAAATCTAAATAACGCGATATAATCGAACTCCACGCGGGCGAAGCCGCGGGCGGAAAGCTAGTAATCTATAGTATCTAATATGTATAAATAGATTTTGGATCGACATTCTATAAGAACGTATCGCAGTAACATGATTCTTGGACTCGAGCTTGTTTTATCTTGGAAGTGCAAGCAAAAATGTTACTTTGTATTCATATATTGATATAATCGACCTTACAATGTGTAGATTACCATTACAATGTATGGTGAGCAAAGTTTTTATTAATAAGGCTCCTTTATGGACTCATGGCGCTGCATCTTATGCCGTTCACCAATGGATACCAATCGACTATGTATACGCACTGATGATTATGTATTCCGCGAAGCTTATGAGCGTAGCGAAGAGCATATATTTCGTGGTAAATTAATATTAATTGATTTACCCATGATAAATAATATTATAAATAACGACCTTTTCCGTTTTCCTTGCATGAAGTGGTATTTTTCCATATTTTTGAGAGAAAGAAGGCTTCAACTTCCTTGGCTCTCGCTAGAACTCTTTGCCAATCAAGTATTAGTTCTTCAGCTATCGATTTGTCAGTCTGAGGCACCATGACACCATGTGTCATCGCCTATCGAAACAAACCAACTACCGAATATTTTATCGCTCTAAAAAGTCCAATAGATGTGAGTAACATGTCAGTAAAAGAGATTTACATGTATTCTTGGTCGATAGCTGACTTGTAGACTAACGTTTGTAAAGCTACCAATAAAGCCTCGCTTGGTGCTTACATACAGACGTCAGCAGCTAACTAAGCAGGGATAAAACTATCCGAATTACACTACATACTCGTAGCTCATCACTCATCATCATCATCATCAACCATTTTATCGTCCCACTGCTGGGCACAGGTCTCCTCTCTTCCAGAGAAGGATTGAGCTAATCACCGCGCTTGCCCAATGCGGGCTGGCGATTTCAGACTTAAAGTCCAGGTTACCTCAAGATGTTTTCCTTCACCTTTTAATCAGTGATTGCTGTCCAAGATAGACTTAGAGTGTACATATTTATGGGCCTTTCTCTACTAACAGGAAAATCATGGTCCGAGCATTTTTTTTTTACTTTGGCTATATTAATGCATAGTTTTATTTATTAAAACACATAATAATATTAACCTTTTATTTAAGGAACCAAGCTTAATTAATATTTAGAATCATAATCATTTCATAAATTCAGTCTAAAAGCCACTAAAGACAGTCCTCTGTTATGTCCTAATTCCGGATCGAGTACGATTCGGTTCGGTTTTTATTACTTGTATTTAAAAATGTAAAATCTTATAACTCTATGAATATAAAGAATATTGAATGCATGTAAACAAAAAAAGAATTATAATAAAATTAAAAAAATAGTACTAAAAACTAGTGTTCAAATCTTGTCCATACATTTTTTGAACAGTCCTCTGTCACAATTTGGATATCGCGTCACAAAAAAATTAAACACTCATGTGGTTACATTTCACGTGAAATGGAACGTTAACAGTTTGAAGTTTGCTCGGTTGCCATTCTAAACAAGTTGCCGCCATTTTGCGCAGTGACAACTCCGCGTCTGTGTGGGAGCCACGGCTCTGTAGTGCTGAGTGAACATTCCTCTGGTAAGTTTATTTTACGGTGTTTTATGTGTTATAATTATATTCATTTAACAAAAAAAAATGCTCAGTGTGATAATTAATAGCTGTTTCAGTGTTGTGAAGTAATATTTAAACTGATACGTGGTATGGCATTTTTTAAGTAAAAATAACAGTCCTCTGTGCAACAGTCCTCTGGTAATTTTTAGCACAGAGGACTGTTCAATGTCACAGAGGACTGTTTTATTTGACGTCCGTGTATTTTATTAATATTCTTTACAGTCTGCACTAATCTATTGCTTGCCGATAGCCTCTTTCTTTCTTACATTGTCCTGTCACGCTAATTCAGGTCTTTGTTTCCTATATTTTTGGATTTTGAAATATAAAATAATACGTACCTAGTTATCACCAGTTTTTAAACCCTTACGATATTTTTTTTTTTTTTGTAAATATAGAAAGTATGTTTTATTGTTTTAGTATTGCCGCAATGCCACCAAAGAAGAAACCTAAAACCAAAGAAGAAATAAAAAAGCAGAAACGAAATGCAGAAAGATTAAGATACCAACGGCTAAAAAATGACCAAAATTACCAAATGAAGAAGGAAAAGGGTACAAGAAAGTCAGTTAAAGATATGAGTCGACGTGAACACAAAGCTGTGACTAAAGAATGGAAAAAGCACTGTGCTACCTATCGCGCAAAAAAAAAAGTTTTAAAAGAAATAACAAACAATTTTGTACGACAGAATACGCCCGAATCAGAACATTCACCTTCTCCTCAAAGTTCTGCCTCTCCATCAGTACCACCTATGACCACTCCATGAAGTGATGCAGGTAATGCGAGAAAGCGTAATGCTAGAAAGAAACGTGACAAAATTATAAAAGATAAAGACAAAAAGATCGAGTATTACAGAAAAAAATCCGAGAAGTATAGAAAGAGATTAGAACGTTTGGAAAAAGCTAAGACAAAGGAAAATGTAGACACACCTAACACCAAACTTATCAAAATGTGTGAATCGTCAGAAACTCGCAGGGAAGTAGTCAAAAAAGCGCTATTTGGTGAAGTGTTGAATGCCCAACTGAAAGAAAACTACGCTAATTTAAAAACTTGCAAAGAAAAACAAATATTCGGAAAAGTCGTGGTAAACTAATACACAAGTACAAGTTATGGCGAAGCAAAGATAGTTCTATATCTTATAAATTAATGCAGAAGTCTGCGCGTCAATCAGTTTTAGTACCCAATCTTCGGACTCGTAAAGGCAAAATTTCATCTGATTGCATAAACACTGTACGAAGCTTCTATGAAAATGATGACAACAGTAGACTTGGCGCAGGAAAACGAGAATGCCTGACCAGAAAAGGAGTAAAAAAACAGAAAAGATATTTATCGGATAGCATTTTAAATTTATATAAGAAGTTTCAAGCTGAACATTCTAAAATAAGCTACACAACATTTTGTCGTCTACGTCCTTTCTGGGTCATAACACCAAATGTAAACGAACGTGACACGTGCCTATGCATAAAGCATGCGAACATCGATCTCAAACTGTCGGCATTGTACTGGCGAAAAATGTTGACTTACAATAGTCACACTTCACTCCTTCAAAAGACCATCTTCTATACCAGTTTTTGAAAAATAAGTCTGCATTGATAAGCAAACAAGGCTGACTCTTAGTACCTAAGCTTAATTTTGATTATATTTTTTTAATTCGTTACTTAAAGAGCTAATCTCGCAATTTGTTCCTGATAAATATAAGTATTAAAATTCTGTATGTAACGCAGTTTATTATAAAGAAGAGAATTTATTTGATTACATTAAAATATATCAATTAATATTGTGTTTTTCTTCATTTAAATATTGACATAAACTGTTCTCTGGGTGGAAAAAACAGTCCTCTGGGTGACAAAACAGTCCTCTGTCGCACTATTTTACAAAATTGGCTATAATTCGATAAATAAGGGAAAATTGCAATGGTTTCTTGTTTATATGTATTTATATTATAACTATCTATCGATTTAACATATTATATTTTTAATTTTCAAAAAAAATACGGTGGGACAACAGTCAATAGACAAGTTTCCAGTTAGTAGAGAAATGCCCTTATATATATATTATAAACTAGGGCTTCACCGCAAGCCTGCCTGATGGTAAGCAGTGACGCAATCGTTGATGGTAAAGCGCACTAGTTTATTAAGAGCCTATTCACTCTAGCCTTGAAGACACTCAAATTGTAGTCCGACGGAAACACCGCCGCTGGCAAATTGTTCCAGCCCCTCGATGTACGCGGTATAAAGGAGAACGCGAAACGCTTCGTCCGGATCATAGTGGTGTTAACAGCCGTACGACGGGTCGTCCGATGGTGGAACGGAGATAGGGGAATCAAATCATGCAATTCCCTCGCACACTCCCCAAAATGCATCCTATAGAACACAGAAAGGCTGGCTACTCTACGCCTGTGCTCTAGGCTTTGGAGACCATCTCGAGTTAGATCAGGGTCACCAATCTGCCTCTTCGCACGCCTCTCCATTGAATCCAAAGTGGCCAGGTGACACTTAGCAGCACCAGCCCAAATGTGGCTGCAGTACTCCACACACGAACGGACCTGTGCTTTGTATAACATTAGAAGCTGCCCATGTGTCAAGTACTGCCGGACCTTTGCGATAACGCCAAGTTTCCTGGCAGCCACCTTGGCCTTGGACTCAATGAATCGCCCAAAGTTAAGGTTCGAGGAAATCTCAACTCCCAAAAGCTGAAGGCGGTCGAAACACTCCAAGGACACATTTCGAAAAGTAGGAGCCAAGGTGAACGGGCTCCTTTTGGTGGTGCAAAGACACGCCTGTGTTTTGGCGGCATTGAATGCTACAAGATTGGCATTGCCCCATTCGGAGACTGCCTGCAGTGCAACACTCGTTCGCCCAACCATGGCCTCTCTTTCGGACCGGATTGATTCCCTACTAGCCCGAGCATCCGGCAGGTATCTCTCTACAACTGTGCTGTCATCTGCATACCCATAGATACCGGGCATCAGCAGATCGTTAATATGCAGCAGGAACAGAGTTGCAGAGAGAACAGACCCCTGAGGAACACCGGCATTAGTTGACATGGGCTCAGAAGAGCAACCGCAACATATAACTTAGAAAAGTTACATTGGTACTTGCCTGACCTGGCATCGAACCCGCACACATTCTTGAGACGCTGGTGTTTCAACCACTAGACAACCAAGACATGCACTTCACTCTCTAACTCATTTTCGCAAACATTTTTTTTTCCAACGCATTCATTAGCTGCTGCTTTACGGAGTTGAGTTAATTACATTATAGTTTAATTAAAGTAGTTTGCACTGATCGCACACGTGTCTATAGCGGTTATTGATCGTGAGAATTAATTAAAACCGTTGTATTTTATGCTTACTGTGTTGTTTAACAAGGAACATTTGCGCAGTAAACCTTATAAAGTCTTAGTCACACCAGACTCACCACAAAAGGGCGAGTGATTCACAAGTCTTCTTACCTTTTAGATTAGAACGTATTGTTTGTAGTTGCTCTCAAAATATAACAAAGTCAAAGCGGCCATTTTGGATTGAAGTTAATTAAAACATTGTTTTACCAGCCCTTAATCGGCGAACACATTTTTGTCAAATGATTCCGACTAGTTGGGATCGTTTGGACCGCCCATTGGTCTGTTCGGTCCAAACGATCCCAACTAGTCGGCTGATTACCACCGCGCGATCAATAAAATCATAAGATTTAAAGTAACATCCATTTTGTAAAGGCCCTGCAAAATAAACATAATAGATAAATGACACACCAAATACTATGAGACATTTTTATAAAACAACCTTCGATAGGCTGAAGAAGAGAAACCTTCTATAAAAAATAACATAAAACAGACTACAAAATTATGATATACACTACTTCACCTGTATCGCGCTATCCTATCATCATCATTATTATCTTGCCCTTATACCAGTTTATTTGGAGTCCACGCAACATGGTCTTTTTGTTCCATATTTCTCTATTAGTCGCCATCATTCGCATTTCTTCTGTCGAACTTCCTTAAACCTCTCCTTTTAGAGTACTCATGTATATGTATAACATAGCAGTGTACTGCAGGCCTTTCCAATAACACACATTTCATCTTTATCATCACGTTACAGCCTGCTACCGCCACCTTACCTGCCAAAATGTTCACTCTTCCGTCATTTACTCTAACTATCAACGTGGTACAGACGGCAGCACATAGAGCTAGTACAATTTGCCAGATTTCTTTATTAGATTTTCAACTTTATTAATTCCTTTCGTGTGTGGAGCACTGTAGCCACATTTGGGCTGGTGCTGCAAAATGTCACCTGGCCACTTTGGATTCGATGGAGAGGCGTGCGAAGAGGCGGAATTAACTCAAAACGGTCTCCAAAGCCTAGAGCACATGTATACAGTAGCCAGCCTTTCGGTGTTCTATAGGATTCATTTTGGTGAGTGTGCGAGAGAATTGCATGATTTAGTTCCCTATCTCCGTTCCACCATCGGTCGACCCGTCGTACCCCTCTTTCATACCGCGTACATCGAGGGACTGGAACAATTTGCCAGTGGCGGTGTTTCCGTCGGACTACAATTTGAGTGTCTTTAAGGCTAGAGTGCCTCTTAATACACTAGTGCGCTTTACCATCATCGTTTGCGTCACTGCTTACCATCAGGCGGGATTGCGGTCAAGCGCTAGTTTATAATTTACTAGCGACCGCCAGCGACTTCGTTCGCGTGGAGTTAGTTATGCTCCGCTCATATTAGTCGCAGCGTGATATTATATGACCTAAAGCCTTCCCGGATAAATGGACTATCCAACGCAAAAAGCATTTTTCGAATCGGATCAGTAGTTCTTGAGATTAGCGCGTTCAAACAAACAAACTCTTCAGCTTTATATCTATACTATATACTAATATATAAAGCTGAAGAGTTTGTTTGTTTGTGCGCGCTAATCTCAGGAACTACTGGTCCGATTTGAAAAATTCTTTTTGCGTTGGATAGCCTATTAATCCAGGAAGGCTATAGGCTATATAACATCTCGCTTGACCAATAGGAGCAGGGCAGTAACAAAAAAATGTTGCGAAAACGGGAGCTAACGCAGCCGTACATATTGCCAATAGGAGCTCTGAGCATGACTAATTCCACGCGAACGAAGTCGCTGGCGGCCGCTAGTATTAGTATATATGTATAGATATAATAAAAGGCTCAAGATTGATTGGGAATATTTGACAGTTTGGGGTAGCTTGACCTGCTGTCGTCCGTACAATCAATCGTCGGAAAACAGCTTTACCTAGTATAACATTGAAAGTGCTGGTTTACCTAGTATAACATTGAAAGTGCTGGTTTACCTAGTATAACATTGAAAGTGCTGGTTTACCTAGTATAACATTGAAAGTGCTGGTTTACCTAGTATAACATTGAAAGTGCTGGTTTACCTAGTATAACATTGAAAGTGCTGGTTTACCTAGTATAACATTGAAAGTGCTGGTTTACCTAAATAACATTAGAAAGTGTAGTTTACCTAGTATAACATTGAAAGTGCTGGTTTACTAGTATAACATTGAAAGTGCTGGTTTAGCTAGTATAACATTGAAAGTGCTGGTTTACCTAGTATAACATTGAAAGTGCTGGTTTACCTAGTATAACATTGAAAGTGCTGGTTTACCTAGTATAACATTGAAAGTGCTGGTTTACCTAGTATAACATTGAAAGTGCTGGTTTACCTAGTATAACATTGAAAGTGCTGGTTTCGCTTACCCCTTTTTGCGGGCAATTCCCAGATTCGGGGTTCAATAGGCATTTGATATAACACATCAGTATCCAATTCATGCTACACGCAATCAGTCGTAAAGATTAACGACTGCCCGTAAAGCACCGGCTATCAAATGTAGGTCAATCGC